>CACRXP010000630.1:138944-169118 GCA_902702965.1 Spirometra erinaceieuropaei | reverse complement strand
ATGCGACCAGACGACTAGTATATGGCGAATACAGAAGGGTTCGCGAAGAGTATCGATAGAGCTCATTCTGTGAGGGGCACGATGCATGAATAGAAAAATCGGAAAAATTAACATTTTTGATGAGGGATCTTAGGAAGCGATAGTACACACATGAAATGACAGTGAAATGCGCAATTCTGCATCATTATACCAAACATTGCAGATAGGCCTTGTTTGTTTTTTTCACTGTAGAGAAATACCCTAACGAATTTATTTCATGCGCCCTCGCAATGATCAGTACAAGGCGCGAAAACGCGTCAAGTGAGGTCCTGGGATACTTTGCGCTTCAAACATTTTCTCCACGGACACATATTCGTGGTCGCGTTCAATCTCGGAGGACATAACTATTTAAGAGTCCTCATTTTGACCAAGTAAGCTAAAAAGGGCGTTGTAACCAAATTGAGTCATGGTTTTGAGCTATGTTTTGCGGTTGCGACTCTAGCGAGCAGCCAGCATGACCAGTCTGAAGTCATTTGTCAAGAAATCGCCAACTCAAGGCCATTCGCCCTTTTCAGCGAGTCATTTCAAACGCGTTGACCTGAAGCCACACGACCAACAGCTCGGGCATAACCGCAGCTGCCAATTAGGCCACTTGAACGCCCCTCCTCCATGCAACCTTCGCCATTGGGACCCAACCACTTGGCAAATGTAACACACACTCACGAGACACCACTCGAGCTGGGCCCACGAGCCTTAAGAAACGACTGCCACCACTGTCCTAAGGATTCTCAGGTATAACTGGATGCAGTCAACACCAGCCCTGGCCCCGCCGGTGATCGTTGTCGCCTGAGATGACAATTCCGGATGCTGTATACATTGAACCCCTCATTCTGTTTCCTTCCGACTTGTCCTTCCAACATAGGATTTGACTTGACGATTTCAGCACACAGACTACACACTTAAACCGCTTGGTCACAAAACAAGTATGCATACCTATTTGCAACCGCAAACTTCCAATTATCTGGCTCACCGAAGTTAAAAAAAACACAAAACATCCATTGTCTCAACTTGATCGCCTAATTACATATTCTTATTCAGCGAAAGACTCGAATATGCTCCGGTAAAGCTGCTCCTGTGACACCGCACACGAGTTTTTAAAGATCCGCCTACAAATAACGTACCAATTAACTGTGGAGATCATTGGCCAATAACCATCGCCCGCGGGGTTTTCAAAGTATATAAAGTTGGGACTGCTAACTGTGCGCGGATGTTCAGGAACACCTTTCAGAGTGGCTTCCTCTCTATGCTGTTTAGTATGGGCTCCAAGCCTTTGCAGATATGGGACAAGACTGTAAGCATGCGATATCATAGTATTTGCCTCGCTGTAGTGTTTTAACGCTGGGGCACTTCCACTTTTCATAAAACTTTCCGTACTAAGATAGTAACTCCACAAGCTTCCGCCACTGAAGGGCTTTTTAGTATTGCATCTGTCGTTTGTGTTGTGGAAAAGTTTCTCGTGCAAAGTCTTTTTGCAATACCTGTTTGCCACATTGACCGTACAATTCGAACAGATGGTAAGCGGTATGCAGTTCGCTGTGTACAGTTCAATTCAACCACCAGGGATCTGAGGGCAGACATCTGAAATTTCGACCCTTAATACAAGCCATTTTCTATCATTTGCTGACTATGACTAACTTATAGAAGATACGACTCGGTGTCGTTGACAGCCGACTTCGGAGATGGCATTAGCTTTATTACACTCTACGGGCAGACTACACCCCCCCAGACAGATCACCCGGATTTTGTGGCGGGCTGTCCTCTGTAGATCAGGGATCTTAACTACGGCGATAAGATTGTGCTGCTCCAAACATGCAGCATGCAGCATGCCGTCATTCTGATTTCCCAAGTGAGTCAAAGACAGCCATAGTGGACTAAAATAATTTCCTCCAAAGCGACGACAATCGTCTCGCATGTCGTCGTCGGTAATATTTACCCAGTTACGACAGGCTATGATAATCCTAAGCTAGTTACAAGTTTCACTCAACGCGGGTTAGAGTTTCTGCGACCGCAAAAATACGAACTGGAGCAGCAGGTCAACGGGGGGCGCTTGTAGACGTCCTAATCACGTGAAATTAGTGGAATTGGTGCACATTCACATAAAAAGACCACACCTGACGCATCAAGACAGGCACTTTGCTTTCTGCAATCGCCTCAGTGTACCGTGCGTTCCTGTGAATGCTTCTCTCGACCGTTCGATATGGGTCACGCTCCCAGAGGATGTCCTTCCTGCGGTAAGCGTTGGAGGGCTTTGACTAGTATTCTGTTTCTTAATTTATACCCCGCCCCCTCTCTAACGTACGAATACACGGTCAGTTAAAAACTTGACTGGTTAACTGCGTCATCCTTATTCACCGACCGAGATGGCTTTTCCACGGATTCCAGCTACCTACAGTTTGAATTGTCTGAGATTTCGTTTGTCGTGACGCCATCGCCCATTAACCAGCGTATGTGAATAACATACAGAAGACAGAAATTAACATTGGTAAACGGACTCAAAGTACACCCGCGGTCCTGCTGTTAGTGGTTCACTGGTTTGCCAATCGCTTTAAATCCTTTCAGAGGTCTACCATCGATCGATTTGAATGGACAACATCACTTTTAATGCCGTTATCCTATAAAGTGAAGATAAATGAAGCAGCAGTCCTAGTTGCCATTCAAAGAACTGGAAAGAATGTCGTGGCATTCCAAATCTCAGACCCAGGCACACCGGATTTGAGTCGGCGTTCAGACGAGGTTCCGCATTCCTATTTTCTTGTTTACTCATCTTCGCACGGCCTTTATAAAAGCAAATTCGAAAGACTGTTTCTGATAATCGATATTGGATACGGGGATTGTTATGAGATTTCTTAGAAATCTGGAATACACGCGACTCCACAAGAACCACTTAAATTCTTTGTCCGAAGTCGTTGCCTCTAGTAATTCGGATCCCGACGAAAACCACATGCCAGCAATGACAAGCGAACTTACTTGATGGCGGTTCACGGTCGCCATGTCACAGCACGACATCGAATTTCGTGGTATTTTATAAAACATTCGGCGTGCCAGATGACCCTCCACGCCCTAGTGGCGCTGTAGCCGCTGGTCTACAACTGCTTATACGTCAGGCCCGACAGCCTGACGTAACTAACCTTTACCGAAGGCCGTTCCATTAGGTCCCACCTTTGGACGCGTCGTGTAGCTAGCATATAGGCTAACGAGGGAATCCGTCTCCTCGGAGTGAATTACGCCGGGTATTTCGAATGAGAGTCCGAAATCACTACAACAATATGGGAAGAGTATCTCAGGCCGTTCAAGAAACCAGAGGAGTAGTTTTGACACGCCCGTCGTCGTCCGTTGCCCTCGCGATCCGGCGCTGATGCCAATCTGTAGGCGTCAAATGGATCAACCCGAACCAGTATTGACATAGTCCCTCAAGGCATAGACTTTTTTCTTGTACCCTCGGTATTCGGTCTCCGTCGCTGGAGGGATCGGTCGAGCTCTCAAGATCGTTGACGCAGATCGCCACACTTGGAGAGGCGCATTTCGCGACATCATCGGGGCTGGTTAGATCGGCTATCTTCACAATTCTATTAAGTACAAGTACAGTAAGATTTTTCGGGTGATATGCTTTCTAGGTCAGTTGCGTATATTTGTTGTAAGCACTCCGGGATTCTATTACTATGCAGTTTTTTAAACCTTTATATTGCCTGACTTCAGCCCAAGTATCGACTTCCGCACGCCATAAACCTAACGACGACGATTATGACGTCTGTTTATGCTTTAAATTTGCCTATACCCACACCGAGGCAGTAAGTTACAGCGTCAATTCTAACAACAACGTCACACGTGAAGGCGAGATTGTTACTGGAGTCCGAAGTGACCTGCTGATTGAGCAGTTATAGTTTGAGTACTATAGCGAAGAATTTTTTTACCCACAGTAATTTTGTAGTAGGAATTCCATGATAATCATTTGACTCCATTCATAATCATTTCCAGCACTTCTTGGCTTGATACAACCACGTTCCTAACTGCTTCACAATCTGATCACCGCCATACAGTCCGAGAACCACGCGAATTTCTCGTTTCTTTTATGGGACTACTAACCATAACACTGAAACGTTTTTGTGATAAAAGTAACGTATTTAAACCACTGACCTCGACACGTTCCAGTGAGTCCAGATTTCGAACATAGAAGAACGTAAGTCTGTTCCTACTGAACTAGCCCCACGTTTTCTTTTGTGCCGAGTTTCGTCCGAAATACGCTTCCTTTTTCGTCTTCGATACTCCTCTTATTCCATCTTTTTCCCCTTAGGCTAAGAATGGGCACATAAAGCGCATTACTGACAACGATATACAATCGCTCGTCCTTGAGGTTGTGGGCAATAACATAAGGTCCGTCCAGTCTCCTTAGTATGCAGCCTGCCTCTAGCACTACCTTCATCAGCTGCCCTGCAGATCCATCCAAAGCTCTGGGCATAAAACTGCCATTTCTAGTGCTAATCGTCAAAAATTTGAACAAGTACTTCTCATTTGAAGTCCAGGTAAGCGAATTATTCCTATCTTGCTCTAACAAACTATTGACCTTCAGATACAGGATGACAAGGGAATCCGTCGACGCTTTCGCGCCAGCAACTACCAAAGCACAACTCGCGTAAAGCCATTCATATGCACCATGCCTATGCGGTTAGAGGAGGGGTGGAATCATCTCCAACTTAACTTGACCGATCTCACTAAACGCGCCTATGGAACCAACTTTGTGGAAGTTTTACGTATTCAGGTGAAGTTTGGATCCTCTAGCTTCTTTGCACGTTCTCGCATTTGAATGAACCACATGGACGTGAAATTCGTTAGAACCTGGTGGCTCAGTTTAGGTCCATCGAGTTTTGCTGCATCCTTATGCCGAGTTTGCTAGCATGTGACGGCTGTTCGAGCGTCGTTACCGACGATGTCCACCGTGTGCTCTATGGCAAGAAGCAACAGGCACAGTGACTTGCGCGTGATTTCTTTTATAGTGTTAGTAGACTTGCGCAGCATATACCGCCCTCTCTCCTCCCCCACCTAGGCCTCATGCCAAGCCATACTCAAGAAGACCGGGAGTGGGAGATGGCGCAGGTGGCTGGTGCGCCACTAGGCGTGCTATCACACCCGGCTCGGATCCAACGGAGTGGGAGTGCCCTAAAGGCCACATTAAGAAGGAGCCATTGCAGCCCGACTCACCGGTCGGCTGCTCCACACAAACACGCAACACTGGGCCGACTGCGAGGTCCAAGCTCTCCCGTCAGTTGGCATAAGTTACGGCTCTTAGCGCGCCGTGATGGCTTCAAGCGCGTCAGATTTTTATAGTGAGAAAAGTGCGCTGAGTCGTCGACCTCTTCCTCATCTCCCATTACTAGGTCCCAGCCACTGTCAGAACCGGTCAGTTGACAGGTTCGGGGATTGGGCGCAGTGGCTGATGTATCTAGTGACGTTGTCAACGCACGCCCCCCCCAAAACAAGCACCAGGATTTCGCACAAGAGGGTTGAGGGGCATTCATTTCACATGCGTTAGACTGCCATTGGTCACGTCAAGAAGGAGCCGTTACAGTTCGGCTCTCAGCCTATCAGTTCGCCAGTCCACACAACCAAATACTTGGGCAGACTGCTTGGACTGAGTTGGAGCGTCAGTCGGCAGCCTTCCAAGCCACGGCGCTTGGCGCACCGTGGTAGTCTCAGACTCGGATCACACATACAGTAGAGGAGCCGCATGGAGAACTAGCCGAGAAGCACACTTCCCACTTGCGTGGGAGGGGCCAATTGGATGCTTGTGGTAGATGGTGTTGTGTGATGCAGGGATTGGTGTGAGAAGATCTGATGGCGTGGTGTAGCCGGCGGTTGTCTACCACAGGTTCTCGTGAGTGTGCATGCGACCTAACAGGCCCATGCGGTGGCTGTGTGAGGGCAGTGCAGGCAGTTGAGGCGGATGCGTCTGGTGTATGTTAGTGCTCCTGGCACTGGTTCGCTAGTCTCTGCGCGATGGATTCGTAAGTGACCGACCAGGCCGATGTGTGAGGTGAAGATGCGATGACAATGAGGACAGGTTTGGACCGAGTCCACATCATTGGTGTTGGCGACGATTAGGATGATGTTTGTCGATGTGTCAGGGTTGTGTTCAGTGGTTAAGTGGAAGGGGATGCAGGAGCCGTCGCAGCAGATGTTGAGGCGATGGAGGATGGCAGTGGGGGTCCTGGAGAGCGGTTAGTGTTGTCGGCGTGAGGGGCGAGGCAGAGGTGAACGCAGAGACACTGGGTTGTGTCGCTCGAGTGCTACAGTTGGTCCGGAGGTGCCCAGTAAGGCTAATTGGTGCCCAGAACGTCCCCTGGCATTGTGGGCACGTTGGGAGCGATTGAGCGTTGGCGTTGGGAGATGGGGGGAGTTGTGGTTTGCAGGCTTCGTTTTTGGTTTTGGCGTCGTGAACGCGATTGGTTTAGTAGTTTGCTGAGCCTGTCTTCACTGTTCTCCAGGTCGGTTGGTTCCAGGCAAAGCCTTCCCGGTTGGCCGGGGTTGATTTGCAGGAGCTTCAAGTAAGACATCAGGGTGCCCTTGTAGCACCGGACTTAACTCCCTTGTCGGCCGCAACCCGTGGCGACATCTCCGTAGAAGAATCGTTTGGGTAGCCGCTCCTTGTCCATCCACATGAGGTGACCGCTCCAGTGCAGTTGCAATTGTCACATCATGGCGTAGGTGCCGAGGATCCCCATCCGTTTCAGTAGGTCTGTGTCTGGCCCTGCCGCCTCAGCTTTAGTATCTGCTGAAAACAGCTCAGGTGGAAGTGGTTGAGCCTCCGCGCTTGCTTTTTGTTCATCGTCCAGGTCCCCGCTCCATATAGCAGCGTCGACAGGATGACTACTTTGTACATCTTGAGTTTCGTATCGAGGTGGACACCGTGTCGATTCCAGACAGTGTTTTGCCGGCGGCCGAAGGCTTGGCTGGCCTTGGTAATCCGGTGGGTCACTTCATCGTCGATTTTGGTGTTGCGAGGTAGAGTGCTGCCCAGATGAGCGAAGTTGTCCACGGCTGGGGACCGCTCACGCTGATTTGGGGTACATTGTAGGTAACGCTGGGTAGCGGTAGGTGCATAACCACTGTCTTCTGTGTTGATGACCAGGCCTACGTCGCAGTCGTCGTCGAAGGGGGTCCATGTTCCTTTGCATGCCCCCGTCAGTAGTGTTGTTGAGGGCGCAGTCGTCGACGAAAAGTTCGTAGACGGTAGTTGTGAATACGCGCGACTGGAAGTGCATCCGCCGATGGTTGAAGAGTTGGCCGTCCATCCTGTAGGCGACGCGGATCCCGGAGCGTTCGCCACGGTAGGCGTCCATTAACATGGCAGAGAACTTGAGACTAAAGAGGGTAGGCGTGAGGACGCAGCCCTGTTTCACTCTGTTGGTCACCGCGCATGCCTTTGAGACAGTGCCATTGTCCGTGACGCGCGCCATCATGCTATCGGGGAGCTGGCGCCCCATCTGAGTGAATCGTTCGGGACAGCTGGAATTCTTTTATGATTTTCCAGTCCATCGCGATTCACCGTATCGAAGGCTTCCGTCAGATCCACGAAGGAAGTGCAGAGGTGGATCCGCATCCCCCGACACTTCTTGCAGCTGGCGAGCGGTGGAGATAATGTCGCTGGTTCCGCGGTTACGATGGAAGCCGCACTGGCTTTCCGGCAGGAGAAACTGCTCCAGATGGTTGTTGAGACAGTTGAGAAGGATGAGAGCGAAAATCTTTCCGGCGATGTTGAGGTGGGAGATACCTCTGTGGCTGTCGCAGAGGTGACGGTTGCCTTTTCGCTTGTAGAGATGGGCGGTTATGGCGTCCTTGAAATCTCGAGGGATTTCCCTTTGACGCCACATCGCCTGGAAGAGCGCCGTCTGGTGCTCCATAAGTCGGGGGTCACCGTGTTTGTATATCTCAGCATTGATCACGTCCGATCAGGGCGCTTTCCCGCTGGAGAGCTTCTGCACGGCCCTGATGGTTTCGTGTACATAGGGCGGGAGGTCGGGATCGGTATTGGTTTACGCTTGAGGCAGACGAGTGATAGCAGCGTCGAAGATGGTAGAGGGACGGTTGAGGACGCTTCTGAAGTCCTCGGCCCATTGTTTCAGAGTGCATCTTCTCAGTGAGTAGGGTGGTCCCGTCGGTTCTGAGAAGAGGAGCAGTTGCTTTGACTGTGGGATCGTAGACAGCCTTGATCGCAGCACGTACTCACGTGCCATTGGATCTCCTCGGCCTTGCGAGCCATCCAGGCCTCCTGCATTGCCCGCAGCCGCTGTCGCAGAGGGCGGCGAATGTGGTAGAATGCTGCTTTGTTGTCGGCGGGTACGCGGTTCACGTAGGCCTTGTGAAGACGGTTCTTCTGGAGGAGCAGATTGTTGATGGCGGCGGCGGCGGCGTCGTCGTCGTCGTCGTCGTCGTCGTCGTCGTCGTCGTCGTCGTCGTCGTCATCATCATCATCATCATCATCATCATCATCATCATCGAACCAGTCCTTGTGTTGACACGGTGAATGGTCGAGGACCTCCGGGGCGGTTGACTGGGTCGAGTCCGTCAGTTAGCACCATCGGTTCTCCACTGAGGCGTCCTCGACGGCGGCGGTGATTGGACGGTTGGTTAGTCGTTGAGCTGGCTCGTTGACGAAATGGAGATGATGAACAGACAAAGACAACAAAGCAATATTCAGCTTACCTGGGAATCGCTTAACTTGAGATCTCCTGCGTGGCTGTAGGCAGATCCTCATCGTAGAGTGGACGAGGCGGTAGTTGGTCTACCCGTCGGCACCCGGGATAATCCTTGTCACCAGCATGTCCCGCTGGTCTCGCCTTCCAACGAGAATATAGTCCAGCAGGTGCCATTGTCGCAAACGAGGGTACATCCAGGCCGCCTTCCCCCGGATCGGAAGGCGGGAGAAGGCGTTGGCCAAGACAAGACGGTGTTCTGCGCAGGTTCGTAGGAGAAGCAGGTCATTGTCATTTAGGCGGCCGATACCGTGGCGACTCAGCACTTCTCTCCAGGCGGCATGGTCTGTGCCGACACGGGAGTTGAAGTCACCAAGGACAATCAACTTTTCCGCCGTCGACATAGTCGCCAGGAGGGCGAGTAGGTCCCCGTATAATTTGTTCTCTGTCACGTCAGGGTTGGTCATTGGGGGGGGGGGGAGAGCACAGACGCCAGTATGCCTCCGCAGAGAAGCAGGCGCAGGCTCGTCGATAGGGCAGTCGTCCCACGACGTCGTTCCGGATGGCAAGGGAGACGCCCGCGTCCCGTCGCTCTGCTTTGGGGCGACAGCCCCAGAAGAAGGTGTAGCCGGCACCCATCTCCTCCAGTTGGCCTTGTTCGGAGAATCGAGTCTCGCTGAGTGCGGCGATGTCCACCTTGTAGCGCACCAGTTCCCGAGCTACTAGCGCTGTCTTCCGTTCCGGTCGGTTGCTCCTTGGATTGTCTAAAAGGGAACGAACATTACAGGCTGCCAGAGTGAGTGGACTCACCCTACCAGCCTGAGGCGGGGCGAAGGGGAGGTGGAGGGGGAAGAGGGTATGGTCTCGTTTTTGGCTGTTTTAACCATGTGTTTTGCATTTGCCAGCCACGATCTGCGCGAAGAAGACATGATTTCAGCATTTGCTCAGGGCACCTTTTCCAGCTTCATCCCCCTCGCGGGGATAGGCAGCGCTGTCCACAAACAGGGCAAATGTACACGCAGATACCCTCACCTGGTCTAGCCCGCCGGTTGAGGCGGTTACTAGGGTGTGCCCGCTAGTGAGAGCTTATTTTCGGGGTGTCACATGTGAAAGTAACCGCCAGTTAATGGACGTTAGGCTTAGTCAACACCTGCAAGCAAGTGGGCGACCTGTTACGATCATCACGTGGACCCACAACTGGACGCCCCAACACCCTGCTTGCATCCCACAGTTCGACCGTCGTTGCCGACGATTTCCACCGTGTGCTCCACAGCGAGGCGAGAGCAGGGACGGTGACTTGTGCGTGAATTAGTTTATAGCGAGTGTAGATCTGCACAGCATCCACCACACTCTCACCTCCTCCCCCACCTGGGCCCGGTTTCAAGATGGAGTCCAGAAGACCCGAGGCGGGGGAGGGCGCAGGTGGATGGCACGGTCGAGCCCGCACCTTGGCGTTCCACCCCACACCCCTACCGCTTGCATACTATGCATATAACGCAAGAACGATAGTTTGCGCTGTTATTTGTCGACGCCGAGCGCTGAAAGGCACGGACTTGTGATTGACAAGGCTGGTGGAATACTTCTTGACCGTCGTTTCTTCGATTGGATACCACATTGGAATTAAGCTCCAGCCAGCGGACAGTGCGGAGGTCATTACCAGCCCCGTCGGACAACACTTACTACCTGTACCTGTTTAATAATAATGCGAGAGTTTTATCTCCATTCATGCACTTTCTGGGCTGCACACTTTTCTACTAATGTACCGAGTTGGGAAGGCGCAACTCAAGAAGGTAGATTCTTTAAGCATTCCTGCCGTCCCTGCTCAAACTAACGAAGGTTTTAAGAAATCCCATGGAAGTCTGAATTACATGGCGCTGTACTCCTTAGCTGGTTGATCGCCCTGATTGTGTTTTTCACGATACTACTTAAACGTTGCGGCGTAAATCTGGCAAGTTTTTCAAACCTAAGGACCAGGCGCCGAATCTATATGACAGTGCTGGCCTACTTCAATCACTGCCCGCCCTACCGTAGGCAAAGTCCCCCTAGATACCAGCGCATAACTCGCGGATTCAGCAAATTAAATGGCTTATCCTACATACTTGATTTAAATCGGCATGTCCACTTGCTGCTAGTGATATGTATATTTTCATAGAGGGACGGTAGGCAGAATTTATTCGGTCGTTTCGAGGAATGGTTGAGTTTTGACGGCAGATCATTGTAATCGCCATGACAACGTCAAAAACTGTGTGCTTGCGAAGACCCTGTAATATCTATCAACCCGCCATCCCAATGAGACTGTCCGGCCAGTTTACTTTGTTATTCAGTCAAAAAATTGTGTACCGTCGTTATTCCATTGTTATTCATAGTGCTACAAATATCGCGCGATTAGCAAGTGATACATGGATTCTGTTGGCAGCCACACTCTAGATGATGGCTACCATTACGGCCACCGCTGCACCACCCCTACGTGTGGTGGCCCTTGGGAGACGGGTTAAAAACGCAAGGTCAACCATTGCGTCCATAGTTTTGCTATCAAAACGTGATGAGCGGAAAAATAGAGGTTGAGGTTGGTGCTGCACAATCGTCTTTCACATTGATCAATTTTCCCGGCAGTCACCACTCTTCCTCGGGGTGGTGGTACTCCTTGCCAAGTTTGGCAGATGCATCACTGGGACATGTGACTATGATCAGCTCGTTTGCTGATGCAACCATATAAGGACGTCGATACGTCCGCCGGCAAAATACGGTGAAGTAAGTCTGCTAGACGGGACAGTTGAGACTCCTCGCACCACCGGTTAGGGATATTATCGGATCAACTGTTGGTGTTTTTTGATTCGTATTTCACTATACTATTGTCTAAATTACTTGATAAAAGAAGGGATTTACCAATTGAGGCGGATATGCGAGTTCAAGGTTTTTGCCGCCTGGAGTCAGGCTAATGCATCTACTGTCGCAGTGATCGCGCGTTCATCTTCTTTGCAGAAAACGTATAGATATAAGTCAACGGGCTCGTGGCCCAGTGGCTAGAGGCGTTGGACTTCTAATTAACAGGTCGCGAGTTCGAGTCTCGGGTGTTCCACACTGTGGGGTTGGGTATGACTGGCTGACGACGGCTTATAAGCCAGAAATGGCTATTCCAGTCTCCCTTGCCTTTTCCGGTAATGCCATTCTGCCTAGATTTAAGTCTGTATCGGACTTACCGGCTGGATTATCAGACTTGTGGTACGTGCTCCGTTCACGATTGACAGCACAAATCGGAGTCACTCTATGCTGTTACGTTGACGCATTCCGGTCTCATGGCGGCTTCTCGTAATCAGCCACCCTCAAACGGGCGAGCGGGAGGAGAATAAGATCGTATAAAGAAAACAGAATGAAGGATTTCCATGGAGTAGGACTTTGCGCGTTATCAGTTGGCGTATCGGAGCCAAAATGCAAAATGGAACAGTAATTAGTGAAATTAAATGGATCAGAGCAGTAAATCACCATGCCACTGATTTCTCCGGAGCTGACCGCTTCAGTTTTCGGTCAGATGTGGTTATTTAGCCCCACCTGAAGTAGATAAACGCCATCCACCTGTAATACGCGATCGGTGGTAATGGGGGTTTTTACAGATGGAACCGGGGAACGCATAGGCGACGAGGTCAAGTAGTTGTATGCAAAAGGAAAGCTACTGGGAATGCGCGGTTGTACCTTGAGTGGTTGAGAAATAGTTGCCTTAACTCTACCCCCTGACTCTAGCCCCAACCCCAACAGTATTGCGTCTATCAGGTGGAACTGCCTAACCACATCTTGCCCACTTTTCTTGCTAATGAGGGTTGCCTATAAAAAGTGTAACTCCAAAACATATTGTCTTTCGTTACTCTGAAGGTTTTACTAGGCGGCTGTAACTCCTATTCATCCGCAAAGTGCTCATGCTTTTCCGTTCCAGCGCATGATGTAAACAGCCATTGTTGTTTTTTAAGGTTCACGCCAATTGTCGTCTGCGGAGGATATTCTTCAGCGATCGTCTCTACAAGGAATCTGAGCTTCCGGCTGAGTTCAAACTTTACCTCCCTGTTACCCAAGCGAAAGCCGAAGCATGATGGGTTCTTCTTGGAAAAATGGAACATTCTTAATTTGCCCAGGACTCAGCTCAACCTCTCTTTTACGTTTTTCGTCACCAATTGCCTTTTAAATGTGGTGATCGTTTGTCGAATCTCACATTAACTTCGCTAATGTCGTTCCTTCTCCCGCTTTAGTGTAGAATTTTGGGGATGGAATCCGTATGCGCATGCATACGCGTGCGCCTGTATTTCATTGTACGTCTAGGTTTTTTTGGATTCCGTTTTCAATCCTCAAAGAGTCAAAACAGCCCACATAGCCCTTCACTCCAATGGTTTTATTGCCAATGGATTTTAGATGCCAGGATGTCCAATTGACACCAGGGTTTTCACCTCATTTGGAAAAATGAACTCTCCAGATCTCCCCTGATTCTCGGTAAAGGTACAAGTAATTAATGGGCATTCGTTCTAATCACCCAGAACGCTCCATTGACTTATTTCCTCTTGTCACACTTTGCATGCACCGAAGCTTACAAGAGACCAAGATTTGTGAATGAGTGCCAAGAACGATTAACTGGGCAAAGTTATTGTACTGTTGGTCGCTTTCTTTTCCCATTGCTGGCGGTGGGACAGTGCGCCTGAAAGTAAATCTCATTTAATGTCTATAGTCCGCTTGAATGGGAGGATGCGCATTTATAGTACATACAGTAGGTGGGCTAACTCATGAAATGTCAACTGAAATTCCAAAATGCGTTTTCGTTTCCGAAAGATTAAATAAGTGGTGTTGTAAAACTAATCAGTCTGCAGTATAATTCAAGAATAATTCAGTAACCTCAGGATGCCGGCTTTCGCAGGAAATTTCTTCCGACTGAATGCAAAAACTATACTCTGTAAAAATGACTACTTAGGTGACATGCATATTTCTCTTTGATTTTCGACGTCCGTAAGAGTCCAATTATAGTTCATGAAAAACATGCATAAAAATATTCATTCTTTCGCTCATTCGGTAGAAAATTACGTCTTCCAATTGGATACTCGAAGGAGGGACGTAATTCGGTTTTAAAAAAGTTTCTAATTGTGAGACTTTAATGCTGTGAAATGGCCGTTCATAAAACGTCATGTCTCTGTATTTACCAATGTGGCTTGTAAAGTTGACAATATGGGTCAAATCCAATGCTAAATTTTATGAACCCCATATGGTCTCCTCTTAATACTGTAGAGAAACGTGTGGTTTTCTGTACGCGGAAATACATGGCTTGTAGTTTGTAAACCCTGAATGCAAGTTTGACGGCAGAGCGGGTTCAAAATGATGGGGAATTGAAAAAGTTTTTAAAAACCGAGTAATATCCTTCCTTCGAGTATGAAATTGAAAGAAGACCAAATTTTCTACCGAATAAACTGAAGAATGAATGTTTTTATGCATGTTTTCCATGGACTCTTGCGGACGTCGAAAATCAAAGAGAAAAGTGCATGCTACTTAAGTAGCCATTTTTACGGAGCATAGTTTTTGCATGCGGCCGGAAGGAAATTCTTTCGAGGTAACTGAATTAATTATACTGCAAACCGATTAGGTTTACAACTCTACTTAATTAATCTTTTCGAAACGGAAACGAATTTTGGAATTTCAGTTGACATTTTATGAGTTAGCTCACCTACTGTATAATTATGATAGGTAGGTAAAGTTAGGTGGTGGCATTATCAGACAGCATATCCCTGAAGATTCGTATCAGCCGAGGGACTGCTTCTCTGGCCAACTGGAGCATACTGACGGTGGCAGCGTTCCAGCGTTAGCAGGTTTTGCCGGTTTCCTTGTTATGATCCGTCCTGGCATTCTGCAAAAACACGAACCGTCAACACGGCAGAAATGCTTGGCCTCGGGGAAAATGCATTGTCACCCACGTTTCATCCCCATTGAAAAACTACGTGCATTTTTAGCATTCTGTTTAGGTTGGCTAGAATCCTTTCCAACCCGCTCCAAAAAGGAAGAGAAGAATAACCGAGCAACTTTTCCCACAACAGGCCAATCAGGTCCCAAGAATGCATTGTGGTCGCGGCCCACGGCGGGACTGTGGCAAGCTTCCCTGCTACATGCAGGCAACACGCAAGTGGGGCGCGCGTGCTTCCCAGTGAGACCGAATGACTCTTTTTGGGAATGTGGACATTATGTTCGATAGCGTGGATCAATGAATAGTGGGAATCATATGTCAACGCACACCAAATGTGCTGCAGGTCTGTGTAGGCTGAACCAACCTCTGATCTCGCCTGTGGTTTTGGATTTACCCTTTTACTCGTCATCAGAAACAACCACCGAGGTGGCGCACGAACAGTGGGTGAGGTATTTGTAATATGCAGTGGCCGCAAAAGCACGCACATACCAGCACTAGCGGCTTCCCCATCCGTTATAGGCAGGATCGATCGGTCTCACGCACCAGAGTCGTTAATGGCCGCAAATGCATCACCACTGTTGATTGACGCCATGATTACTCAACAATTTGCCCTACCGGTACTGCTACCGGAAGCAGTGTTCACCTGTGTGCTACTTGTACTTGGTGCGGCTGTGATCATGCCTGATCTATACAGCTTCGATGATGTCACGTATTGCACCTCTTTACGCGTGCAGCAGCGGATCTGGACGGTTCGACACATCCTCTTTCCCAGCGACGGAGACCGAATACCGAAGGTCCAAGAACCGCCTCCATGTCTTGACGAATCGTGTCGAGCCAAGGTCTTGAGTTGATCTTCTCGACACCTTCAGGTGGGCAACGGCGCTGGATCGAGGGCAGTATGACCGAGCTTTTTGAGGCGGACGACGGAGAATGTGCCCAAACCACCTCAGTCGTCATCCGTGGATGACCTAAAATATCGTGTTGTTGTTGAGGCATATGACAACTGTCTCATTTGGGACGAAGTCGGCGTGTTTCACTCGAATGATGGTCCTCAGGCAGCGGCGGCCAAACACCTCGAGTCCCTGCTCTTTCGAACGCAAAGCTCGACATCCACAACTGTGGAGAAGGACTGACCGGACGAATGCACAGTACACGCGGGTCTTTATGACGAATAAGATGTCGCGTCGAGTCCATAGACATTTTCTAATGATTGGGAAAACCCTGCGGGCACCATCGAGTTAGTATGAAATGTCGTCCTTGCTCTGTCTGCTGGGCACCAGCCTCTCCCCGAGGTATTTGAAACTAGTTATTTAAGTTGACAACTAGGAATTCCAATTGGTGCCTTCTCCTGGTAAGAGATGCAGCTCGGAAACAATTTGTTCTTCCCAGCGTCTACGCATAAACCGACCAAAGTAGCGACTTCTTTCACCCGTGATACTACAGACTAAATTTCCAAAGCTGGGGCCAGGAAGCTGATACTATCGGCGTAGTCTAGATCAGTCAACCGGCGTTTGGGTGCGGACTCCACGCCCTCAGAACCCTGTAGAGCTCTTCCGAACATCCAGTCGCTGACGTAATTGGACAGAATGAGCGACAGGATGCAACCTTATTGAACACCAGGTCGGCTATTGAGCGGTTGGGAGAGATTGTTATGTACGAGAACTCGCGTAGTAGTGGGGCGATAATAGAACTTGGTTATGGTGCGACGATTTTGGCCGACACACCATCTAGTTCACTTATCCTCCACTGAAACCCACGTGATACCCATGATGAGAGGAACCGAACGTAGCGGTGAAGTCAACAACATAGACCGCCTAGGTTGCTGGTGGCGATGACAGAATTATAGAACGCGCCTCAATGTAAAAGCCTCGTCTGCGCACCCACGCCCAGCTCTCAGTCCGTCTTGGTTGAACCTCATCTCAGAGTCATGCACAGACTGAAATCGTCTGCGAACAACAATGAAGATCTTGTTAGCATAATCGACGAGGTTTATACCGTGTTAGTTCTCGCACTTTGTCTTATCTCCCTTCTTGAGGACAGGCCCAGGGATGTCCGAGTCCCGGTCATTAGGGACCACCTCATCTCACCACGCTTGCTCAGTCACCTCATGGAGCCAGGACGCCAGAATGTCGACACAAGACCTGTAGATTTCGACGGTAATACCGTCCTCTCCAGGCGCCCTATTGTTGTTCAGCCTCTGTATTGCATCCGCAGTTTCTCCCTCAGTAGGGGGGTCGCACGACACTGCATAGACTGGAGTGGAATAAAATTCCGTTACATAGGAAAGCTAAGATGTAATGGGCTGTTTACCATATTTGAGATGTTCGAAGTGATCACGCCGCCAATCAACCCTGGCAAAGTTGTCAGCACAAAAGCCCGATGGTTCGACCGTTGTTTCCGACGATGTCACCGTGTGCTTCGCAACAAGGTGAAGCAGGCGCGGTGACTTGTATGTGATTTAGTTTATAGTGAATGTACACTTGCGCAGCATCTACTGCACTTTCACCTCCGCCACCTGGACCCGGTATCAAGGTGGAGTCAAGAAGACCGGAGGCGGGGGAGGGCGCAGGTGGATGGCACGGTCGAGCCCGCACCTTCGCGCTCCATTCCGCATCCCCCTGGTCCACACAGAAAATGACCCGGATTTTAACCAACAACAAGAAGGGACTGACGTGGCCGAAGCCGCCCCTAAGCGTGCCGTCGCACCTGGCGCGGATCCCACAGAGTGGAAGTGCCGTAAGACCGCATTAAGAAGGAGCCATTGCAGCCTGATTTCTAGATCACCGGTCGGTCTCCCCACACAAACGTACAACACTGGGCCGACTGCGAGGTCCAAGTTATCCCGTCAGTTGAAAGCCTTCCAAGTCACGGTTTTTAGCGCACCGTGATAGCTTCAAGCGCGTAAGATTGTTTATAGTGAGGAAAAAGTGCGCTGAGTTATCGATCTCACTCTCTCTTCCCATTCCCAAGTCCCAGCCACTGTCTAGACCGGTCAGTTAACAGGCGCGGGAAATGAGCGCCATTCACATCGCGAACACAGGCTTACCACTAACTTTTGGGATAATTTGGTAGAGTTGTCGAGTGTCATTAATGTCTGAGGCGAGCTCCATGGGGTTTCTGTTTCAGCCAAATAGTTCTGCCGGTCATCCATAGTCAACTTTACGGTCATTTTCCGTAGTTGACTCAAGGAAGCATCGTTGCGAGATAAGCTTGAGATGTCTGGACAAACAACTGCAGAGTTCTTCCGTTGATCCAGTTGTTGCCTCAGTGGTAATCATTAGTCACAGCCTTCTCCGCCGGCTCGGATCGAAAAACGGGACCGGGTTCCTGTGCCGAGTGTCACGGCAGTGATGGGTTGTCGAAGCCTTGCGACATCAAGGTGTTTCGCACGTGGTATTTTGGGCGCAGATGACAGATGGACTTTCAGGCATGTGCGAATGAGAACATGGTTAAACTTACAGACGTTAACAGTTTCGGTACCACACATCGATCTGTTATCATGAACCCTACTGGTGAACCTTTAACCAACTAGAATGTTGTCGTATTGAGAGCCAAGCCCAGAACGGCCATTAAGGTGACTGAAGAGTTGTCGGACCCAGTCCGGCCATTTCAGTCCCTGGCAACAATCAGCAGATCACGGCGAGGGAATCTTCCAACCAACTCCTGCAGCCGCTAGTATAAGGTCTCTTTAACGCGCTGTTCGGCAGATGATGTTGGTGCGGGCGCAGAAACGACAGTGATGTTTGCGTAAAATGATCCTTTAGTCGTAAGTAAACCATCCCATCGTTGACTGGCTCCCATTCACGTAATGCAAGGTTTGCATGCTCAGAGAGGTCGCTAGCGATACCATATCTACCAGAAGAGTCGTGTGGGCCGCTGTAGTGGAGGGTGAAGTGGCGGTTGACTCCTGGGATTTTTATTTCCCTAGCACCTGAGTCGGGGATTCTAACTCCAGGCAGGCAACAGACATCCAAGTTGGACTGACGAAGACTGCACACCGTCAGATTGCGGATGTCAGGGTTCAAAAACGCCCGCATATTCGAGCATCTAATACCAAGAGTCCGCTCCCTGTGTAAGTAGTCCAACCCGCATATTATTCGCCCGCACCACTGAAACAGGGTTGCGGAGCACGTTGGTTCCCGCGAATGTCATAGCATAGATTGTAATACTGCATTCGGAAATGTCATGAGGTGTCTTGGAGATTTCGGTGACCCGTATTCTGGACAGTCTTGACACTAGATACGAAGGGGAGATCGCTGTGTTAGTTGAACTGCGGGCTGGCGTGCCATGAAGGAAGCAGGCCTGAACTCGCGTAGTTGTCAAATCTCATTGGGATTTCGGTTTTGTCGAAATTTAGGGTGTGGCTGGTTTACTTCGAGTGAGCTGCCGCATTAGAGTTTACCTCATTCCTTCTCATCGCTGATAGGTCTGTGGCATTTGCGTCCGAAGTAATCTCACTTTTATGACAAGTCCACAACTGCATCCACAACTACATCGAGTACGGTAAGTGATTCCAAACGTCTTATACCATGACAGCGAGTCCTTCGACCGCGTCACTTGGCGCCTGGCGAGTCATTCCGGTCTATGTGCAGTTCCAATTTGATTAAATTGAGAAGGCAGCTGACGGATTCCGAGGCGTTCTTAAAGTAGAGAAACGCTAATCAGATTTTGGGTCCTGTGTGGATTATGCTGGAAAATTAACTGTGGTGTCTGAATCAACAGCCGAATTTTGAGACGTTGAAATAATAGGCTTGCCATCCAGTTAATTTGGGTGCCTTTGAGTGGTCTAATGAGGTGCGAAATGACATCTTCCATAAGCACTTTAGAAGGCCATACTTGAGTTCTCGAGAGTAGTTCCGGAAGATCAGACCAGTAGAGCTCTTCCGACAGTCAAGTCGCCTTCTCGTCCGCATCCTGTAGTTCACTTATCGCATGTATTGGTAAACCAGACTCGTCCTTCCAGGCGACCGCCTTTTCACGTATAGAAAGGCGTTGTAGGTTTTGGAACTCATCAAGAATTGGCGAGATAGTAAAGCATTTTTTGAAATAGAGGCGTATGCTGCTTAAGAAAGTTTAAAAAGTCCGAGGACTTAACGCTGTACACACGGTCAGACATAATTGCGTAAATGTCTCTAAATTATATCATCTTTAGGTTAAAGCGGCCTTCTTATTCGTACATTCAAATTCCAGAAGCGTCTTGGGACACGAATTTTTAACATTCAATAAGATGTGCGATTTCTAATGAATGGGAATAAATTATGATATGCTTACATACATGTTCAGTTGATGATCTTTTCAAGAGTCGGAAAGACAGTGATGGCTGAGCCGACTCTGGAGGGATGATTAGCATTTCAAATGTATGCACCGATCTGTGCACGTCACTCAGGTGTCGGCGATCGATTTCATGAACTGTTAGCCGAAATTGTGGCATGCGTTTTCGACTAGGAAGGATTAATATACGTAGGTTGGGTTGTGATATTGATTATTATGCGCCATAATCCCAGTATATTTTGGACTCGTCAGGTTGTTGATTTCGTAATGTACTTATTCTCGATTTCCGGTAGAAACCGCATTCGTAAAAAATGACTGCTTACCTACTCTACATTTCCCACACTTATTTTAAATCCCCCTATAAGTATTCTTTCTTGTACTCGCTTGGTGGCAAATAACGTCTTCTGCAAATGCTTTGTTCGAAGAAAGAGCTCCTAAGGGTTGTAAAAATGTTTCTAATTCGGAGGCTTTTAAGGCCGCGCATTGTCCATTCATACAGCATCGTTCTGCCCCATTTATTAATACTGTTCATGAAGTATACGACGTAGTTCACATGCCTACCAGAGTTTTCTGAGCTCTACATGTTATCTTATTAATAGCGTAGAAGAATGTATGATTTTCCTTACGCGAAAAGAATACGGATTGTAGACTAAAAGCTCTAAATACAAATGCAACAGCAGATTGGACCCAGAATTATTCGCGAATCGTAACACTTCTTTAAAACTGAATGATACAGAATTTGAAGAACACGTAATTTACTATCGAATGAGTACAAGAAGGAATATTTTCGTTAATGTTTTCTATAAAACATACTGTAATTTATAAGGGCATCGAAAGTTACTATGAAAAATCTATAGTACGTAAGTAATCATTTTTATCGTGTAGTTTGTACCAGTGGCCTAAAGGAAGAGCATTCAAAAGACAGCCACCTGGCGAGTCCGAAATATCACAGGATTATGCCATGTGATAATCAGTATTACAACCCCACCCAAGTAATTTTTTCTAATATAAAACGCATATCGGAATATCGGCTAGCGTTTCATGAGGTCGATCAGTGACCGTACTCTTAACCCTAACCGACGTAATTTTGGCTCGCAGCTTAGAGCCGAGAGCGCTGTCTGTTGAGCCACTGACTCAGGTTTAAATCCCAAGCGCGCAGTCTTGGATTGGGTTATCCCTAATTGATAACGACGAACAAATCAGAACTGTCTAGTCCAGTGTTCCGGTCTTTTCAGGCCGCGTTTCCTGATTATGAACTGTTGGTAACAGTGCGACTGTCTACCTGGGCAATAGACCTTTGAATTTAAGGCAAAATGGCAGGGCGAATTCTCCTTTTTCGAATGGAGTAGTTCGGAGCGTACCAATCTCAGGGACAGGAGAATATGTAGAAGTATCTCAACTCATTATTTGTGAGTTGTGACGGATCTTGTGCAGCCAAGGTGATCAAAATAATAAATGTATTTTAATGTTGCTCTGCACATTATCTGCCGGAGAATTTCAGAATAGGCAAGCGCTTATTTTTGGCTTGCTAAACTCCAAATAGAACTAGACTTTTAGGATTTTCAGCAAACACTCGAGAAAAATCCCACCCCGGATTGTGGTCATGACGGCTGTCGCTAAACTTTCTCATCCCTGCAGCCCCATGAAGGATGTCGCAACACTCAGGTCGGTGAACAGTCTGAAACAACATTCTTGTCGATGTCAGTGTCCAGAAATCTTTTGAAAGTTCCTCTGTGGTATCCATCAATATACTAAAATGACAACGACGACAATTGTTTGAATTTTCGAACGCGGTCGTTCTGGGATAGAACTTACTGACCGCTCACTGGTTGAGAATAAACGCACTCGAGACGCAGGCCAATCCATCCTGCAGGGGGGCAGCCGGCGGCTTTTAGAACGGGTAGACAGTTGGCCTTGAAATGCAAGTGATATAAACGGCAATGAATGAAACATGAGGGAGTAGAATTTCCTCTGCGTGGCGAATGGACAAGATGAGGAACGCGTGCCTTGGTTTGTTTTGAGCTCCTGCATTCCAAATCGCGGCGTCCCGAATTTGCCAGAATAATGCCTACTTTTAGGCCGTAAGTAACAATGACAAGGACTATGAAAGTATGTCGTGCCAGGATCAGCAAACCATGGCCTGTGCAGCCTGGTATGCGTTGGCAGTTCTCTGATACCTGGTTCCTTGCCGGTAGGTGCGCTTCCGCTGGAAATAACGGTCGTGAGCATGGTTGCCCAGTCATTCTTGCCCGTCTGACCCGTTGCAGCGTTGTCGTTGGTTAGAATCCTGGTTAAGTGTTTGTTAAGTACTAGGGGTGTGGTGGTACGCCTAGGTGTGGGTCCTTGCCGCGTCAGCCGCCTGCGCCCTCTTTGTCTTCGGTTTTCTTTGCTATGTCTTACTAACGGGCCCAGGTGCGGGTGGAGGAGAGAGCGCGGTACATGCAGTACAAGTCTACTATCATTATAAAAGAAATCACGCACAAGCTATTGTGCCTGCTGCGCCTTGCAGTGGAGCACGCGGTGGACATAGTCGGCAACGACGGTCGAACTGTCAAGTAGAAAACAAGAACAACGTGTCGCTCATAGGGCATATTACTACGCTGGGGTGTCGGTCCGGCATATTGCAATATCATCCGACGCTGTCTGCTAATGCGCGATGAGAAAATAGGAGAGGCCGTCAATTTGTCACTCTCAGGTTACCGTATCTGAAGCTCGATTCTAAAATTATTCGCGGCCTTGGGCGAATACAACCCCTGTTCCAATGATCGACTCCTCCACTGCATTAAGAGTCTGTAACTCATATCTTCAGCTTTATAACACGATGTTATCACACCATAGCCTGAAGAAAACAGCTCATCACCTTGTGTGATGTTACAAATTTTGAAGTTTCCAAACAAAAACAGTCCTGCGAATATTCTCATGTTCCACTTGAAAAATCAAACGGGCCATCACATGTTTTCGGCAATTCATCATCAGGCCTATATAGTTACATTGAAAATGAGAAGTTGCGAGATTTTATAAGTGTCTCATGGGTTATTATCACTTATTGTTCACACGTCGCCCGCATTACGAGGTTGGCGTGTTGTGTTCATTTGGACAGGGAGAGAGAGGAGTGAGGTAGAGTGTGAGCGATGTTTGTAGGTCGAGTACACCGGTATATACATGACTGTTATCATGCGGTTGGGGCGTCACACGATTACCGCCTGGAGTCGGCGTTGGCCACGGACGACGGAGTACCTGTACCAACGTCGGTGGTATTATCTGTCAGGCAGATGATATCGTCCTCATACCGACCGTAGAACCCAAAGTCATTAATGGCGTCCTATTAACTCACTTTCTCAACCTCGCCCATGAGAAAATTTGCCAGAAATGGTTCAAGCGTCTGTTTGCCTGTATGGCTGGCCATTTCAGAGAAACCGAGCATTTTGTGAGAAACGGTTAAGTAATTCTTCTAGGGTTTTCATTGGTATTCCTATTTGCTAATTCGTATCCCGAATAACGTCAAAGCGTTAGGTCGTTGTTTCCACCACGGGTACATTGGTAAACAGAGATGGTACACCCCCGTTCACTAACGTTCATATTCTTGGTAGCGTCGACAACATATAATGTTTTTTTCCAACTTTGAGAGTACAGATAACTTTCGGGCGACTTAAGCTTCTCCACAAGCTATTTTACAGTGGTGTGCTAGGGCGAATTTCCCATACCCAATATTGGATGCAGGGATAACCCCTGTTTGCGAATTTTCGGAAGGCCGTACATTCTCGTCTGGCCTATAGGTCTTGGTAGTTCAGGCTCTTTGTCAGACGAAAAACCTTCTTTGTGGAGATCTGTAAGAGCTGTCGTCAAGTGACTTCCTACAGCGTTGGTCCAATCTTCGTCCTTCTCAGATTATGAGCAATTGGTACGATCCGACAGGATTTCCTCTAGTTTTGTCACATAACCCTCCAAATCCATCAATGCTACTATACCAAATATCTCCGTTAGGCAAAGCTTCCCGAGACTATCGAAATGGGCCCTTGTCAAGGGACCTTTGTTTCTTAAATTCTTCCTCAAATACTGTTAGCCACAGTTAACCAGAGTTGATTTAGAAAAATAAACTTCTCTAGAATCGGTAGACCTTAACTCAGCAGGCTGATTAATGAGACTCTCGAAATGGATTTCCAAATCTAATTGGTTCGGCAACAAATCAATACCGTTTGATGCTGTAAATTGTGCATGCTTTGACATGAGACCACAAGATTTCTGTAATCATCCGTCGTTTAATTCCGAGCATATTAAAATGCCCGTCCAAATTCGCCCGCTTTTCTTGACAAACGGCGAATTTCTTCATAGAAGGACATCAATTCTGGTCTTTGATGGTATCAAATAAACCAAATATAACAATCCCAGATTATCTTCGTCCTCTCTGAAACACTTCTTGACCAGATTTTCAAAAATTTACATAGAAGGATTCGGAAGACTGTTTGAGGAGAACATATCTGCTTGTCATAACTTTATGTCAAGTCAGTACGTTTACATGCTAACGGGGCCAATCATAATCATGTTGATAATTAGGTAAATCGAGTAATATTCATCTCACACAAACAAGATGTAGAAAATATGGGTGGATAATTAGACGCAGTGAGTATCAGTTTAGGATTGGAAAGCGCCGTGTCAGGTGCAGGGGAGGAATACGCAGAGAAGTAGATGCGGTTAGTATGGCTAACTGACCTCTGGTCATGCTGAATAAGAGATCTATACGAAGTTTTTCTGTGAACAGAAGACCGGCCTGCGGACCTGATTGCGTCCGCCTCTGCTGACGCTTGTAATGCCGTCCAGTGGGGTCGTACAAATCATATGAAAGACTTCGTTGTGGCCTGCACTTTATATGCGAGAATGGTGCCGCTTGCCCCCCTAACGTCGCCTTTTCTCAGTCATTCCCGGGTGTGTTAACGTATACCTTTGGATAGCCGCCGTCCCGTGCGACCGATATAATCGACTCCCGCGGGGAGAGAGGGGGCAAGTAAACATGTGGGTGTACACAGAGGTGGTCTCAGTTGGTAATCTATCCTTACCTTCTCCGTTTAGAGTAAGGTTGATTAAGAATAATACCTGAGCTCTTGTTGTTGAGAAGGTCTGTGAAACAGCTTGATCAAGCCGTTTCCTCAGGCATTCACTCATCGTATTCTCTTAAAAGGGAATTTTACGGAATAGGGCTTTCTTTTCCACTGTCACCAAAGCGGGTTCTGCTGTTCTCTTGACAATATTTTTTCAAATAAGTCGGCAAAGATACCTGTTCTCGCGGAGCAGATTCTGGATCTTTCATTGCTCATCGTCGACGCTATCTGCCGAACACTATACCAGCCTTCTGTTTCAGACAACGGACTAAATTGTTTCCTTTGGCTGTTGTGAGACTGTCCGCACAGATTCCTAACCGTAGCTCTAGGAAAAAAACGGAATCGACCCGTCCTGCAGTCGGAATATACAGTAGATGTGCTAACTCATGAAATTTCAACCAAAATTTCGAAATGTGTTCTCGTTTCCAGAAGATAAATTAAGTAGTGTTTTAAGATTAATCACGATGCAGCATAAATCTATAATGACCCAGTTACCTCAGGGTATCGGCTTTCGAAAGAACTTATTTTCGGCTGCATGAAAGATCTATACTCTGCAAAAATGACTACTTAATTAGTATGCAATTTTTTCATTGATTTTCGATGCTCTTGAAAATTCAATTATGTTTCATGGAAAACATGCATAAAAGTATTCATTCTTTTACTTACTCGGTAGAAAATCACATCTTCTTCCAATTTCATACTCAAAAGAAGAGTATAATTCGGTTTTAAAAAATTTTTCTAACTCCCGAATAATTTTGAACCCGACCTGCTGTTACACTTGCATTCAGGGTTTCAAAACTACAAGCTGTATATTTTCCATGTACGGAAAACCATGCATTTCTCTACGGTGTTAAGAGGAGACCATATGAGGTTCATAAAATTAAGCAATGGATTTGAGCAATATTGTTAACTTTACAAGCCACATTTGTAAATGCAGATACATGACGTTTCATGAACGGCCGTTTAACGGTATTAAAAATCTCACAATTAGAAACTTTTTAAAACCGAATTATACTCTTCTTTTGAGTATGAAATTGGAAGAAGACGTGATTTTCCACCGAATTAGTAAAAGAATGAATATTTTTATGCATGGTTTCCATGAAATATAATTGAATTTTCAAGGGCATCGAAAATCAATGAGAAAATTGCATACTACTTAAGTAGTCATTTTTTGCAAAGTATAGATCTTGCATGCAGCCGAAAATAAGTTTTTTCGAAAGCCGATACCCTGAGGTAACTGGATCATTATAGATTTATGCTGCATCATGATTAGTTTTACAACACTACTTTATTTATCTTTTCGAAACGAGAACGCATTTCGAAATTTTGGTTGACATTTCATGAGTTAGCACATCTACTGTATAAAGAAATTCTACTCCATATGTGATAAGACATTCCGGTTCGCGACCGACAGCTCATGGTTCGTTAAACAAGTGATGGGGTGATCGACTCAAATGTCCAGACGGCCAGTCTACTCGGGCTCAAATCGCATACCTTCCTGACCCGGGTTTGGGGTGTGGTTGACTGTAGATGACAAAGAAGATAGAGATAATCACCCAGTCTCTTCTGCCTTCGTCGGCGATAATCCACATCTAGCATATTATTAGGTAAGATGTGGTTATGTAACCCCACTCGATGAACAAAATACTGTTGGGGTGGGGGCTAGGGGTTAGGGCAACTATTTCTGGACCACTCAAACTACAATCGCTCATTCCCAATAGCTTTTCTTTTTCATACAACTGCTTGGCCTCGTCAACTGTGCGTTACCCGGCCCCACCTGTAAAAACCCCCTATTACCCCCGGTCCAGTATTACGGATGGTGGGGGTTTATTTACTTCAGGTGGGGCTACATAACCATATTTGACTTATTATTATGCGTTTCGTTAACGGAAATGCTTGATTCACTTTTCAGCTCTGAATTTTCTAAGTACAAAAATTAACTCAGCTGTCACCGATTGGCCCTCTTTCTTCAGTTACCCACACTTGACTATCCGTTTGACCCTATTTCGATTACGGGTTAACTCAAAACTCAAGCTGCTTTCAGATTTCACAGATCTTATGGGGTCTAACCATTTAATACGTTGACCAATTGCGATTGATAAGTGTTAATAGTCCCGAACAGCGAGCAGAGCTAAAAAAGCTAAATCCGTAAGTTTTCTTCAGATCGATAACTGTGACCGTGACTGACACAACATGGCAGAGGACGCATGGTCTCGTGATAATATTAAACCTTTTTCAAAATATGTTTATTTCCTTTGAGGGGCATGCCTAAGAACATGTCAAAGGTGCGCTTGTGGCATCACCCATGCCCGTCTTTGCAACAGGGGCTGAGTCACACAAGCCGGAATGTCATGCTCTGAAGGGTTATAAATCAAGAGCAGCTGTCATTACAATGATGAAACCTTTGTAAAAGGAAGTAACTAGCTGCATTTTTTGATATTCAAATGACAGGGCAAATGGGTGGCAGTTTAATGAAGGCGTGTTTCGAAACGCCACGAGCATCACAAGGATTCTGAATTAAATCAGTGACCAGCCCTTGGGGCATAGGTGAACTTGCATGAGGACTCCATGGTCGTAAACGGAAACGAACGGCAGTACGGCTCAAGTGAATTCACAGAGGACCCAGTACATCAATGTGCACTTCGTTAAGAATGACTACCGCAGAGGTTTTTTCAACCAATTTTGGTAGACCAGTCTGAGAATAACGAACACGGCGCTCCCATTAAACTTAAAACCCACTTTGCGCTACACCAAGAAAGGTTTTAAAAGCGATGGGCCAACTCTCATCTGGACACCGTGTGGACGTTCTCCCCCCGAACTGTCGCCGTCGTAAAAATCAAAATTATATATACGCGAGCGAACAATCAGTTGCTCCAGACCGCATCACGTGTCATGATTGTCCTTCGAATTATATGCATCGAATAGTCTATAAATGAGCTAGATGAATACGAAAGCTCTAGACGAGAAAGCTCGGATGGGAGGAAGACAAATGCTCAGAGTACTTGCCACTTTGGCTTCTTCACCCGATAATGAAATCGAATAGGATTTTGAAGCTTCAGGCCAATATGTGTGAGTTTCAACAATCTAGGCTGCTCCTTTTTCTAGTCTTAGGGCATGAATGAATGAGCATAGCAACCGGAGCTTGGAACGCTGATGACACTTTAATTTCGTGTCACTTGGAGCTTCCACCGGCGTACACAGAACTGTGCAAATCTGAGAGTTGTACCTCCGGCTACCGTGGGCATTTAAAGCCCAAAAGATGCTACGTCAACTTCCTGTCATCTTCTAGACATTTGACCAAATGCTCCTGTCTGAGTATAAAAGTATAAAAGAGTAATCGTAAAGTCCAGTGTCAGTTCAATATCTTTTTCCACCACTTACAGACTGGGCCAGAACCTTTGACTCTATTCGTAATTCGCATGAGAAAAATGATTGTATTCTGTGATAAAAGCCAGAGAGGGCAATAAAGTTCTTGAACCCACACTACTGCTGTAAATTTTGCGGGCGTAAAATTCTGTTTTCCACTGAATTCGGTAGCATTCTGCGCAGTGGTCAGGCCAACCTTGCGAGCGGACATTACAAGTCTTTTCGCGACAAGTTTCCTACAATTTTTTCAATCATTATAAATAGAAATGCACGGCGACATTTTACAACTGGAGTATTTATTCGCCAGGAAGCACAGCGGAGACGCATTGATGATAGGAAACCTAAAACTGTGCTATACAGTAGCAAAAACTTGGCATAGTATCTGCTTGAGCGTTAAGATAGTATATGTACTGAGATCATGGGGCGATAGATATCTGTACAAAAGTCGTCAGTTATTATCCTTCCGTTTACCGTAATCGTAACAACAAATCTAACTTCTTTGCCTTTACTACCTTAGTAACGTTAGAAAGGACTGATCGATTTTAGACAAAGTGCTTAGAGTAGGTGGGTTAACTCATAAAATATCAACTGGAATTCCAAAGTGGGTTTTCGCTTCGAAAAGATTAATTAAGTAGGGTTGTAAAGATAATCAGCCTGCGGCAAAATTCTATAGTAATTCAGTTACCTCAGGATTCCAGTTTTTGAATGAACTTCCTTCCGGTTGCATACAAAAACTATACTCTGTAAAAATGACTATTTAAACGGCATACATTTTTCTCATTGATTTTCGACGCCTCTAAAAATCCAAGTATATTTCATGGAAAACATGCATAAGAATATTTATTCCTTCGCTCATTCGGTAGAAGATTACGTCTTCTTTCAATTTGATTCTCGAAGGAGGGACATAATTCGGTTTTTTAGAAAAATTTCTAATTTTGAATCTTTTCAATTCCGCAAAATGTCCCTTCATAGAACGTCATGTCTCAGTTTTTACCCACGTGGCTTGTAAAGTTAACAGTATTGATCAAACCCAATGGTAAATTTTATGAACCCCTTATGGTCTCTTCTTAATTTCGTAAAGAAATGTGCGGTTTTTCGTGCGTCAAAAATACATTTCTAGTAGTTTGTAAACCCTGAATGCAAGTGTGACGGCAGAGCGGGTCAAAAATGATTCGGGAATTGGAAACGTTTTTAAAAACCGAATAGTACCCTTCCTTCGAGTAAAAAATTGGGAGAAAACGTGATTTTCTACCGAATGAGTAAAATAATAAATATTTTTTTTCATGTTTTCCATGACATATAAATGGACATTTAGGAGCATCGAAAATTAAAGCAAAAAATTCATGATAATTAAGTATTTATTTTTGCAGAGTATGATCTTTAAATGCAGCCGGAAGGAAGTTCTTTCGAAAGCCGGAATCCTGAGGTAGCTGAGTTATTACAGAATTATACTCCAAACTGATAAGTTTTACAACCCTACTTCATTAATCTTTTCAAAACGAAAACGCTTTTCGGAATTTCGTTTGACATTTCATGAGTTAGCCAACCTACGGTGCATATATATCGACGTCATGAAATGTTGGTCGATATTCTGAAATGAGTTTTCGAATTTAAAGGATTATTTAGGTGGGATTGTAATAATGATTATCTCGCGGCCTAATTCTGTTGTATTTCGGACTCCCCGGGATGTCGACATTTGAATGCTCTTCTTTTCGACCTCCAGAAACCACGTTCGGTAAAAAGTGACTGCTAATGTAACATGCATTTTTCACATTAATTTTTGATGGTC
>CACRXP010000630.1:69525-138132 GCA_902702965.1 Spirometra erinaceieuropaei | reverse complement strand
TACTTATTTAATCTTTTCGAAATGAAGATGCATTTCGTAAATTCGGTTGACATTTCATTAGTTAGCCCACGTACTGTAATCATGTTGATAATTAGGGAAATCGAGTAATATTAATCTCACACAAACAAGATATGGAGAATATGGGCGGATAATTAAAGGTAGTGAGTATCAGTTTAGTCAAGTGATGAGTGTTGGCGTGGACGAGCAAAGGATTGGAAAGCGCCCTGTCAGGGGAAGGGGAGGAATACGCGGAGAAGTAGATGCAGCTAGTATGGTTAACTGACCTCTGGTCATGGTGAATAAGAGACCTGTGAACAGAAGACCGGCATGCGGATCTGATTGCGTCCGCTTCTGCTGACGCTAGTAAGTGCTGTCTAATGGGGTCGTACAAATCACATGGAAGGCTTCGTTGTAGCTTGCACTATATATGCGAGTATATTATAAGGTAAGATGTGGTTATGCAGCAACACCTGATGGACACAATACTGTTGGGGTTGGGGTTAGAAGATAGAGTTAGGGATTAGGGTTTGATGTAAGGGTTATTGCAACTATTTCTCGACCACTCAAAGTACAATCGCTCATTCCCAATAGCTTTTCTTTTGCATACAATTGCTTGGTCTCGTCGACTGTGCGTTCCCCGGCCCAAACTGTAAAAGCCCCTATTACCCCCCGGTCCCATATTACGGGTGGCTGGGGTTAATTTACTTCAGGTGGGGCTACACAACCACATCTGATCTATTATTATGCGTTTCCTTAATGGAAATGCTTGGTTCACTTTTCAGCACTGAATTTTTTAAGTTCAAAAAAATTAAGTCACCTGTCGCCAATTGGCACTCTTACTTCAGTTACCTAGACTTGACTATCCGTTTAGTCCTATTTCGATTATGGGTTAAGTCAACATTCATGCTTCTTTCAGATTTCACAGATCTTATGGGGTCTAACCATTTGATACGTTGACCAATTCTGATTGGTAAGTGTTAGTATTCGCGATCAGCCCGCAGAGCTAATAAGACTAAATCCGTAAGTTTTCTCCAGGTCGCTAACTGTGACGATGACTGACATAACATGGCAGAGGACGCATGGCATCGTGATAATATTAAACTTTTGTCAAAATATATTTATTTCATTTGATGGGCATACCTAAAAACATGTCAAAGGTGCGCTTGTTAAATCACCCATGCCCGTATTTGCAACAGGGGCTGAGTCACACAAGCCGGAATGTCATGCGCTGAAGGGTAATAAATCAAGATCAGCTGATACTACATTGATGAAACCTTTGTAATCGTCTAGAGGTGCGTTTTGTAAAACGGTTAAAACGGGGCGCAGACAAATGTCCCTGTTTCGTTGACGCCTGTGGTTATTTAAACTTTTTCGCAGGTGTTTTAGATCTATTTTTCCTAATATCCAATTCACAATCAGAATAAAAGGAAATAACTAGCTGCACTTTTTTGATCTTCAAGTGACAGGGCAAACGGGTGGCAGTTTAATGAGGGCGTGTTTCGAAACGCCGCGAGCATCACAAGGATTCTGAATTAAATCAGTGGCCAGCCCTTGGGACATAAGTGAACTTGCATGAGGACTCCATGGTCGTAAACGGAAACGAACGGCAGTACGGCTCAAGTGAATCCACAGAGAACCCAGTACGTCAGCTTGCACTTCGTTAAGAATGACCACCACAGAGGTTTTTTCAACCAATTTCGGTACACCAGTCTGAGAATAACGAACACGGCGCTCCCATTAAAATTAAAACCCCCTTTGCGCTACACCAAGAAAGGTTTTAAAAGCGATGGGGCAACTCTCATCTGGACACCGTGTGGACGTTCTCCCACCGAACTGTCGCCGTCGTAAGGATCAAAATTATATATACGCGAGCGAACAATCAGTCGCTCCAGACCGCATCGCGTGTCATGATTGCCCTTCGAATTATATGCATCGAATAGTTTATAAATGAGCTAGATGAATACGAAAGCTCTAGACGAGAAAGCTCGGATGAGAAGAAGACAAATGCTCAGAGTACTTGCCACTTTGGCTTCTTCACCCGATAATGAAATCAAATAGGATTTTGAAGCTTCAGGCCAATATGTGTGAATTTCAACAATCTAGCTTGCTTCCTTTTCTAGTCTTAGGTCATGAATGAATGAGCATAGCAACCGGAGCTTGGAACGCTGATGACACTTTAAATACGTGTCGCTTGGATCTTCCACCGGCGTACACAGAACTGTGCAGATCTGAGAGTTGTACCTCCGGCTACTGTGGGCGTTTAAAGTCCAAGAGATGCTAACTCAAGTTCCTGTCACCCTCTAGACATTTGACCAAATGCTCCTGTCTGAGTATAAAAGTATAAAAAAGTAATCGTAATGTCCAGTGTCAGTTCAATATCTTTTTCCACCACTTACAGACTGGGCCAGAACCTTTGATCTATCCGTAATTCGCATGAGAAAAATGATTGTATTCTGTGATAGAAGCCAGAGAAGGCAATAAAGTTCTTGAACCCACACTATTGCTGCAAATTTTGCGGGCGTAAGATTCTGTTTTTCTCTGAATTCGGTAGCATTCTGCGCAATGGTCAAGCCAACCTTGCGAGCAGACATTACAAGTCTTTCCGCGACAAGTTTCCTACAATTTTTTCAATCATTATAAATAGAAATGCACGGCGACGTTTTACAACTGAAGTATTTATTCGCCAGGAACCACACCGGAGGCGCATTGATGATAGGAAACCTCAAACTGTGTTATACAGTAGCAAAAACTTGTCATAGTATTTGCTTGAGCGTTAAGATAGTACATGTGCTGAGATCATGGGGAGATAGATATCTGTACAATAGTCGTCAGGTATCATCCTTCCGTTTACCATAATCGTAACAACAATTCTAACTTCTTTGCCTTCACTACCTTAGTAACGTCAGAAAGGACTGATCGATTTTAGACAGAGTGCTTAGAGTAGGTGGGTTAACTCATAAAATATCAACTGGAATTCCGAAATGGGTTTTCGCTTCGAAAAGATTAATTAAGTAGGGTTGTAAAAATAATCAGCCTGCAGCAAAATTCTATAGTTATTCAGTTACCTCAGGATTCCAGTTTTTGAATGAACTTCCTTCCGGTTGCATACAAAAACTCTACTCTGTAAAAAATGACTACTTAAACGGCATACATTTTTCTCATTGATTCTCGATGCCTCTAAAAGTCCAAGTATATTTCGTGGAAAAACTTGCATAAGAATATTTATTTCTTCGCTCATTCGGTAGAAAATGACGTCTTCTTTTAATTTAATGCTCAAAGGAGGGACATAATTCGGTTTTTTAAAAAATTTCTAATTGTGAATCTTTTCAATTTTGCGAAATGTCCCTTCCTAAAACGTCATGTCTCTATTTACCAATGCGGCTTGTAAAGTTAACAATATGGATCAAGTCAAATGCTAAATTTTATGAACCCCATATGGTATTCTCTCAATACCGTAGTGAGATAGTTGGTTTGCCTTACGCGGAAAATACATGGCTTGTAGTTTGGAAACCCTGAATGCAAGTGTGACGGCAGAGCGGGTTCAATATATTTCGGGAATTTGAAAAGTTTTTAAAAACCAAATAGTACCCTTCCTTCGAGTAAAAAATTGGAAGAAAACGTGATTTTCTACCGAATGAGTAAAATAATGAATAATTTTTCCATGTTTTCCATGACATATAAATGGACATTTAGGAACATCGAAAATTAAAACAAAAATCCATGATAATTAAGTAGTCATTTTTGCAGAGTGTGGTCTTTAAATGCAGCCGGAAGGAAGTTCTTTCGAAAACCGGAATCATGAGGTAGCTGAGTTATTACAGAATTATACTTTAAACTGATTAGTTTTACAACCCTACTTTATTAATCTTTTCGAAACGAAAACGCTTTTCGGAATTTCGTTTGACATTTCATGAGTTAGCCAACCTACTGTGCATATATATCGACCTCATGAAATGTTGGTCGATATTCTGAAATGCGTTTTCGAGTTTAAAGGATTATTTAGGTGGGATTGTAATAAGGATTATCTTGCGGCCTGATTCTGCTGTATTTCGGACCCACCGGGATGTCGACATGTGAATGCTCTTCTTTTCGACCTCCAGAAACCACGTTCGGTAAAAAGTGACTGCTGATGTGACATGCATTTTTCACATTGATTTTTGATGCTCATATAAATGCAAATACATTTTATGGAAAAATGTACAGAAATTTGCTATCTTTTACTTTTCCGGCAGAAATTTACGTTGTCTTTTCACTTTATACGTGATAAAAGTGTATATTTCGGTTTAAAAACTTTTAATCATGCGATTTTTTAAGGCCGTGCGATATCCTTTCATACAGTATCGTACCTATCTGTTTACAAATGCCCCTCATCAAATATATAACGTAGACCGTATCCATTGTGAAATTTCATAAACTCTATACGGTATATTCTTAAAGGCATAGGGGAATGGATAATTTTCCTTACGCGGAAAGCATGCGCCTTGCAGACTGAAATTGCTAAACGCTAATGCAACGGCTGATCTAGATCAACATTATTTGGAAATTGGAAAACCTTGCCAAAACCTAAAAATACCCTGTCTCTGAGCATAAAATGCAAAGTCGACGTGGTTTGCTGCCAACTGCGTAGAATAAAGCATAATTTTGTTCATTTTCCCTATTAAATATATGTAAAATTATATGACCATCGAAAATCAATGCGAAAAATGCATGCTACACTAGCAGTCATTTTTTGCCAAATGTGGTTTCTGCAGGAGGTCGAAAAGAAGTGCTTTCAAACGTCGCCGTCCCCTTGAGTCTGAAATATAGCAGAATTAGGCCGCGAGATAATCATTATTACAATACCACCTAAATAATCCTTCCAAATCAGAAAGTCATTTCAGAATTTCGGCCAACTTTCATGAGGTAGGTCACTCATTGTACCTGAACCCCCTCTTGAGGGCCCAAAATTGTCGCTTATTTTTCAAGAAGAGCCATTATTGTTCTTATGATTAGCGAAACGCTGCTCAAAGTCCATCCACTTATGTTCATCTGTTTATGCACTTAGTTAAGATTTGTTTCTTCTATTGTAAATGTCAGCAAGTTTGGCACTCCCAGACAGCATACTAGCAGAAACTGAAGCGTGAGGAAACTATATGTGCACAAATATTTTATGGGTGATCGGACTACAAGGTGGTACTTCGGACGTTGAGAGACGGTTTCTGTGAATAGTGCAAGGGGTTGGCGTGGCCTTGGCCGTGAAATGAGCATCAATTTCTTTTGCAGTGGAGCCGGCTTGTTCTGAGTCAATCTCACCCTCTTCTCCCGTACCTGTCGCATTCTGTCGACAAGACGGAGTCGACACGACTAAATATGGCTGTAAGGACAATAACTGGCAGGATCAAACAAACAGTCCACTTGTAACACATATGACATGATCCCCAAGTCCACATTTGCCAGGTGTTGCTGAAAGAACGGTCGTAAATCGTACACAAACCCATATCTCTGTCTCTGATGATGAACTCGATCAAGAATCTGAAATTTCAGGCGAAAAAAGCTCTTGTCACAGCGATCGTGCATCCTTCTTCACGACAAACCAGACTGCCATAAAAGCCACACTAGAAAGGAAACCTAAAAATCTGACCCTCATTTCTCAGTAACTTCGATTAATCACATTATTTGACAATCCACTAAACCATGATCGTACCAGTGTCCTGATAGTTCCAGAGAGTGCATGGTAATGAATCTTGAACGTTCAATCAGAGCTGGATCTAACCCACTATCTCTTATCACTCCCATACACCAGCATTTTACTAAAATCAACTTCACTGGGAATGTGTTTGGACTCATTGATTGACGCGTGCGAACACACTGTCTATTGCCTTTAACAGATGCGCCTGGATCTCAAAGAATTGAGAGGTTCAATAAAAAGCACATTGAGCAGGATTTTCTGAAAACTAACCACCGTCCCAAAAGAGGACAGAGTTATCCTGTTGGCTGCCATCTACGACCATACACGCTTCTTGGCAGACTCAAGCGTGAGCGATTCGTTCTAGTGAGGAAGGTATGAATTAATGTTGTAATATTCAATACTGTACAGAATAATCTTAAAATATATCGGTCATTTCAGGATTTCGGATTCGAACAAGGTTTTTTCTGGTTTCCAGAAAAAAATACAGCCTATTAAAATGACTACATATGTAGTATGAATGTTCTGGAATAGTCTATTGAGAACACGTACAAGGTTATTCTTTCCTGTACTCGTTTGGTTGCAAACTGAACTTTTTTCAAAGTCGATACTTGGAAAATGGTATTTTTTGTTTTGAATAAGTATACTAATTCGTGCATAATTTTCGACCCGCAATGCTGTTCCACTTGCATTCAGGACATTCAAACGACAAGCTGTATATTTTCTGCGTGAGGAAAATCATACATCTTCATATGCTATTAAAATGCCATAAAGTATTCGTAAGATATCTTTTCTCTGCATTTCCTAATGCTGTTTATGAAGTTCAAAAAATAGATAAAATCCGCTGCAAAATTTTTTGAACCTTATGTGATCTCCTCACAATAACACTTAGGGATTTATGATTTTTCATACACGGAAAATATACAGCTTGTAGTTTGGAGACCCTGAATGCAAGTTAAACAGCAGGTTGGATTAAAAATTCTACAGAAATTGGAAAAGTTTTTTGAAACTGAATTATACGTTTCTTTCAGGTAATAAATTCCATGAAGATGTAAGTTTCTAACAAATTTGGAAAAGGAATATTTCATGAATGTTCTTTCGAAATGTGTTTGAATGTATGAGGACATCAGAAATCAATGAAGAACGATGATACTGCTTAAGCACTCACTTTTTTACAGAATGTCGTTTTTGCATGCGGCCGTAAAGGAGTTCATCCAAAAGCCGGCATCCTTAAGAAACTGAATTATCTTGTGATTATTTTACATGACAATTAATATTACGATTCTACTTAAGTAATCTTTTCGAATCGAAATGCATTTTAGAATTTCGGTTGGCATTTCATGAGTCAGCACATCTACTGTAATATGTGTTTTGGCGGATTCTGAATAATCTATTTTGATCCAGCATGAGACATTAAAAAACTCGCCGGGCACTGTTTATGTAGTTTCATCGCGTTATCTATAAGACATTAAATGAGTTCAGAATTTCATTTGGAAAGAAGAGGATTCAGCCTCTGGAATCTCGTTTGTTTTACGCGCGGTGAAAATTTCCCGTTTACCACATTAGGGTTAGCTGGGGCAAAGCAGCAGCATTGCAGGTGAATAGGAAGTTAGTCTGAACCCAGACTGTTGCACTTGCGTTGAAATGAATGAATTCAGCTCGTTCGATGAGTTCATTGATACAGAAATCCGAACATGAAAAGGCCACAGCACGAATTAGTAGCAGTTGGAATATTTGTTTACAGGTTAAGATTCAATGCATTGTTTCATTCACCTCCGCCATTTTTCTCCAACCTCAGATTTCGGCCTGGACAACTTACCTGCCCAGAGTGCCGGAGAGCAGCGGATGGACAGCGTGTGAGCAGGCATTAGTAACTGTTGCGGTTGTCAATATGTTTGGGCATACATTAAGCCTGCTCGGCAGTTGTTAATTCGGCTTTAAGTGCCTGCTACTATTACAGTGCGTGACCGATCTCATGAAATGTAGGCCAAAATTCTTGAATGCGTTTCCGATTAGGCAGGATTACTCAAGTGCGGTTGTTATACTGATTATCATGCAGCATAATCCTGTACCATTTCGGACTTGCAAGGATGTCGGCTTTTGAATGCACTTTTTGACCTGCAGAAAGCACACTCGGTAACAAGTGGCTACTTAAGTAGCATAAATTTTTTCAATTGCTTTTCGATGGTCTTATGAATTCAAATATATTTTACGGAGAACACGCACAAAGTATGCTTTCTTCTACTCATTTGGTAGGAGCTCACATTGTCTTCATATTGTATGCCCGAAGAAGGTGTATATTTTGGTTTCAAAGAAGCTTCCCAATTCCCGAATATTTTTTAGCCTGATCTGCCATTGCATCAGCGTTTAGCAATTTCAGTCTACAAAGTGCACGCTTTGCGCATAGGGAAAATCATATATTTCTCTATGTCTTTAAAAATACTCCACATAGAGTTCACGAAATTTTGCAGTGGATCCGGACTGTGATGTACATTTCATGAGGAGCATTAGTAAACGGGCATGCGCGGTCTTGCATGCATGAACATCGCACGGTCTTAAAAATCTCATAATTAGAAACTTTTTTAAAACCAAAATATAAACTTTCTTTGGGCATTAAATGTTAAGACAATGTGAGTTCCTACCAAAGGAATAGAGGAAAGCATATTTTTTGCATGTTTTCCGTAAAATATACTTGAATTTATGAGACCACCGGAAATCTATAGGAAAAATGCATGTTACTTAAGCAGTCATTTTTCTCCGAGTGGGATTTCCGCAGAAGGTCAAAAGGAAGTGCATTCAAAAGCCGACATCCTGGCAAGTCCGAAATGCTATAGGATTATGCTGAATAATAATCAATACACTAACCTCACTTAAGTAAGCCTTCCTAATCGGAAATACATTCCAGAATTTTGGCCTACATTTCATGATATCGCTCACGCACTGTAATTCGACCGCTTAAAAGCGGCCTCCCACAAATGTTGCTTTTTCTGCCAGCACTTCTGTTATGAACCGAAATGCTAGGCTAGTAAAGCAAGCGTTCAAATAAAAAATAATTTCTCGTTAGTCGGCCATTTTATGGTTATTAGTGCATTAGCTGGAAGGACACTTTACGGAAATAAAACCTGCGAATATGCAGTTTCTAAGTTAGGTGGGAATACTAACCATTATGAAGACTGCGCACTTGCCGTTGTTATCATTGACTCTGATGATGGTTCTTTGTGCTTGCTTAAGTGCTCAAACGAGTGAACCTTTCACCTTAGCGAACAAGAATCCTTCATTGTCGTTCCCGGGCAGAGCATTCCTAGAACTACACTCTTTGCTCCAACGAGAAAGTTCTAGCATCAGTTCGCCTAAGGCCAGGACGTAGGAGCCGGCCAATTCATATCAACTGATTTTAAATCGGGCTCTTTTTCAATTTATTTGACTCCCTCCCTCATCGCTGCAACGTGTTTCTTTGGATTCTTGTTATTTCTAACGAGAAAGTTATTTTCCATTCGACTTATTTTCGCTCTTTGAATCGACGGGAAAGGTGACCTCAAAAAATGAGAAAAGCAGTCATGTTGGTTCATAATTTTTATTTTTCATAATTCGTGGTGCTTCCATTTAGGTCAGTCTATATCCTAAATTTGGCGGCCTAAAAGCAAATACATGAAACATGACGGAGAAAGGTTATTCGGCGCGTTCTTTGTAATGGTATTCTACCGACCGTCGCTTGTCCGGAGTCATGCCTACTGCGGGCGTTAACGTATCTGCTCATTAGCGGTTTCCATCAAAGAGAAGCAGCAAACGTGCAAAGGGTAACGAATCAAATGTCGGTCTGGTATTGTGGTGGATCCAAGTTTTGTTTATTGTCCATTTTTGTCAGCCAGACGTAGGCCCTTTCCGCCGAAGTGACATTTGGGTAATTAAGAAGTCATACCTCCAGCGTTGTGCAAATGAGCAGAGGCTAAAATTGGGTCCGAATGCAATGGTTAGGATTAGTTTGTTCTATTTTTGATTCAATCAAAACCAGTGAAGGTATTACTAGAGCCGCGAATTAAACAACAAAAATTCGCGGAATCAAGGATGGATCTGTAACCAAGTCCGAACTTTATCTGCACGCCGAACAATCTTTACATAAAAATGGCACATTTGAATAGTAAGTGCCTTATGGTGGGGAGTCCTTCTGTTTTGCGAAAGAAGCAGCAAGCATTTTAGGTCTAAGTGTAAACCGATTAATAAATGGGCACTTTCTAACTGAGACTGACAAAGTGATGACTCTTCTGATCACATCTGCATATTTTTGAGTTACGTGTGGCATGCGAAGGAATCTGCCTGGACGCGATGTCAGTTATACAGACCATCTGAGGCTCACTGTCAGCATGTGTTCCACGATCCGCGTGGGTGTTCTCTTGCGCAAATGCAGTACGTTCACCAATTAGGCCTCGAATGCAGTCAGACATCGGGATATTTGGTAATCAGCACAGCCGTTCGACAGTAATGCATTAAATCAGTAATTGGGCATTTGACATTCCGAAGTTGTCTCGTGGCAGAGAGGTCGCTGTTTGTAATTGGATCTAACCCCTATTCTGCTCAAAGTGTTCTTCCGAAAGCCGTGAAACACGACTGCTAATGAGACAGACAATTTTGAAAATCTAAGATAAAATGGACCTTATCTTTCGGTAAAATAGCGTACTTTCATCAAAACTTCTAATCGACTGATTTATAGTCGTCCATATTACAAAGCACTGCTAATGTTTGTGGAATATTAGCTAATATCTCCAAAAGTGCTTTCAATAGGAAGTGCCTCAGTACCGAAAAACATAAAACGGACTTTTGTTATGATTCAATAGTCATATTAGCTGACAATCCAACTAGACAACCGCACTGACTTCATTACGTGTACAAGCATTTTTTCTGGAAAATGGGTTTCGATACGAACCAATCCATTTTCAGAGGAGGGGTTTCTAAAAGCCTGTTACATGTCTCTTTTTGCAAAAACAATATTTTTGATCTTATCATTCGAATTTGAAGAATTTACGGTAGTCATTACATGCAAGTGTTTAGGCTCACTGACGAACTGATGGTGGGGCATAGATTTAAGGGAGCTTTTTTTGATACTTCAGATGCAGAATAGAGCAAATTGTCGAAGAAAATCGCCTTATTAAATGGCAGAAGCAGACTACCAAGCTCTTAAAGCCCGCTAGAGTACTCTGCCCACTGTGTTGTCAGGATGCCGCTGACTTTTAGAAATGTTGGGTTGAGTTCAAAAAATGGCATCCTGCAGGGGCTAGAGACGTCGAGGAGCGTGGCTGGTCTCCGAACAAAACCTGTGCCAAGAAACGCCTACTTATGCAAATACAGTAGATAGTTCTCGGTAGTAAACCTACCCAAGTCACATGTCCTGCCTTTACCGAAATCTTATATTCCCTTATTTCCGGCTCACAAGCTTTGGCACAAGATGCAAGTAGGATTCTTAGAAGGCGGATCTGTGTCATTAGTCGGAATCATTATCTGTGAGGCGGGATCATTCTGATGGTGAGTTAACTGACAATTAATGACTTTCCACAGTTGTCCTTAGTTGTCCTCTTTGAAACGTTATTTTTCATCTAAAAGTAATTTCGGGCATTGTGCTAGAGTTTCGGAAGTTTCGATGCTTATTTAAAGCTTCAGAGGATAAGATAAATGGGTACCCCTATGGTTGATATCCTTCTCCCTCTCTGGAACAGACGCCTATACCACGTTTAGCTAAACGGTAATTCGTCAAAACCGGCCTGAGTTTGAATACATGACAAAATCTGCAGCACTTCACATCGAGCTACCTGGAACGCAGTAGCATTGACGACAATATAGACCACAGTGAACAGTTTTCGTGTACATTAAATATCTGGATTTTGTTTAAGCCGTACCAGCGGCGTCCCTTCTCCTTCTTCCGCGACTTTAGTCAGTTCAAATAATTTTTAACTTACTGTTCTATCGTTTAAGTTCGACATTAGAGTGTTCAATGCTTAGCTAATGAGAAGTTCAACAAAAATTTTCATATCGTTTCTGTCTGAGATACAGTAAGTGGGCTAACTCATGAAATCCCTACAGAAATTCCGAAATGCGTTTCCGTTTCGAAAAGATTAATTAAATAGGGTCGTGCAGCATAATTCCATGATAATTCAGTTACCCCAGGACGCCGGCTTTCGATCAAATTTCCTTTTGGCTGTATCCAAGACCATACTCCGTAAAAATGACTGCTTAACTAACATGGATTTTTTTCAATGATTTTCGATGCCCTTAAAGATTCAGTTATATTTCACGGAAAACATGCATTCGGAGTTCCCAAACTACCAGCCGTATAATTTCGGCTTACGGTAAACCATACATTTCTCTGCGACAGCACAGGAGGACCATATAGGGTTCATAAAATTAAGCAGTGGATTTGAGCTACATTGTTAACTTTACAAGCCCCATTGGTAAATGCAGAGACGTGACGTTTTATGAAGGGTCATTTCACGGTATTAAAAAATCTCACAATAAGAAACTTTTTAAGACTGAATTGTGCCCTTCCGTCGAGTGTAAAATTGGAAGAAGACGTAATTTTTTACCGAACGATCAAAAGAAAGAATATTTTATGCATGCTTTCCACGAACTATAATTGAATCTTTAGGGGCATCGAAAATAAAGGAAAAAATCCATGCTAGTTAAGTAGTCATTTTTACGGAGTATGGTCTTGGATACAGCTAAAAAGAAGTTTGCTCGAAAGACGGCGCTCTGGGTTAACTGAATCATTATAGAATTATGCTGCACGATGCTTGGTTTTACAACCCTACTTAATTGATCTTTTCGAAGCAGAAACGCATTTTGGTATTTCTGTTGACATTTCATGAGTTAGCCCACCTACTGTATGTTCTTAAAGTCCTTAGGCTCAAGTATGTGAACTGCCACGTCCCGCTGATACGATAGATGGGAAAACTGCCTGCAACTCTTGAAGTCAACTTTCACACCTGCTTGTTTGTTTCATTTAACAATATGTCTATTGTTGATGACAAAACAGCAGGAAAATTTACTACTCTCATCAAAAATCAGCTTGTCTCCAGCCAAATAAAACTGCACTTTGGGATTCCTGAGAGGCCTGACGTACGATGGCACGTGCGGTTTGCAACATTTTGCTCCTTTTCATCTGTTGTTTGCCTTCTGTTATCTGGTGTGGGAAACTGGAGACGAAATAGTGTCCCGCCTGGAATCTTCACTTATTTTTACAAGTTTAAATATAATGGAAGGAGTTGACTCAGTAGCAAATTTGTAACGGTAGGGATTTTAGTATTGTCCCTCCCTTGGCAGGCCTCGGGGTCCTTCTATGACCCACTACACACGCCTGTAGCCTTTCAGAATCAGGCAGTGACATTTTTGACAGTTTGCACTTACGCACCGCACACACGCGCACCGTTTTCGCCCTGGCTGGAGAGACTCAGGCACTTCACCCTTTCACATGCACCGCCACCGCCACCGCCGCTGCCGCTGCCGCCGCCACAACCACAATCGTCTCTCCTGGCCCTCCTTTCCCCCGCCCTCCCCACAAGCCCTTCACGCAGCCTGTGCCGCGTATGCAGGTTGCGGTCCCCTCGCCGCCTCACCCCACACATCTTTGCGCCTGCCCCGACTCCTGCCCCCGGAATCCATTCTGTCTGGCTGCGTTCAAGAACCAAGGGCGTTCATCAAACCTGACATTTGGAGGTGGCTACCGACGAGGGCCAATTTGCTAAATGAGGGGGTAGGAACAAGTTGCTGTTGGCGGCGGCGGCGGTGGTTGTCCGCCGTACGGAAGTGGCATCCACCTGAGTTGGCGGCCAGCATCGTCCCTCCTCCGGGACAGTGCGTTCGTGTGTCCCAGTTTGAAGTACATGGAAGACGAAGTCAGGTTCAGGAGGGAAGTTCTTCCGTTGGGGCAGATTAATCTTTTCTGTTGTTGACGGTATGTGGGGTTCGAGCACTTACTCCCCTCTTCTGTTCTCCCTTATTATCCTGTTTACTGTCATGGCAAGTAACGGCGGTGGTAAAAATCGATCCTGAAAGAGGATCCCGTGCAGTCATGCTATAAACGTAGCCGCTACAAAATTGTCATAACGTTTACTTTTCTTGTCTTGTTTTTTCTTAATAATATCAAACTTTCCGGCCAGCCTGTTTGCTGTCACTCATAAGAAATCACATGTTCAAGAATGTAACATGGAACTTGCTCATTGGGGCTACAGGATTGTCCAACTTGGCGCTCATAACCCAGTTATAAATTACAACGACAAGTGTATAACCGGTCAGGTTGATATGAAAAGTTAGAAAAGTAATACACGGAAGGTAGGCCGCTAGTACCGTCGTTTTTCAAGTCAGGCGACCAGCTGCAGTTAGTGATTGTACCCATCAGTCACGCAGTTTCATGGTCCCTTGTCTAGAGAATAATCTGACGACTAATATTGCTCTTCATACATAAACAGAGTCTCTAGTTAAAATTGCCGGCAATGAAATTTCTCTGCCGGCTCAAACGCTTTTAGTACAATACACTATCATGTAATGCTATACCAACGCAGACTATATCCAAAGTTGCCGCCCATTTCGACAACGTAAATATTGCAGACGCCGAAGTGGACGAAGCATACACGGAAATATTTAAAAAGCCAACGAAATAAAAATGAACTTTATTGAAATGGGCTTACAGTACTAAGTGTCGTAGAAAAACTGGGAACTTTTACACGGCGTAGGCCATAAAACCGCAGTGAAAGAAGACACGACAAGCTTATATGACAACAGGGAAGAGATTTACTTCTATTTATAGGATGTGAAATTTAATGACAATGGTGTATGATTATACGGGTGAGGTTCAATATTTAAATGCTTAAGGGTTTAGTAGGAAATCCGCAGCCTGAAAATGGGCGTGTTAATATGGGAAGATATTACTGGAGGCTGGTTGCGCCGATACCATTCTTACAGGCATTATGAACATCAATCTCTAATGATACTGGAGTGGCGTTAGGGGTCTTCGCGTTCGTGGCATACAGTATGGTCTGGTGGTTGATTTCAAGGGCGGTGGGGGTGATGGTACAGTTTACTCAAGCTAAAGAAACGCAAATGTACGCGGTACCCATCCGCTTTAAACACCCATCGAAGAGAATGAACTTGGACAGCCGTGTCTTCTTTTTCTGAACTGCTTCATGGAACTCGCTTATTTGCTTCTATCGGAAGGATGTTGGATGTCCGCACGCTGGTCAAACAACTAGGTGTACATATCTGACTTTGAAATCGTAGAGTAGTTGGGCCTGAAGTCTATCTGCAGTCGCTCCTGTAGGTGCGGGACCACCACGATCAAAATCTCAGATATGTTGTGTTCCTCGTTAATCAAAAACTAATGGCACTCTCGTTGGCTAATCCTTAGATTTGGAGACGAGAATAACGGCTATATTTTTATTACGAGCCTGATTACGGGACAGAAATGGATATATCTATCCGATGCTTATACATCAAAAACACTTAGCGAGGACCTCAGGGTCCGGAAAGAGGACGACAGCCACGTAGGTGCCCGGTGAAACCGTGTAAGCATTAACGAAGCATGCGTCTAGGCCTGTAGGCAAGACATACGTTGAAATACCTTAGAGCGGCTATCATATAAGCTTACAGTAATAGTAGTATGCTTGTTCGTCAGATGGACATCACACGATTATTTATAAGGAGTTAACTCTCTTCAGCCCAGATATTCACTGGAATCTCCAGGCTGACACAAGATAGTCGCATTATGGACATTTAATATGTCGTCTAACATCTGTTATATGCACGAATACACGAGAAATCCCTTACGAATCGGCAGCTGGTCTAAATACATCGGCCAAAACGCCAAATGAAAGGTTAATAATCTTGAATTGGGCGAAAATGCGAAAGAGGTGCTGACAGTACTATTACACTGCCCGGAAATGGCTTTTTACGAAAAACGCAAAAATTTATGTCCCTGGGGAACTTCTATTTCAGACTGCATCATGTTTGTCCACGTACACGAGTGAGTAAACAGAACAACGCAAGTGCAGCAACGTTTAAAGGATCTTCTAAATGTCACCCAGGATAAATATCTCCCAGGAATTTGCGCAACATGTGGCATGAACATCAGTCAGCAAGCTGGACTAACATCGAGGCCAGATCAGAGCATAGGAGGTGCTATTTGGCACCGCACCCATAACAAGTAGGGCACATGAGGGCACAGTCGTACGCCTGGGCGCAGGTTCACGCCGCGCCGGTCACCTGATGCCGTCTCCGGTCTTCTTGACTCTGTTTTGTCGCGGCCCAAGAGGGTGAAGGAGGAGTGCACGATGCTGATAATGGCAAAAGTCTTCTAATAATATAAGCTAATTCGCGCGCAAGTCACCGTCCCATTGCCCATCATGTTGCGTGGCACAAGGTGGATACCGTCGGTAACAACAGCCGGACAGTTATTTGATTCTGAAAAAGGATTTTGCTCGATAGCATGTCCCAGATGTTTTAGAAGTAAAAATCAAAAAAAATCACATGCCTTATATCGGTTAATGCCTAGGAAATCCAAATATGATTAACTAATACGATCATAAACATTACTGTCTGTATTGGTGAAAATTTTCCTCTGTAAAATTAGCATTTTCTTCTGACGACAACGAATTACTTTCGATCTCAACGCATTCGCAATATTTTACTGAATCCTCAGCGGCTTTTTAAATCTAATGAATAAAAAGATAAGTCCTATAGTTTGTCTTTATCAAAACCTCGAAATATGAGAGAACTTGAAAGCCATTAAATATGTTGTGGGTATAGGGACGTTGTTTTCCGCAGATGACGGTTTAGGTTATGTTTAGAAGCACGCTTAGACGCAAAACCTAATTCGCAAAAACAGAAGGCGTCCACAACGGAAGTCTAGGATGATTATGCTTTTGATCAAATATGAAATATTCTCTAGTACGTTACCTCCGAAAATGATTTTCAAGGGAATTTTACAGGTTGACCGTCTACTATGTTTACGAAAAGAAAAGCAGAAAAAAAACTGCAGTACTTTCTTCGTCAATGTGCTGCCGCGATCGCTTACAATCATTCTCTCCAAAAGAAAAGCTATTTTTCTCATTCCAAACAGTCTTCGTTGACTATACTTAAGGTTGCATACACTTCCCTGAATACCAGGACGCCAATAATCGGCTATGCAAATATTAAATGCTTTCTAAACGATTAAAACGAGGTCTTTTTGTCTGCGAATTAGTATTAGCTGAAACTACATCGCATGGAAAATATCTGACGTAAGGTTTAAGCAGCCGTTCGGTTGGCGATGGTTTCGCTGTTGTTTACGAGATACTAGCATAGGTTGAGGAAGTACGGGCGTAGTAAAGCAGAAAATTACCTTGTGGCGCTATTGCTAAGTTGTGAATATCCAGAAACTAGAATTGGGAGCAAGAAGAGGCTCCATTTCCAAAAACAACGTAGTCTTCAAAATCTCGTCTTATTCAGATTACTTCGACGGAAGAATTGAGATTCAGATTAACCCCAATTGGATTAGTAAAATTTTGCATTCGTATTAATGGCATAAGCCATAGAAACACTCGTAAATGTACAAATGCAGACAAGTTACAGTGGATGTACCATCTCATGAAGTGTTAAACGAAATTCTGAAAAGTGTTTTTGATTCAAACTGAGCAGTTAAAAAGGGTTGCAATAATAAAAATCGCAGAGCCTAATCTCAAGATTTTTTAATCATTCCAAGACGCCGGCATTTGAATCAGTTTCATTGCGGCCGCCAGCGAAAACGACTGCCGACAAAAATGACTACCTATTTAGTACGCATTTTTCCAGTTGATTTTCGACGCCTCTATAAATTCAAAAATATTTTAGAGAAACCAAACACAAAATATTCTGTCTTGTGCTCATTTAAGAGTGATTTACGTCTTCAAATCTCCTACTTAAAGCAAGGGTAGTTAACGTTTTTAAGGTTAAAACTACGCGAATCTTTAAGACTGCAAAATGCCCATTTATAGACCATTGCATTCCTCTTTAGTAGTGATGCTTATGAGGCAGGCAACATAGTACGGACCCACTGCAAAATTTTGTGTTCCCTTCATGACATTATTAATAGCATATGAGGATGTATAATTTTCCTCGCGCGGAAAATATACAGCTTGTCGTTTGAATGTCCTGAATGCAAGCGTAGCAGCACATCGGGTCAAAAATCATGCACGAATTAGTATAGTTATTCAAAACAAAAAAATACCATTTTCCAACTATCGAGTTTGAAGAAAGTTCAATTTGCTACCAAACGGCCGCAGGAAAGATACCCCTGTGCATGTTTTCCGTAGACCATGTTTGAACTTTCAAGGACATCGAAAATCAATGAGAACCTTCCTACTAGATGTGCAGTCATTTACCAGGGTCTATTTTTTTGCCAGCAGCCAGCAAAAAGCTTGTTTGAATCTGAAATCCTGACGTGACCGATATATTTTAAGATTATTCTGTACAGTACTGAATATTATAACATTACTTCATACCTTCCTCACTAGAACGAATCGGTCACGCTTGAGTCTGCCAAGAAGCGTGCATGGTCGTAGATGGCAGCCAACAGGATAACTCCGTCCTCCTTTGGGGTGGTGGTTAGATTTCAGAAAATCCTGCTCAATATGCTTTTTATTAAACCTCTCAATTCTTTGAGATCCAGGCGCCTCTGTTAAAGGCAATAGGCAGTGTCCTCGCCACGCGTCAACCATTGAGCCTAAACACATTCCCAGTGAAGTTGATTTGAGGAAAATGCGGGTGTGTGGGAGTGATAAGAGATAGTGGGTTAGATCCAGCTCGGATTGAACGTTTAAGTTCTTTACTACAAATAACCATGCACGCTGTAAAACTATCAGGACACTGGTACGGACATGGTTTTCGTGGGTTCGAAGCCCAGATTTTCTTAAATGAAGGTGAAAGTTCGAGTTCCAGGAGTATGTATAAGTGAAGAAGAAGGGGAGTCGAGCATCGGAGCATTTTATTTAATGTTCGGGACTTTCAAACTGTTGCTTGCTCTGTTGCTGTTACTATCACTGAAGACGGATTCCTAGACGAGTTCGAAACAATAAAAAAATGCTCCGCTGCATCATCCATTCCTCTTCACCACATTTTCTTACCCTGAGTTTTATATACAGCCTGGGTGGCGATGACTATATAACAGACAAATCCAGTGGAACCTTTCTGACCTTTACTACTGTTTTTGCAGCACTTTTATCCTGTTTCGTTAAGCTCTCTTCTCTTAGAGTGTGTGAAGTTTGGCGGTGCTTTTTACGCGATATCTAGCGTGTCGCTTATGACTGACTGGGGGCGAAGTGGGATCGAGTGAAATGTGAGAGCATACGTAAGTGAATTAAACATATCGCCCATGGTGTATTGTACGAAGTAAGTTCCATGTGGTCGGTTGTTTAGGGCGTTGCACAATGACCGTGAGGTAAAGATATCGGTCTCTAGATCGGAGGGGTGAAACATCGAAGCAAGACGGGATCGGGCGCACTATTCATCAGTTGGATATATGGAATAGATGCCTACGCCCGTTCTTCTGCCCCAAAAATGTTTTGAAAGTTTTCTTAGAGAACGGTTAGATGAAATCAAGCCTCCATCGGCTCCGCTAGACTCCTCTGCTTATTTGTTCATATCAGCCCTTGACTTACTGAAAACTCCGACTTCTTTTCTATCGAACATACATTTTCAATGAGGCGTCTGTTTAGTAGAGGAGTGATCATTCCTATTTAGAGATTTGGTAGAAATCCAGTAAACGAAGGAATAACCGATCTGAAGAACAGTCCTGTCAGTTTGAATATTTAAAAAAGTTTGGGTTGATCCCAGACGATGCAGTTCAGGTATGTTGGAAAACAGCATTAAAATTCGCTTTGGGATGAAGGACCAGGCTGTCAGGCTTTTTTGTGGCGTTGGGTTGCTTGGCAACCAGGATTATAAGAATGTTATTTTGCTGCTCCAACAAGGGGTTTTCGTGTTCCTATTGGGGGCCATTTCGTGATAATGATAATCATTAGACTGTGCTCGCACTGATACATATCAAACTTCAGGTCTGTCTAAAAGCCCGTTGAGCGTATAGAACACCGATTTACTTAATTGCTTGAGTGCCGATTCTATCAATGTCAGCATATTTTGTGACATGATACATACAGTGCTCAAAATAGGCAAGGGATAACTGAAATAGGCAGGAGCTTATTTGTTTGAAGTACCAGATTAATTTTCCTATCTAGAAGCTGCATAAGAGATGAAATGTTCAAAATGAATCGGAGAATAAAGGATGCTGCCTGTCTGGCTCGGACGAAGTCCATAAAGACCACGTTGTAGTATAAAACCATTAAAGGGATCTTACCTTGAAAAGTGGGCATTCAGAAGCGTCGTCGTGGGGCATATTTAATCCTGTGGAGAAATTCAGTGAGAGGCCTATATTGGTGAACTGACGAAAAAAAGGAGTTTACATTCGACCTGGAGGCCCGACTCGAAATGTTGGTTTACTTTGGGTCTATATAAGAAGCAGAAATTGTCAAAGCTATTGCAAATCTTTTCCAAATTTTAAACAATGAAAGCTTGCCGTCTGGAGATGAGGTCATAGTGCATCACCTGCTTTCTCTCTTTTATCGTTGTATTGCTTCGCCTAAGTTGTGATTACGTTAATATGTGCTTGAGTTGGTGGCAGCTACTTCAAAATTTTAGTATTTAAGTAGTCTAAATCTTGTGGAGCATTTGGTAGTAACCGCTATGGGAGAGATTGACGTCAGTATTTCGCTAAAGATTTAAAAAGGAACGGTCAAACACAACCAAGGAAGTCAAAGTAATCCAAAGTAGCAAAGTTTAGAATGCCAGAATGCGACAACCAGGCTCAGTTAATTGTTAAAATCGGTTCGAGTGAAACATGGTTCGAAGCTCCCGTTTAAACTATCTATTTTTACAGTCTGCACGACGTGGGAATAAAAAAATATGATGTATCAGTAAAGATGAATTAATTGATGATACTTAATCTGCTAAGTCTTAAATCCCTGACATTTTACTCTAAGCGGAGAATGTTGATGCGACAGACCGGCCTTGTTTTTGTTGAGGGGTGTATGGGGTTTCCTGGCCGGGGATTAGCGTCGCAGCCTTACGGTCATTCCAGGCTCGTCGATGGACGATAAACGACTTTACGTTGACGAGGATGCCCTCCTGCAGACACATTGTTGGTAACATTTAGACATGTAGATGTATGGCGACACCGCCTGGAAATGTTATCGTAAGCACGACCAGATATTTAAAAAAATACACTGATTGTCCCGCCAAACGCTTGGGTGAACCTGGTAGATGCTTCTACATGGACCGCCCCAGCACCCCCTTTAGTTAATGGCTCAATGAAACCTTACGTAGCACAACGGCCGCGCCTCAGTTAACCTCATTAACTAATAGACCAGATCGGATGAGGGCGTCCTGCGTATGCATGTCTTTATACCCCGGTGTTCCCTGAAACAATCCCCAAAAACCCCACTTCACCCGCAAAAATTACCATTAAATGAGGACGACATGCATTCCCCTAGGCGGCTCATGCTAACTCGGGTCGTCTTTCACTAAACAATAGCCGTGACCCATAGCAGAATTCGGCAGCCAACTGGAATGGCTAAGCAGCCCTATCTAGTAGGGCTGCCGTCTCTCTTGCGAGGAGAGGCTATAAAAATGGCCTAAAATTGCTGATAAACCACACCGTTGGTGCACTGACCAATACTGGTGGGCGCAAAAAAGCGTTCGAAACAACATACGGAACAAACACCTTGCCCGCATCCCCATGTTCTACACAGGCCATCGGACTGAAAATGCACATTCTGGCACAGCATTTGTCCATTCGCTGCAGTATCACCATAACCAACTTATGTCCGAACCTCGAAACCTCCTTTAAGACCTTTTCTACCAAATCCACTTTAACTTGTGTCTACATTACTAGCATTGTCGCCACCATCAGCTACGTAGCCACAGCCACATACTGATCAGACGGCCATGTACACCACTCACCAACCTGTTCGACTACTTGCGAATTTGTCTCTATGAGACCGGTGAATCAATTTCTGTAACCCCCAACATATACTGTCGTTCCAACCTCTCCTGCCCATACCACACGAGGAAATTTGACCATTCCATAGGTCTATTTAGTCATACGTGCCTTCCAAATAATCTTAGACGAACACCCGCAGTCCACCTCCCATCAGAACACCTGTTCTAACCTGCCTGCACAAACTTCCCGACATTAGATATGAACCTACACAACACACATGTACGCTACTCAAGTAACGCCATTTCTATACCCACCGCAAGCAAGCGATCCACTTTGTCATCGCCGATATGACGAAAAAAGTGTGGCATGCCGATAAATTCACGTCTAACTTACGTGGGAAACATGCCCTTTAATGCACCCTGGTGCACGTAAACGAGATGTTTATTTCGCTCAGCCACTGCCTCCAATCCCATCCCTATTCGGTAGAGAGGCTCGGCCAGTCGACTGAGGTATGGGAGAGGGAAGAGAGATTGAGGCTGACTTCGGGAAATCCATCTTCATGGGATGCCCGTGCATTCCTCACTGCAATAAATTAGACACGTATAAATTTATCGCTAGCGCTAAAATTCATGGACTGGAAGCCTGCCAACTGACTAGATAATTCGATCCTCATGGGGGTATTTTGAGGACAACTGAAGGACTGAAAGTCAGGCTGCAGTGACTCCCTTTTAATGTGGCCTATTGACACTACCACGTGTTTGAGATCCGAGCCGTACTCACTGAAGCCTGATACATTGTGCGGCGACCAGGTCATGTGTGGCACGTGCGCTGTTTCGCTTTGTTGGCCGCTGGACCTGCATCCACCTCCGGCCGCCGTGATGCTGTCTTGCTATTAGAGGGAAGTTGGTGGAGATGAGAGAGTGCGGTGTACGTAGCGTAAGTTGCAAGCGCCGCCTCCACTCCGTGAAGCCTACGGGGGAAGTCATGAAATTTGACGATTTAACTCTCAGGTTTGTACAAATATTCTAAGCAAACACAACTTTTTCGTAGAAGACAGTTGAGAAAGGTCTCGTGCGTGTTAGCCTTTTTAATATTTCTTCTGTGCGGCAGCCAAGGACAGGCGGTTAAATCTGTGTGACAGAGGTTACACAGTTCAGTTAATTTCATTGGCGTATGTTCAGAGCGGTCCATCCTACTCAACTGGATTTACCTAAAGCAATTAACCTCAAAAAGCAATAGATAAGGAAGCGCAGATCTTGGCAACTGCAATTATTTTTTAAAAGAAATTGAAGTTACTTGAACCGAATCAGTCGTAATTTGAAACCCTAATCCGTGTTTTTAAGTAAAGACTTGTGGACATTTGACTAAAAGTCGTCCCTCTGACTTCATCGACCTCTCAAAACAACAGTTTTAAGAGCAGTAATAATTAACCGTATCTCCCCAACGTTAATTTAATTCCCTATCTTTTGTAGGTAAGACACGGATAAGTCTTATGCCAACAAAGACGTATTCTAAGGAAATATTTGAATGAGATAAGTGAATGTGACAATGTCTCTATTTATCAGGATTCTGCGTGTCTCTTGTCCCCATAAGTAGCAAGAAACAAAATAGGAAGCTGATCTGCATAAACTCAGGTACAAAGCAACTGATGGCGCCAAAATACTTATGTCGACGAAGATTAAGCTGCGGAAATTATGAATATACGACGCTCATATTATGAGTAATTGCTACTGTAAAAAATCCAAGAATGTTTAGTTTTCTGCTGTTGAGGGATAAGACGAAAAAATAACTTCATTCTAAGAGCAATAACCTTCTCAAATGGTCCAAAAACTGTATCTTATATGGAGCTGTTTTCCTATTTTTCAACGTTTAATTCTCCTCCGCCTGTCAAATAGTTCCGTACCGACTAATAACCGTTTGTCTTCCCAGCACATACAGAGATGGCACGATTTACCCCCACTTGACTGCATAGGTACTAACTAAAAGTCCAGACACGTGTTTGGTCAGTATTCTGCCGCTGCATGGCACAGCTGTGGGGGGGGGGTTCAGTTTATCAGTGTGTCCCCCTGCGTCCCCTATATGCTTTTGGGTAGATACAATAGCTCCGAAATTGTAGCTTTACCATTTCCTCAGAAATGAATCGCCAACTTGGAGTGAAGCAGTTTGTTTGGCACTTATAGGCTCAAACTAAATTTCGACATGCATATTTGGGCCGAAGTCCATCAGTCACAGCGGAATAACTGTGTAATACTCATAAACTGCTAACAGGCAGCCAGTAGTATATGCTTAGGTAACACGACAGACCATACTTGACAGCGCAGGTACTAGCTAGCACGAATTAGTAAATCGATGGAGGACATACCGTACGCAGTAGTGCTGGCGGTAGAAATATCTGTTTAGTTTCCAGTCCCAGAGATCGCTTTTACTGTCGTAAGTTTACTTCGAGTTAATTCCTTGCCCTTAGCTATCAAGAGCGTCCGTTGTTGATTTCTGTATATTGCACCTCAGACCGATTAATTCCTCGGCGCAAAAGTCTAGGTCCTTCTCGTTAGGCACGTTGGTCCTTTGCGTGGCTTCCGGTCAATGCTTATCAAGCAGTGCAAATTTTTACGCCTTTCTCCACGCTATACCATTTGTGGAACACGTTGATCAGCTAACATAAATAGCGAAATGAGAGAATATTATTGGGAACTTAATGGCAATCAAAAGGCTCCTTGGGAAGTGATGGCAAGTTTCTGACATTTACAGGTAGATCGTTGACCGCAAATGAGTTGAAGAGGTCAGTTTATGCACTTTAAAACAAGGCCGGTTTATTTCTTTTTACCAAAAAACATGAAAAGTTGCCTTGACTGTTCAGACACAGAAAATGAAGGACGGCTCTCATTAAAAATTGCAAAACACCGATCTTTCCTCCACAGTTTCAATTCTCTCAAATGCTTCTTTTCAAACGAGTGCAAATAGGGCTTCCACGTCTTTACTAAGTGCTAAACATGTTCACCGACGTTTACTTGGACAATATATATGGGAAAACTATTTAGTATCCAGAATAAATCATAGTACTGACTATACCATGTTAACTAGCCAGAATTTTTAAACCAGCGTTTAAACCAACAAGCTTGTTTATGTTCGAAATTCGCCTCACAAAGTAACTGAAAATTAAGACATATTTCAAGGCGTGGAGTGTATTCGTTTATCCGAAGGTATATTTTAGTTTCCAATGCATCGTCTCCCTCTGTGCAAGCCGTAGGTGGTCATTTTTTACCTTGTATGCAAAAGAAATTCTGTGATGGTCCTGATTTATAAGAAAAGCTTCTTTCTCACTCTTGTTGTGTGAGCTATTTTTTAAAGCGAAAAGGGAACTTATCACAATGATTGGAAATTGAGTGCTGACAACCAAAGCGGTCGTTTGTGATAACGTTGTCGCGATTAATCCGATAAGAAGACAATAGTGTACCCTAAAACTAGTTGATAAAACTTACTTAGCAATCTTAGGCGTGTAGATTTCCCTAATAAAGATAGCAATAATGATAAGCAGGGGTCAAAGTCTCAGAATTCTTCTTACACGGCTGCTTTTAAGGTTCCGATTCACAGCCGTCTTAGTCCGCATCTGGAGCAATCAGTAAGGGGATACCGACGTAAGATATAGTTTTTTGTTTTCACCTGTTTAGATTACCTGTAAATAGTCCATTCGTTTGTCTGGAAGAGTTTGACTATTGTTCTTTTATTCCTGAATTATTTCATAAACATATTTTCTCATATATCTAGGGTGATATTTCTGCTTCAGCTAGTCCATTATTTAGAAACAGCGCGAAGTTGGTACATCGAGTTTTCGATTGGGTAGATCTTTATAAAGCACTGTCAATTTAACAGATAATTTAGGACGTGGCTGTCCAAAAAATATAACAGAAATATTTAGCAGGGTAGTAAACTACCCTGTAGTAATGTACTGGCATAGGAGAGCAGATAAAAATAGAATGTTCTTGCTTGTTTTATGTTGTTGGTCTCCCATACCCCAAAACACTTTCGAAATTCACAAACGTCGGAACGACATGCAATAGGGCCAGCTACAGAGAGCAAGTGAATCATGAATTAATACTCCAGACTCGCTGGGCTTTGTCTCTGTGCACTTAGATTGCAATTTCAGTGATTTAACTTAAACCGACCGAGAGCGCACCAATGATTTCGATTCCTTGCCAGTCTTTTATTTAAAGAAAAATAAGGCGTTTATGTTTGCATGCGCACCAAACCTTAAAATCTGACTTCAACGAAAAAGGATCCCTAAAGTGTCCTTTCTACTAATAACCATTTAACTCCATATAAGATATACTTTCTTTCATTTAAACTACGTTTTAAAGGGGATATTGATCTTTTGATTTGCCTTGGAGCTTCAGGTTACAGCCGGCACAAGCTTTTGCACATCGAATGAGGCGCCCGCAGTGACTGGGGGTTTAGGTGGCAAGGAGCTTCGCAGTCTCCCTGACAAACCTGTTCTCGCTTAAGTCAAAAGAACTCCGATTACATCACCTTACATACATTAATTTCTGCGAAATGTTTGCTGTTCATGAATGAACATCACGTTATTTCCCAGTCGAAATTCTAATCTGGCAAAACGCACCGCATGAAGGGCAGGGGGTATAACATAGGTTTATAAAAAGCTGATTAGGCCATAGTGACGAACAAATGTTCGCATTTTACCAAAAAACAGTTTCCATTGCCCCGATTCTTTGTTATTCCTCAATGCCTTTTCAGTCTACATAGTGCTACAATCGAACAATAAATTTTAACTGACAGATGATAAAAAGAAAAGGCTGGATTCTGAAGTCTAGTACGTAAGACTAAAACATGTCACCGGAAAAACTGAATCACTGCTAAGAAATATTAATAGCAGTTTTCCGTTTGGTTGGAATGCAGCCTTTAATAGTCCCTCTTACACAGGACACTGTCAGTGGCTTTACAAAGGTTTGCTTTTTAGACAAAATTAAACATCTTCTTAAGTTTAATTGTCGTAGTAAAGAAAATTTAACCATCTTGAGATAAACTTGATTATTCAATAACTCTATCATGCAAACGGACACTTTTCTTGCTTTTTTTATTATCCGCCAGCGGCCAAGAAAGCTAGGTTGTTGAACCTCTGCTGTCACAGTTCAAAAAATAGAGCAACCGGAAGCAAGACGAAGCAGATCAGAGAACGATTACCGGGAGGCAACTTACAGAAGATTTTCTGAGACCCTCGTAGCGCCAAACGCACTTTCTGACCATTACCGTATTGCGTAATTCCCAAAAATGATTTTCTGCGTGCTGTTTTGGAGCTTTCTGTGAACAGTGTGCACTATTTTCTGTTGTCAAACGCAACGCGATTGACCTTTATGTATGTTCTTGCCTTCAACTGTTTTCGTTTGGATAATAAGTTTTATTATATTCTTCGAATTCTTTCCCACGCCAGTCTAGGAAGCACGTCCGTCAAACCTCGCCTGCTTACTATCAGCGTTTTCAATTTCAATTCAAATGTTTACATTTAGGGGAATTCAGGTTACTATACTAGATGTAATGCACTAAATAATCCGCAAACATTTGACCAGAATAACATCTTACCACTTCCCTAGTTAGGATTGTTTCGGCGGACATCAAAGTCATGGCTGCTACGCAACTGCTGGCATCTTAACGAGTGCACAAGAATAACGGCAACCCATGGCTGCATAAATAAACAAAATTACTATTGCGCCATAATGATTTAAGGCCTGATTTTCCCCCACCTCCCCTACTAACACCACAACATCAAAATGTGATCAAAGCGGAGGGCTGAGAGACTATTACCTGTGCAATGTACATGTTGTGAGAGGAGGAGTGGGAACAGGAATTTGGAGACCTGGAGGGAGGGGATGGTAGGCAGACCAACTACAGTAATGCTAAGCTAGACAAACTGACATTCGGCAACGAAATGCCTCGAGCAGTTATAATTATTTCATTGCCTGACAAAGACTAGTAAATAGGTATAAAGTGCATGGTAAGTATATTTCTAATCAGAGGGTAATTTGCGACCAAGGAAGGAACCTAAGGGATAATAAAGTTTGCAATATGAACGACATAGACAAGAAACAAATTATAAAGTACGACATTGAAATAAATATAAAGTGCACAGGAAAGCATCCGTCAGAGGTTTTTTAAATCCTCAAAAGTAAATGAACCCGATGTTTTTCGAATGATAAAAATAATTTGACTACAATAAACAAGTTTCAGTTGCTACTTGTATAAAGTATCTCTCTCGACCTAACGGTTTTGGGATGCGAATATGAACTTGCTGGTTTTTTCCATAATAGTCGACAACAAGTTGTCCGTTTCCATTTGGAGTAACCGAAATCGGAGGCCGAATCAATTTTTTGCAATTAATCACTACTTCATTCGCCGATCCAGGGCGGAACTGCTCATTAAACGTTTAAGGAGGCAGTAAGTTGAGGGTTTTATTTAACAGTGTTCAGTCATGAAGAAATTACGTCATAAGGAGCAAAAAGAAGATATATCTTTCGATTTGTCTGGTTCTACGCCAGATGAGCTTTCTAGTTACCATCAGACCTTCTTTGCTTAAATATTTCTTATAGGGGTCCAACGACGGCAATTTGAACAAAAAACTGTAAAACTTCTTCGTATTTGTCCACAAATCTTCCAGGTTAAAACCGTATCGTCACAATGTCATCCCCAGGGAGTTGTCGGACCTGGGTATCGGAGACAAAACTGAACACGTGTTTTTCGTCTTGGCGTCACTTCCGTATGGCTATTTGCGCCTTGTTTATGTGTATGCCGTCTGAAAAGCAGAATTAATCGCCCTAAAGGTTGCATCATAGGTTGTTTTTTTCGGAAAATGCAACAAAACATTTGGCTCATACACTAATTGTAACCACGTATTTTCAACCCCTAATGATTAAATACATCCTAAGTAACGGCATATTGAGACTGAGGAAGTTCTTACCAGAAACTAATGATGCTATATCATTACTTTCTCCAGAAATTAACTGTTAACTTGCTAATAATATATACAAATAGCTGCCTGTCGGCGGTTAGTGAATATTATGCGGTTATCCCGCCGAACTCCTCGCAATTGTGCCATACAGGGGAAGAATATCGGGGAAACACGTGTTTGGGCTTTTAGCTAAGACCCGTACTGCTAGCACGTTATCTTGCAACCCAATATCAGTTATCTCAGTTGTTCTCGTTTGTTCACTCATTGGCACAAGAAAGCGAACGGTGAGCTGAGTCTTTTGGACTGGTACAGGTCGCAGCGAGCCAATGATCGAATTATTATTCGCCCAGCGAATTAGGGCCAAAAACCCCACTTTATTGTTTGCCCTGAAGAGTTTGCCAAAATTTATGTAGTTTTTGCCCGCCACATGGTTCCTATTTTATTCAAGACATGATAGTCTCAATGAACACGAGGATATGTCGCAAATATTATGTTTAAACTCCCATAAGCAGCATATATTGCGCTTACTGACATCTTCGCTTCCACGATTATGCCTTGGAGCACACATGGCATATTCTTTTTTAATTTTTTCCCTCGAACTCTGTCAACTAGTTGTGAACGAAAGTCGTGTCGCCTATTGATAATTTACGATGACTTTTTATTAGAACTCCCAGGAAAATAATCATTCTTTCGTGGAAGACTAAAGGGCCTAGGCAAAATAAAGGCAACTTGAGGGTTAGTGGAATCAGCAGCGTTAGGGTGGGAGGGCAAATGGGAAAAATCTCTAATTTATTGTACCTCGTTTCCTCTAGGTGGGTCATGTACGACTGCAGTTAATGAGGCAAAGTTTAACGTCTGTGTTGGTGTAATGAGTTTTCGCGTATTATCGCAAGATCCGTAGCTAAGTCCAGTAATTATAGCACAAGTCGAAAGTTCGGAAAACTGTTAACAAGAACGGACTTTTTAGTTACGTTTTCTTTGAATAACCCGGAGAAATATTTATTTTTGCATGCATACTTTAGGTCTCCGATTTCCAACGCCCCCCCCCTCTATACGATATAGGTCAACCCATTCATATCCTACCCAGAAAGCTGAAACGGACAGTTGAGTGGGCAACCGTAGTCCAAAACTCCTGTAATGGTGACAGCAAACAACCTCACTTTAACCATACCTGCGAATATTACCGCCTTAAGCTGAGTTTTCACTCCCCCGACCTAGGCAAGTAATCGCAAAAATCAATGCTACTTAACGTTTGTACAGGGGCATCTGCTTTTCATATAAATTTTTAAACCGCTTATTTTGGCAGAAATTTTGCAGCTCAGGCCTTTTTAAGGCTAGAATGTTTTATTTCAAACAAACAGCAAAACTTTTATCCACCAACATATCATTTGCACTTTAGAGGATTTTGAGTCGGTGGAAGCGCTAATTTCAGTCCTTAGTAAGATTATTTCCATAAATGTTTTCGATTCACTAAAAAAGGTACAAAGAGCACTAATTGATGTCGAGAAACATTGCTGCTCAACCGTGTGTGAAAAATCGAAAAAATCTGTAAAAGACCTAAAACCTGAACCCGTTTTAAGCCGAAATATTGCATACTTCACAATGGCAAATTTCCTACTAGGATTTTTGTCCGTTCTCTTGTAAGGAGTTCAGTACGATATGGAGACATTCGAAAAGGTTATCGGTATTGCGGTTTTGCGAAGATTGAGTAAATCGCTGCACGGGTTACTTAGACGATCCTATCCCATCTATGGATTTACATACCTATTATTATCATCATTATTATTAGAACACTCGGGAGTTCCCCTTTAATTTAAAACATGTCTAGACATTTCACGGAAAATTTCCCATTTTTCTTCTATAAGACATACATCCTCGTTCGTTTTTTGCAGCGCCTGAAATTTTGGAAAAGGGAAAATGTTTAAAAATAAAGCTGTTGATTATCTGGCTTACAATATCGGTATACTCCTTCGTTCTATTTCTGCCTTAACGCAAATTTGCAATTCCAAGTGTTCAATTTACACATAACTCGTGCCATCTATCTGGCATAGATGGCATGTTTACTTTTGACCGCTGGTAGTTTTTGTCGCCGCCCATGATAGACGGCTTTCCACCTGTAAATCAGTATGGTGCACTGGGAAACTGTCGATATTTCGCTCTCGAATGTACTTGCTCCATTCAGAATTTGACGTTACTGATGCCACTTTAGGGAAAAATTGAACAAAATCCTATGACATGGACTGTTTTCTATCCAGATCTTCGTTCTAGCAGGTCCAGTAGAACTCGGAGCAACGAGGCGTAAAATGTTGAGTTCAGGGAATATAATAATTTTACATTCGTTCTGGACCCTAGGAAGAGAGGTAATGAAACTGCCTGTGGCAACCGCTGAGGCACTAGCCTCTCCATTTGCGACAAAAATGGGACTGATGTAATGAGAGTCTACTAAGTCCAGGAGTGATGTGTATTGGGGTTGCAGCCACATCAAAATTGTCTTTGTCGCTCTTATAGTCGCACATTAACCTAAGTCTGGGCGCACACGTGCGCTTTATATTTACATCCTCTCAACTCATTAAGGCCTTATAAGAAGACTCTTTACATTTTAAAATCAAACCACGCCTTTTGCTTTCGACTGGTTTTCTAATGATATTTAACCAACAAACCTCTCTACCTTGAATCTTCCCCCCCCCCCTCGACATCCTGTTACCGTTGGTAGAATTGGGGTTGGTATGACCAAAATCATTCTCGGCACAAAGAGGCGTGGGCGCCCAAAAAATCAAAGATTGAACCCGACGTATTCCACAAGTCGTCAGCAAAGCTTTTTAACACGAAACGCCCGTGATTATTTATGCTACCAGTCATTCCTGCCAAGTGGGCTAATGGCTTAACTAGAGGGGGTAAAAGTAGAAGTTCGACCAATCACGTAAGACTGGCGTTTACCCTGTCAGGCTTTATTACCGGATAATTTGGAATGTCCTGTCATCCATTTCATTTCCGGTTCAATCCACACTTGGGATTGCATTAAATCGCCTATTATGTCCTTCTAAGTTGTAGCATGCTACATTTAATTAAGTCTGTTAACTTGCAATATCATTATACCCTTTAAGGCTGTTGAGGGCAGTCCCAACTGCTTAAAATAACAAAAACATCCGCAAAACTATCCCACGGTCTCTTATTCGATACACCACGCTCTTGGATTCCCATTTTGAATAATTCATTCCTTCATTTTCAACACTTCAGATGCCCAACTCACGAGGCGTTTGGGCCTCTCAGTTACCTCACTGAACGTTACCCTTAGTATTTTGTATTCAAATCTCGATAAGGTCTAATGAACTCAGTTGACGGACTGTGACGATAACTGCTGAATTCGAAATCAAGGTGGATTGCAAATCTACGGAGATGGGCCGCTGGTGAAAACTCGGCTGTTTACAAGCCCCTAAATTCGTTCGTGAGTGCATGCTAAGGGCCCTGCAAATAACAGCCGGATGGGGACGGCGGTCGCTTTTAAGTGCACGCACGCTTTTCGAAATTGTAACTGTGCGATCCAATCGTGGGTTTACCTCAAGGGTTAAATGTTAGAGAAGGTTTCGCGTGGACTAGTAGATCTGAGCCTACGACTTGAAGACAATGTGAGACGCATGACTTAAATCTGGCAGGAGGTGGACGATACAAATTGAATACTGCCTAGAGAAACCCTAGGCAGGGTTTTGCTACCACTTCTTGAGAGAACGGTCATAACTTTCGAGAGCTTAGCACCTGCGTGAATTCATTCAGCAGTGGACTCCTGCATTCCACAAGTTTCAGGAGAATCAAACAAAACATACAATTCTACTTCAGTAAATATTGGCTCGTGTTCGATCTTTGGTCGTGCAGAGCACGCTTACTTGCTTTTAAATAGTTTGATTTGACACTATCACACACTGGGCCTAAGTAATGGCGTTTGTTCTCAGGCAATCCAGTCACCTACTTTGTACAGGATCGGTGCGCAACCATCCGTTTGGCTTCGAGCCTTCTGGCATGCAGATGTTTTGGTAGTTTTGACTACGTTCAGGGTGGGCATATGCTGGCAAGCTTGCAGCTGCCAAAAGCATACGTCATTGGGGGCATTCAGGTGACCATCGGCCTCACGTGCACGCGCTTGTAGGCCATGGCGGACGATGCGATTTGACCAATGGGAAACTTAGCCGTGGGTTGTCTCCAGTCGATGATTGGTTACCCGATTGGCATCTTCCGTCTACTTAACGATGCAGTTTGCGCGTTTGGAGTTAATTCAAGTTAATTGAAGCTGAAAGATCTAGCAAAGTACGATATCTCATCGCTTACATCCTATCCGCAAAAATAGGGATTTTCCCCGACACATCTTCATGCAGTGACACCAACGTTGTTTGCTATACGAAAAATGCATTTCCAAGACCTCTTATTCCGCCTACTACCCCTTTTATTCGCTGCAATCCTAAGCAGATCCTCGGCGTCCCCTGACTTGGACATAGTGACGACCAGTGTTGGGTTCGGACCAGTCAGTAGAAGTGCATCCAACGCAGACTATTCACGGAAAGTCAGCGTCAGCGTTGGTGATGTGCTGACCCGACAGGCTGCAGCTGTCGCCGCCTCCGCAACCAACGGCCGTGTCAAATCGGCCATGGGCCCGCGATCAGTGCCTAGCAATGACATGCCCTCACAACCTTACGGTTCTAGGATGTATCCAAATTCGGCCTCCCTAGCGCCCAATGCGCTGACCCTTAACTCTGACAACTCCTGGCCCCCAGACGATTCGGATGACTTTAATCGTGTAAACGTGCACATGTTTGGAGAACGCATTAACTCTGCTACTCTGCCCTACCTCCAGCCAAATCTCACACCCGCTGTGGTAGAGAAATTGCGGGTGATCCTCGGGTCTAATTTCGACCATGCTTGGATGTCCACTGAGCGCCCGGGGACCCTGGGCAATCTGACGACTCAACAAGAAGAGAGTCAACAACAAAAGGCCCTAACTGAAGAATTGAGTCGTCAACACTTTACTATTGTAGAGGAGATCGCAGGCGTGGGAAAGCAAAAAGTGAACCTTAGTCCTAAGGATGCTGATCTGATCAGGCGCTGGCTCCTTCAGAAGGCGACCTGCCCAGTCCAGTTTGTGTGGCGAGACTTGGGAAACCGGTACTGGCCACGCTGGATCCGGCACGCTGTGTGCAAGGAGGGCACTTCCTGCTCCTGGCCTTCTGGAATGCGCTGCAAACTGAGTGGGACCAAGACTCTTCGATTACTTAGATGGGTGAGTGGCTGGTCGGTCTTAATCTTCCCACTACTTTTCTTTAGCAGTTCTATTCTAATTAAGATTATCGAATTATTTTAAAAGCTGCGGACTGCTTTAAATCCCCTAAAATACAAATGACTCCTGATTCGGCAGTGCTCGCTTAAGAGATCAAAACCCCTTCCTCCAATCAAGCGAGAGAAGCGGCAACAAAAGTATACTGCTGGTCAGTGAAGTTTCTCTCCTCGGTTACACCTTTTGGTCAAATCGGGGGTACTCTCGGATCAGAGGAAGCATGCGCGCAAGGCCTTATTTTAAAGTAATCAGGCCATTCAGTGAAAGACATTTCCAGACACCACAGCACGGAGAACGAGACTGGAATATGAGTAAGGAGTAAATGAATACGGACTGTCCAAATAGGGGAATCCAAGCGGTAGGTTGAACAAAATTCTGTTTTCATTTTTCGGACTCCTGTCCCTGAGAAAAGAAGGCGAGGAGGGTAGTCAGACAGCGTCAAGTAAGACGAGGAGATTTTGATACTAGTAAATTTGAACGAAAAGGTTATAATTCTCATAAAAGAAGCCAACTGGAGACAACATCACTGGCGAGGCCAACTGGATAAGAACAACACAGGCTCACGAAGGAAAGATAAATCACAAACGATATAATAATTGCATATAAAAATTTCTTAAAATCAGGGAATACTTTGTCATTCATAAGAGGGTAAGGGAAGTAGCAATAGTTATTGACTATTTTGAACAAATTCTGTGAGACTCATAAACGACTGTTTTGTTTACTTTTGACAGTAGAAAACCAGCTTGTTTTTTAATGGGTAATCGTAACATAATGTCAGATAGGGAAGGGTAAAATTCCAAATGTTGCAAAAGCAAGGATAATATAACTGATTCCTTCGTAGGCGATATTTCGTTAGCTCTTTATTTACACTATTAACCATGCTACCCTTTGTTTTGGATGGGTGGCGCTCGAAATTCAGTAAATGATGGCATGATTGACCAAACTTGTAATTATTTGCGGCGCTGAACCTTCCCGGCAAGGAAGATAAATGTTCAGCGAAATGTCACGGAAATTGCCTGCGCGATTATATAGGGGAACTGAGAGGCACTCCATGCAACATAAGAAGCTGTGAACGGACATGGAACTAATCAGTCTTGTGGTCCATCCAGGGACAGGCTACGCCTCGTTCTCTAGGAATGTAATGCTTACTTCTACCAAAAATGCCCTGTCTAAGCATTTGGAGTAAACTGTGGCATCAAATCGCCTCGTTAGCATTCCTGAACCGCTTGCAGAGTTCAAGTTCAACAACTTTCCTCGATCAAATTTAGCTTAATTGCGTAGAATCAATTGTCACAGAAGAGGATCGGGAAAATTACGCCTGTCAAGAAGACTCATTTTAGTAATTATAGCTACCAAAAGGCCAGCCGGATTCCGATCTCTTGGTGTACGAGTATTCCTACTTTTCAAGGTGTCATTTATGTGATATTTGCTGCGGAGATGCAGCTTCCCGCACCCGAAGATAAGCCAAAATATCCAGTAATGATGGCAATGTATGACCTCAAGCAGATTTCACTCATACAACAGCGAATACTTGTTGTGAGTGCAATTTTGTCGTCCTTGAATAGACAAACTAGCGCTCAGTCGGCTGTTTAAGACAGAAAACTTGACATTTCGCCTGAAAAGTTGTGTCTGGTGGACGTTATCGGAGTTTTCATCGACATTTTCACATGCTTCTTTTTGCGGCTGGAATATTCAATCAAGGGTCTCCCAAAATACAATAAATATATTGCTTATATTTGCTCTGATGAACAGACAAAGTAAGATGGAAATATGAATTGAAATGAGGGCTTGATGGAGAGGATGTGAGATAGGACAATTCACCGGTTATTGCGTCTGATTATTACTGCCCTTTTCAGCCTGAGATCCTACCTAGACCTTACTGCTGCCCACCAACGTCATCAAGAGCGTATTATTGGGACCTTGGTCATTTTTTCTCAGTACAATTAACCTGGACACTGGAGAAGGACGGATAGTAAGTTGCGAAAGATGAAGAAAACTATTTCAGGCAGTTGAAGTTCGTCCCTAGATTGAACCCGTTCCTACAAGCACCAAATTGTTTGTTCGATTGGGGAATGAGAGTAGTTTCCACAAGGATGTGCTAAGTCATTAACTGGTTGTGTATACGTTCGAAGCTCCCGCTAAACTTATAAAATCACGTTCTTGTTATTCACATGTCCCCAAACGCTCTTTAACTGTTAGAGAATCGGGAGTTGACAAGGTCTTTAACGTCAACTAATTGATACGATTTTGTGAAGGGGCGAACTAAACTAATCGTGCAAGGTTGGTAAATGGACGAACTCGAGTCAGTGATCTTCAGAGTTCATGCAGAGTGCTGTGGAATGTGACAGTCACCCTCCCTGCTGGTCAACGTGCTCGATATTTTATTCGCTCTGAGTCTCAGGGAAATAGCTTTTTCAACTGGGCGTCTGACCTACCGGGATTGAAAAACAGAGTTCGTGTATTAAAGAATTTACTCCAATTGCTTCATCTCCGAACTATCTTAATCACGCTTGTGAACGTTCTCTCTACGCTAGCCATTACTTCCGACGAAGATCATATCTTCTACCAGTGCTCTTTTCGCAGATTGCTCATGCTTATGCCAGATAAACACAGCGGTTCTCGACCTTCGAATGGAGTTCTTGCCTTCAGCAATCTGGCGGCCGCCCAGTTGCGTAAACGCCTTATGGCGCAAACCTACGGTTAACGTATACAAACTTACTTTGTCGACATTTAATCACAGTAATTGTTGTGATCATCATCATCATCATCATCATCATCATCATCATCATCAGCAACAGCAGCATCCTATTTGTCAGCCAGATCGCGGAAAATATCGTTATATGACAGGTATAAATAAGTTTACCAGAGAGTAGAGTTTCACAGCTCAATGTCCACTGCATAGTCGGATGCACGTAGATGTGAAAGTTGCTGTGTTTGTTTTTCAAATCGCGGAATAATATCTTGGTTCATCTCTGCACTTTCGAATTTTCCTGAATATGTCATTGGTGGATCTCAACTCCAAAAAGCTACGTCTCTTTGGACGCCCTCCAACGCGAAAGCAAAAGATCTCCGTAGACACATAAAATTATATTTAACCACCGGGTTTGATTGGAAAACGCAATACAAATAATGAACTGGAGATAAAAACTACGTTTTTGTTGTCATTCCAAATGCTGAAGTTCGCCGCTTCCGATATAGGATTGCAATATCTCCCAACACATCAATATAGTTTAGAATTTAATTTTAATACTATGTTTTACAATGTTAGCATTTGTTGGAATATATCCCTTTCGGTTCCTAAATTTGCCATTGCCTGTCATTCGAAGTTAACATAGTCCCCATCAAGAGCCTTTGTGCATATGATTTTCCACAAAACCCTTGTACGATATAAGACATTATTTACCCAACTGTACTTTAAAATATCAATTTGGAGCGATTAAAACCCATACTCCCGTTCGGATCAAGCGTAGGCGTCTTCCGCCAAAATTCGTTTGATTGGCGCCACATATTCTTTCAGAAGAGGTAAAAATTTCTACCTATTAGACATTTTTGTTTAACACAAACCGTTGCTCAGCGTATGGATCCGTTCGCCTCTTCGGATTCTGAGGTTCTATGGAGCTACTAAGCTGTTCTCACAGTATGATGTTTTCGAAAATGTAAACAACTTCAAACGTTTAGGGAAGATATAATGGCAGTTTAAGGCTGCTCTTCAATTGCAACGCTTAAATCGGCACGAACGTATTGAAATTAAGCCGACTTGAGCAAACAATGTCTTGCTGTCCTTTCCCCAAGTGAGAATTTGTTAGTAAGTACTGCAATTAAAGGAATGACGCTTAAGACCAGGAAATGCACACAACTTTAAATACGAGGAAGAGTGTAGTGCGATATTTCTACAATTTTTTTTCTAGTACTTCTTACTGGAATCGAGTAAGAATATTTCCGCTCGGTCCTTTACTTGAAACTACCAGACAGTCCTGTCAACCACATATTCTGAAACTGCCAAATTTAAATATAACGTTCTTTTCCAACGGGTAGCTTAAGAAAATCTTAGGTTTTTCTGTCGTTAAATAACTAATGAGAATGTTGACTCCGAAAGATTAGCATAAGTCCGTAAATCATTTATGAAAAAACAAGGTGGAGGCAAATCGACTGATGAAATTCTCTCTATCTTTCTGAGGTTTTGACCTAGTGCGCGAAAGGAACAGTGGAAATAGCCAAAAGGCATCAACGAAGGAAGGGCACTTTCAGTATTTTAATGCGTGCAACTGACAGAGGACGGAGCCGCATCGTCCAACAATGATAGCTTTAGCGTTGAAGATGGGGGCACCACAGACATGCAAGTTTAGAAAGTTGCGTTTCAGTGCCCAGACATTAGGTAATTCATTTCCTGTTACATTGGCCTTTTTGGACCCCATTTCTGAGCTCGAGAAACGAAAGTTCCGGCCTGCTTCCGCGGGTTTAAACAGTTGAGTGTAGACCTGCTGCCAGTTTATCCTCGTTTTTCCGGGATTGAGCTTTATGCTGGCTGACCTGTGAAACTGCCAGAAGCAACATGCGGTCAGACCACCCCTTTCTTTTTTGATTGGTCCTCCTACATGTTATTTATGGTTTTTCCTACATTTACCCGAAAGTCCGGCTAACTTAAACGACGATTACAGTAGACACTTTGTCTCCTCCTTCTACTTTAAATAGCAATTAAGAATAGCATAATCCCATTCGCAATCAAAGGTCATTCTGCGAAAAGTACGCCATAAACCCCGAACTCCTGACTAGGTTTTTTATGATAGCCCAAATCTTAAAACTGTCTTCGGTCCACCATAAGGACGGAAGCAAAACGCTCATGAATAATTAGACTCCACCTGCACAGGTACTAGACTGGTGTCAATAACTAACGAATCGTAAGAGACTTTGAATCTCTCAGGCGTCTAATTTTCTCCCCGTTTCATAATAAGAAACTTGTGTCTACCAACCCTATGATTATCATCTAGTGCGGATTAAATCGACTGCTCCAACACTTTGACTATCTGATGCATCATAGTTGGCTGCATCCTAAACATGACAGTCCTCTTGATTATATCCGCAAACCTTGTTCAGTTTTCGGAGTTAAGTCTATTGCTCGCGGTTTATATTTGACTTATTATATAATAGTCCTTTAGCTCTGTTCAAAAGACCATGCAAACGCACCTATGAGGTTCTGCAAGAGTCCAGCTGTCCGCTATCTCATGCCTGACATCCGAATTATGGTCTTTGTTTTTCTTAGCTTTCTTAGCTAAGTGATTTTACTCCGTCATATTCAACACGGCAAGGGTATGATATGTAACCCCCTTGAAAACCCTAGTTAATTATGGCCCAACCACGACTGTGACTTTAATGGGTAACCCTAACCATTCACCCGTAAGCATTTAGGGAAAAATCGAACGCGACCGAAACCCCAACTCTAGGCTTAAATCGTTAACCCAAACTCTCGACCCCAATTCTAAGCCCCAACTCCGGCCTCAATCGCAAACCCAGACAATAAACCAAGCCTGAAATTCTAGGCCCTAGGAATAACCCAAACTCCTAATACTAATTCTAACTCCAACGGTATCCCTAACCCCAACTTTCGATCAGATCCGGGCAACGAGGACGACAATAACACTACTAAAAATCAAAATCAGCGTATTGCATGACTCCTTTGTCTACCTTTTGTCAGGCAAACTGCTGTAAGCCAAAGAATAACGTTACCGACGAAGGCCGGGGAGACTGAATTGGCCATTCCTGGCTTGCCAGCTATCGTCAGTCAGCCACGCTTAACCCCAAGGTGCGCAAACCCTGGGACTCGATCTCGCAACCTGTTGGTCAGAAGTCCAACGTTATAACCATTGAGACAAGGACTCGTTGCATTTTCGTTTGCGACTGGTTGTATACAATGGTAAAGGGGCGCTCAGCGATCGGGCCAAGGCACTCACTCCTCCCGTTGTGCATAGGGGCCACACCACATAAACCTAGAAAATATAAGAAGGTAAATTTTTGACAAACCACCCTAGGGGACTACATACCCTATTCTTGCCTTCAACACCTCAAGAGGACGACGGTTAGATTTAACTAACGCTAATCAAACAGCTTGTGGGATTTTTTTCGGGAAAGCTGACTCAGTCTACATGGTACTCTTAAAAACATGACATGACCGATCTTGTGACCCGGGAAAATGAAACTTCCAAGCCCACTTAGGGCATTCTAACAAATTTAAAATGCAGTCATTAGAACTAATTAATTAAATAATTAATCAGACCTCAGGAGTCGCATGATCCGATTGCCTCACATGTCTGTGTTTTGAGGCAAGAAGTGGATTTTTGGATAATGGCTCAAACTTCATATAGTAGATCATCGCATTCAATGACCATGAAGCCCGGGTTCGGATATCAGGCTCCCAAAACCTGGGCTTGCGTGTGACTGATTGGGGACGGCTAATGAGCCATTCGGCGTTCCCTCGTCTTTGTCGACAATGCCCTTTTGCACATAATACTACCCGCTGTGCAAATGCCTGCGGGGCTCTAGATGGAGCCCCAGTACACATCGGAAGGAGCAGGTACCGTGGTGAAATCGGTAAGCGCCGCTTCCTACGATAATGCTCTTATTGAGACGGACTAGAGGCACTGTCGATATCAAGAGCTATGAAGTCAGTTATTGGAAGTTGGCCGAGAGATGAATGAAGAAACTTGCAAATACTAAGATATCGGGTATAAGAATTGTTGCCTTATTTCCACTATTACGACGACCATTTATGTTAAAGGAAATCCCACATCTTAGAAGCAAACCAGTCATGAATCTCTCAAGTACAATGTTCTTCAAAGTTTGACATTAAATGATCGCGCAGGTGTCAATATATTTCATTATTCACAGACTCTCACAGCATCACACCCCTTGTTTTTACTTCCAGTCAAACAAAGTAGGTAGGCACGAAATATACGAATATATAATTATCGAATGATTTAGTTAACAAAGACAGGGACATTGACGTGGTCATTTCCTGTTCATTCGTCATCATCGGTCAATAATTACGGGGTTTGGAATATCCAGTTAAATTGAAGTAACGTGGACTGAGATATTCCGATTGAATGACCTAGTATAAGGGAGTAGCCTCGCGCGCTAGGTACATCCTGCCTACTCAGTTGGCCAAGTGGCGTTTATGAGAAATCACAGCAGCGGACAAAATGATTGTTTTATTAAACAACCTTCCAACGTTATCGGCGATTTTTGAATGACAAACTTAGGAAACAACGCGTCAACATCAATTTCTGTTTCCTGTCCATGATGGCTTGTTTGTTCGCCTCCGAAGGGGTCGTTCATGTTGAATTTGTTCTTAATCGCAACAAGTGAACCAACACTAAATCTTCGAGCACTGAAGCGATTATGTGATTCATTGTGGAAAAAAACGACCTAGTTCTGGCTATGGAGAGAACCGGCTGCTTCATAATGACAGCCCGCTTGCCCAAACAGCGTTCGAAGCTAACTAGTTTTTGGCAAAACCGGCATGACTATAGTTTCCCACCGCGGTTAATCGTTCGATCTGGCCCTTGCAGCGTCTTATTATCCCCGAGAATGAAGAAAACCGATAATAAAAGCCTTACCGGAGCGTAGAGGAGGTCAAGAAAAAGGTCTCTGAGGGGACCTAATAGGATTGATTCAGAAGAATTTAAAAAAGTTCACTGAACAGTGGAAAATCCGTTGGAACGAATGCATACCACATAATGAACAGTTCTTCAAAGAACTGGATAGTTTACTGTCTAAATTGTGCTTAGAACCAGTCTTTTGGCGTTCAGTGGGACAATCCAGCTCTACTCTTTTCGACAACATGCGTAAACCGATAATCGTCGGTCTGGTTAATCGCACGTTTTTAACGCGACTTACAATATTTTTTCCACGAAGGACATTAATATCAGTTAAGATGGATTATGAGTTTCCAAAAACCCAGATTTTTGGCCCCTTTAAAATATTCGGTGATAGCTAACTTAAAGTAGGCGAAGTAACTCACGAAACATGCCTTAATAAGCAAAGAATCCGTAATCTATCGGAAATGAATCCAAATGTCTTCAATAAGTCGCCACACTAATAATGAATGGCCTCCAGTTGAACGAAAACAAAATAAATGTTTGAAATATTATGTGGTTGATGTGAAATAACAATTTTCTTTAAAAAATCGGAAATGCCAAATATGCGAAGATTAACGTCAAGTGCGTAAAACCGAATTTTTTAAGCACAATGTCTGTTGATGCAAACCACTGAGAAAACAAAGCGACGTCATCAGAGTAAGTGTTAAAAAAATTTTTAAACAACATTTTTAGTGAATACTCTCCAACATTATTGTCGTGTGAATTCTGCAAATAATTAACCACGCAGTATATGATCATGTGTTTTTAAATCCTGTTGCGCGAAATCATTGCAATCGTTCGACCTGTAGTGCTTGAAATGCGGCTGATTAAGGCAAAGAGGATTTCGTTCACATTTGCTGATAGCAGCGTCATAGGTATAGAGGTGTCAGTTAAATTACATGTAAACAAACCGTCAGTAACTATTAAATTCAAACAAGGTTTGCATATGGGACCATAAACACACCATTTGCGTGCATTAAGATAACATTTTGCCGTGAGATTATTGTGTGTTTTTGGTGACAGTGGACAAAATTTTCATAGCTTTCATAGCCAAGCAGCTCAGCGTGGTGTTACGAACCCATTTTAGGCCCTTAAACCCGTTATTCTCTAATTAAACTCTACTTGTACTAGAGTTTCATGCATTCGCGTCAGAAGCATATCCTGTGGGTTTGAATCTGCTGCCTGTGTTTTGGCGAGTTGCAACTTCTTTCCTACGACCGTCAGGCAGTGGTCTACTTGTAGATACATTGGGCATCATTTTTGGCATTCGAAAGTGACATGGCTTGCCTAGCTACCATGATATCCTCACCGCCCATCTTACCCCAGATTCCGGATCCGACAGGCGGCCTGAGTCGCCAGATTTAATCGTTTCCTTATGTCCTCGGGCCATTTCAATAATAGCAAACTGGTCTCCTCTTCTTCCAAACACTTTGCTCGTTGTCTTTGAAGCGTACTGCTTGAAAAGGTTTCCAGTCACTGTGTAGAAAGGTTAATTCCTCAATTTTTGTGCAATCAGCATTGGAGGTACAGCAGGAGGTTAGGGCGGTGGACACATGTGGAGGGTTCGAAAGTCGGTACTTCTGCTCTACCTAGGCCGTCCCCTGTTCCTTCTTTCCAGTCACCTGAGAAAGAGGGCGTTCGCTGTGAACGAATACCGGCGTCCTACAGACAACTTCTTCTAACCACTCATCCTCTTCTCCCTCTGGTGTCAGCCAACATGGGTAAAAAAAGCCGTATGACAGCACAGCTGCTGTTGTGGGCTCTGTAATGCAGTGGACGCAAAAAAGCTACGCCCTTAATTATTATCGGAGTGTTTTTGCCGCTACTGCTTGGTTAAAGTAAGTGATCTTCGAGGCACTCATTTTTTCCAGTTAGTGTTGCTAACCCGTCGATTGCCTTATTTCTTTCTCTACTTAATGAATCAAAACTCCACCTTCAGTACACCTGACTAGGATGCGTCAGGTCGCTGACCCTCTGAGAGTTTGGTTTCTGCTCTTCCTGTTCAGGTTCACACCATGATCAGAGCTCTAGTTGGTGTATCTGTTTTATCAAAGGCATGAAAGGACTTGCTCTTGAAGTTATTCGTAAATCCCACTCTTGACCCCAAAATCAACGTGTCGTGTCTAAAACGATCAGCCACAGCGCACAGCGCAAGTGGATCAATGCAAAGAATAAAATAGCTTTCAACGTCTGAGAGAATAAGGACACGGGAATATGTGCCCTCCCTAAGACAGGGGACCTTGTGCTACATTTTAGGCGATAACTATGCCCGCATCCCAGCGTCAACCCTAAATCCAACTCTAATTCGAATCATGACTTTAACCCTAATCCCCTTGACTTTAACGCAAAGCTGCCTGTAGTACGCGGGAGGTAATTATCCCTGCGTTATACCCTCTCCTAATAGATAGTTGACAGCGGTATGATTGCTTTTAATTTTGGTAGAGTTCTGGGAATATTAGGTTAGAATTGATTTATTTCAGATTGCTGGAGCCTATATGAATAAACTGTATGAACGTCAACTACAGTGTTTAGTTTCCAACCAAACATTAATTATTTAAGCATTTCAGAAACTGTTCGAGTAGTTCCTCAGATCGAATTCATGAGGTTGCTTTTACGCTTAAGGATACTGAGTGATATCCCGCCTGTCGCCACTGGTACAACACTCATTTCGCTACCTTAAATCCAACTTTGAGCGTGACATCATCGACATGACGCTGATGATCCTGGGGATGTGAAGGGCTAGTCGAAGTTTTGACCCATTATGAATGTTACGTTAGCAGAGGTCCCAGAGAGGATGCATGAAACCCTAGAACCGATTAAGGAATAACTCCCAACATTAAGCATGTCTGAACCTCCCTTCCTCAAAATGAGGTTATTAGTTTTCATTATTTTCCTAAATTATGCCCACTGAGTTTTTTTAGTTAAAACGCGTCCTTTCCTTGATGCAGAAGCATCATCCATCAAAATCTTTTCTGACTTTCGGTGGGACCGACGAGAGATAATGTGGCAATCAGTTCACCGAGTGGAGAGCCGATTAAATGTCGTACCCAGTAGCTAATTCACAGACCCTCCCGTCTCTTGACTGACCGCGTAGGGTAGCCACCGCCCTCGCTAGTGCACCAGTCAGGTGGCTATAAATGCGCGGGCGAGAGCAAATATCAATAGCTTAACTCAACATTAAGAATTCTTCGAGGAGTTACGAATTATTTTCCATAGATTTTGACAAAGGACTACTTTCTCGGTTGTTTCGTGAATTGTTGGAGTCGAGTCGTAACCGATCGACAAAGAATTCTGCACGTACATCAGGAGGATCTTAGAAAATACCAAGCTTTTTGACTAAACATTGGGATATGTCCGGGTATTGGTCAGAGACAACGATCCGCCTCTTACTGAAGCTCAAGGATGAGCACCCGTCCCAGACAAATCAATAACAATCTACTATGTTGTGTGTTGTATTGTTTGACAACACATTTACTACATGAATGGCAAGTGATTATCAAGAAGAATGCACGAAAATAAACTACTGAGGCCGAACTGTTCATGCTCAGAATAAGCCAGGCAGAGCGTTAAAACCGGCTATCATTGTGTCCCTGACAGAGAAAAGTTGGTAAGAGGAGTTAGTAGCAAAACGTTCAGAGGATCACCAAAGCCTGGAAATCAGACTCCAACTCGATATACCACCCGGTTGGCCTATAATCTGCCTTGGGTAACTAGAAGAGCTAATCAGACAAACTAGTTAGAATCTAATGAAGAATACTTTCTGAAAACTTCGATTTCTCTGCCTTTTATTTATGGTTGTGCGCTTATGCAAAAGTGTGAGATAACAGACGGGCAAAATTGTTCCATTTAAGACTGAATTCTCTGGCCCTGTTTGTCTTTGTGAACCGGCAACATTTGAATCAGTTCTAGTGCTGGCGTGCCTTCGTTACACTGTTAACGAGGTATCCCCTAAGCAGCCTCTGTGGGACATGTGTAATCTGACATAGAGAAATGTGAAAATTTCAGCCCGATAAGCGTATTTTATTCGACCAGCACCAGAGGACTGCAGTCAGAATAGACGCAAAGTGGGGCGGTAGTGACTGCTTGGGCTGTCACTGCGCAAACTGACGGTGAGCTAGGTAATCGATGACTTAAATTGACAAACTATCCATCTCACTGGTTCTTGGCGTGTTCCACAAAGTCGATCGAATGGGAATGGAGGCTGTATACGCAAAACCGAACGAGCCATATCCCTCTTAATAAATCTTGGCAGCTGCAACGTTTATGACAGGCTCATAATAGTGAACAAATTTAGAATGCTACCTTGCCCTCGAAAGTAGTGTTAAAACACGAAATCTGGATTTTTCGGCAAGTGACTGCAACTAACCAGACCTTCTTGTCGTTGCCACTTCGTCATTCCTGCGAAAATTTGACGTTATTACTCTAACGGGCCTATGGACTCTCATCACCACTCGGGTTTCATTGAAGTCTTTGAAAGACTGTGAGCGTAAGGGCAAAATGTGATATTTTTCAATGATTTCAACGAACGGATTTAGAAAATGCACGTAGAAGATTTTATAACAGAAAACGCAGTATGCCCCAATCATTTTCCGTCTCCTGATCATAAAGCGCCATCAAAAATTAAGGACAACTTTTTCATTATTTTAATGTGAAATCACGTATTTCAGTGTGACGAGCAACGGAAAGTGAGAGAAATTTATTAGTAAAATTGTTTATCCAAAAACGAGCCGACGTTTTTCTGTACTCATCTTTCAGTCTGGTCATCCGTAATGTCATTGCCGCCACCGGTGCCCGGGCGACTGAACTACGGTAAGCGGGAAAGGTCTGGCAAACATTTGCCGAAAGAGCAGAGTCGCTAGCCTGGGTCGTGGCCATCACAGTGACCTGGCAAATACGTGACGCGCGTCCTCAAGTGACCTTCATCGGACGGGCGGAGAGACCCTGAGGGCACGGTGGAAAATCGTATCTGAGGCAGGAGGCCCTGCCGGACCTCCGTGAAGGTAGGGTGACGAGTGGGTGTCGGCAGGGTATCCACTCGAGCGGCTCTAAGCGCATGGTCGTGTCGTGTGTTGCAAAGGCTACATCCTGTGGCGGAGTCGGCAAAGACGGGCGTCCTGGCCGCATTGAGGTCTGTTTTGTGGCGTCTGAGTCATCATGCCTGACACCGAGGTCATACGCCGGAAAGTCGCCGCAGGTGTCCACGGTCACACCCGCTGCCGTCCATTGTAAGCGCCTAGCATGGGGTCGCTAAGCTTGTTCCAATCATGAGGAAAATTGATTACTCACGGCTGGGTCTGGTAGTCTACTCCGTTCTTACCTATTCTCTAGCCAAATGTTGAACTTATTAAGTTACCATTTTGTGATTAGGTACCTCTGTGCCTTGCTTACAACACTTGATGGGGGTCAAATCATCACCAGACAAAAAATGTGTGAACACTTCTCTTAGTACTTGAATAAAATGAATAATAAAGATGATGGATTGGGATGGACATGTCGGTTTATTTTCCGTCCCGGACCCGTCACGCATCCAGAGTAGGCTGGCGATTTATTTTCAACTGATAACTACTCCGTTGTTACAGCAGAATAAATTACTCAAAATCTTGCTTTCTCATGTCTTACGAAGAAATGGAGCTTATTATCATGACTTTAACTCCCACTCTCTGCATGATCGGGATAAACTGTCATTGGTTAGGCCGGTAAGGCATCTAGTGTAGCGGCCGACGATGTTGAGGTTGACATAGACACGCGGAGAAGTAAGCACCTGCGGTCGTCTCCAGCCTGCGGGATTGTTGAACAGAGTTGGTAAGCACCATACCGAACCCATATGCAGATGTCACAAGAAAAAAGTGGTGGAAACTTATGAAGACTGTTCTTATGGCAATAACCGCGTAAATGCGTAATAAGGCGTGTTACATGTGCAATATTTCCATTTAGAGCGAGGGGCGCTCTGTCGCGTCTGGTAGATCACCGGTGGGGAATGTAACGCTGTGGGAAACTTCAGGGGCAGGAGGCAAGGATGCTGACACCGAGCGAGAGTGAGACGACCTATGTAGACGAGAGTTTCGGGAGTGGGGAGCCAGCGATTGAGGGGCACCGAAATTTTCACCGACACTCGATCACACCATCCCATCCTGGGTCTGCACCTAGGTGAAGTACGTCACCCCCACTCAAACAAGTCAGTCAGTTTCATGATGCCTTACACTAGGTGTCAGTCGTTCGCATCCCTTATGGCAACAGATATTTTTGTATGGATGTTTAAATGTCCCCCACCTCATCTCTTATATGAATCTAATCTTTTGAGAAAGCGATATTTGAGGACTATCAAATCTGTCTACTTCTAACGCCGCAAGTAATCTTCTCAGACAGAAAGCAGTGAGGCGAAATATACAGAACAACATGAAGGCATTCAAGGTAGCGTAATCAAATATAGGTGACGGCTGGATGCTAGGTTCTTTTGGAAAGCACAATGGACAAACAGTTGGCCGAGATCCCTTACAACCAAGTCGTATGCAAGGTCTCAGCCAGTGTTAGTCAGTGCATTTCACGATAAAAACCAGGACGAGAATGACGGTAACCGGCATAACATTATTGTGCCCAGACGCCCTAATTCCAGATAAGGCAACATAGACCTTAGTCTCGATAAGTACAGTCGGGACTGTACAGAAGTGCGACCATGGTGCTCATGGAGCTGATATGTTTGACAACGGACTAAAAATGCTCTGTTCTGAGTTGAAGTTGCCCTGTAGCTCTGGCAGATTATAGGAATAATCACCCAAAGAAATTAACTAACTTCGAATTTGTGAAAAAGACATTTCTTGGTTTGAACTCCGTAGATGGTTTGCTAGAGCGCTTGGTCGTATTGAATTTTTGTCAGTTCTGTCGCGGGTTCGAATCCTGACGAGGCCGCCGGTTTTTCACGATCAAAAAGTCTGTTAAAGTCAGCTAAAACACCTATTGAACTAGACACATTCTGCCCTACGCAAGAGAGACTAGAATGGCCATTTGGTGTTTTCCCGTCGTTGTGGGTGGGACAATGGGACGTCAGCAGCGGATAAGGGTTGTTTACGGTTCGACGTACTGCCATAGAATCATAGTTTTACTCAGTGTTGGCTATGCTTGGCTGATGAGAACAGAAGTGACTACTCGTGGCCCACTTGCTGTCGACAAAAAAATGTTCTGTTTGTTGCTCTTCGATATGGGCTTGTCGAGGACTACATTGAAGTCCACACTCCATTTACTGATCTGGCCGGTTCATTGAACGACATTACGACTTGACATTAACATAGCGTCATCATTATTCTAATGAAAAAATAACCTGTATGCTGAGATATCTTACGAATCCCAACTTCCATCAGCCGTATGTTCGCTGTCTTTGGGTACTTTAGGCTGTGGGTCTTATCTACATCAGACCCCAAGCGCCAGTCTGGTGGGTGTTGTGTACTGTGTCCGGCAAATGTTGTATAGTTGCCTTTTAGAAGGGTTGATTCAAACGTTCAAGTATCATTACGCCATGAATTCAACTAATGACGCTACCATCTGGCTTTGACTGAGCCTAATTTGCTTGCGTCTGCAAGTACAGGTACATTCGTAAAGATATTTGAGGGGGGTATTTAAGCGGAAAAACTTCTTGCCGCATCTGACAGGAGTCATTGCTTTGGATCAGGTAAGATGAGACTATGTGCGCCTTTAGTGGTGCTACGAAATCCTTGCGGAGTTAAACCAATACCGGTATGTTCTTTACGTGGCAAATTCTTTATGTATGAATAATTTCCTTGTCAAAGTGGAATACTTTCATGTAAAGAGGGCAGGCTCGCAAGGCTATTCCATCGTTCATATAGATTATCAGTAACACTCGGGCACTGGGTTTACTCCTTCGCTTGGAGATTCGAACTCACGACCTCAAAGTCAGACGCTATTGTTTTACGTCTGCTCGGTTATCAGATCCTGCTTCATGTCGCGCGCATTAAAGCGTATGTTAAAATACGAGACAGTCAGAGGAAGTCTGGTAACAATGCCTCCTAGTGATGCGCTTTTAGAGATGTGAATTTATGATATTTTGCAACGATTTCTTAGATTATAGTTTTGGATTAGCAGGTCTCGGGAGAAAGTTGATCTCCTAGTCTAACGTCCTTAGTTTAGGAAGCATAAGTAATTTTTAGATCGAGAAGCTGGATAGGATCGAGCTGTTCATCTTGGTAGCGTTATGCCTGTTGCACATTAGAGCACTACTGGTAAATGACTGGATTTTTTTTCTGTCTGCTTTCGCTTATCAGTACTGCAGAAAAAGGCCGGAAAAGGAGGTCAGAAGACGAGCGCGTGGAAAACAAATGCATCAGCGTTCTCGCTCAAGGCGGTCACTTTACGGAAGTGCCGGAACTGCATACTTGCCCTTCCGACAAGCCCGTCCACTGACAACGGACTTGCGTATGCTGACTCCCCCGCGACAGGGATCCAATCGGCAGTTCACCCTTGAGGAGCAGAGATCGAAACGGGTGAAGCGGCTGGTTCGGAAGCTGAGTCGCAGCTTCCGGGGCTATTACTGCGAATGGAGTCGGGATGAGTATACACTTCAGCCGGAGTGTAGCTGTCAATGTGGCTGAGGCACACGTCTTCAGTCTTCCGTCACTCCATCGCTGATCAGGATGATGCACAAACAACAACTTACCTTGAGATTTCAGACTCTAGACAGAACTACAAACGCATATTTACACACACATACAACTTACCTCCCTTTGGCTGATTTGATTGTGAGAAATCACAGCCATAAGAATTCCGACGCATATCCCTTTGCGCAATCAAAAAGGGGTCAAACTATTCTCGCAGTAGCGGTTGGGGCACCCTTTCTTAATCACCTTTACTTTTGAATTTTTACATGTAATAAGCTACTACTTGATTTAACCTTTTTAGATCGAAGGATGATGTTATACACTTATTTCGAATACTGACCCTCCCTCAACAGCTTACGAATGTTCAGGCATTGACAATAAGAATGACAGAAAGAGAGGAGTGCATGTAATCACCAGATCTATTACATTTTTAATCGCGGCTAGGAATCGTTAGAAACTGCGTTTATTTTCCATTCAAGAGTGTAAATAAATTATGAAAAGCACAAAAACGTGGATTACAGATCTGATTTTATTGGTGACAAAAGACTAAAGTTTTCAAGTCGGGTGAGCGTAAAATAGCACAATGTCAGTATAGCAGGGACTAAAGAAAACGTTTAATGAGAGGTGAGGCCAAGCTATTAGTCAAAATTCGGGCGTTTGTTCTGTCTCGGGGCCGCTGCACTCGTGTAGACTAACTGTGGAAATCACTCACCCATCCACTCTTCTTGTTTCCGAAATGAAATTATTACAGTTTGGGTTGCTGTACTGTTTGACGACAAGGCAAACCTACTATGCGCAAATACTTGATAGTCATGTAGGTAAGACGTCGGGGGCTTGTCTTTGTAGACGATACTGGCTAAAACGTTTGGATGGACATATTATGGTTCTTGTTGTTTAATCGGCCCTCTACAGAGCAGCGGTCGGCCAACAATAAACTGACAAAATGATGCCCTCTAATGCGATCACGTTGTTCTGAGTCTCCCGATGGTCTGTTTGATTAGTTACCCAACTTAAACTCCTATCGTTTCATTCCAGTTTCACTTGCTCATTACTCAAGTCCTCTTTCTCCTTATGTCTCTTTAAATAAGAATGGGCGTCAATTATCACTCGGCCGAATCGTACACTCACGGGTAACAAGATGCGGAGTTACTGTAGCCGTTCCTTTTCCAGTTTCACGCTCTCTTCCACTTCCAAGTCACCTATCTCCATATTCGCCTTACTTTACTTCTCTCAAATGAAGGGATTGAAGGAAACCGTGCACCTATTCTCCGGATATATTTGACTTTTTGAAGTTAATCTAAAGCAACTCTGATTAACAAAGTGGTTATCTTCACTTGAGGAATCGGGAACTTTTTACTTTGACGCGGCAAATGCTCGCAACCTTGCTAAAAGTGCAGCCACGTTCAGCTAGTATTTATCATTCGCCTGCTACTTGTCTGTCGCTAGTTACTTGAACTTTTTTTAAAACATCTGTCAGCTTTTGGTCTAAGTCATTCCTGTACGCGACCTAACGGAAAATCTTCAAGAGTTGGCAAACCTTTGTTGCGAATTGTGTTTGAACTGCTGACGCTTCGCATCCGTGCATTCGCTCCTACACCTAATTTTATCACTGCTCACATTCCCTTCCGTTCTGCTACTGTTTAACCTTTCGGACTAAGTCAAGTCTCTGGTTACATGCTAATATGCGGCACCAAAATGGCCCTTCGAAGTCAGTAATTATAAGCAATTCGATTATTTTGATACAAAAGAGGCCGAAACGTGAACTGCGCTCAGTCGGAGGAACGGTGGAGATGTTAGAAGGGGTTTGAAATCAACATCCAGATTTACAAAGGGTTCCACTTTAAAGCCCAAAAGTACAGCCGAGGAAGAACTGAAGGTGGGTAAACCAGCGAAAAAGTGAAGTTTAAAATTTTCCCGTCTTCTTTAACTAGGGCATTTTGTAAAAATTCTGCGCAATGACAGAAAGTTATTCAGTCAAATGACTTTCAAAGCAGCTAGATGATGGGTAAACGACTATTCCGTCTCGGTATTTGACAGTAGTTTATGCAAGTTAAAGTGTTACGGATCTAAAACCGGACAAGTCTGTAGAAAGAAGGCCAGGATTCAGTTCAAGATCATTTATCATGACACTCATTTCAGGCTCTTTCTTGATGGGTTTCGGATGTGTTGGACAGTCTGGCGGAAGGAGATTCGGTAATCAGAACGGTAGTTTTATTCGCTTGACGGGAAGTGGGCGCGCAATCATATAATGAGAGGCGGACGGAGGTTTAAACGGAAGAGCATTGAGATCTTCGTTCACTGGCGCGTCTATCGACTAGTACACCAGGCTTAGGACAACAATCTTCAAGCAGTATGCATAACTCCCCGGTGCAACTCTATTTTAAAATTACATAGGTTAGAGAGGTTCGTTAACAAGCTCCAATTGAGAAGTTTTTCCTAAACATCTCGATTAATTCTCAGAAGTGTATTGTTTGAACGTGGCTAACCAAATGGTTGTCGAGCCATATGCTATCATCTGCAGTTGGAGACTAGATTATGTAAAAATACATTCCCGTTTCAGTATATTTACTCGAGTCTGACGACGACACGGGGAACCGACGTCGAAAATTTACTCAGTAAAATTTTCTGCTTTTCTCAAAGAACGTACTTGCCTTCCAATTTTTCATCTGTGTCAGTCCGCAACCCCAGGCAAATAGAAGTAGTCTTCCGGTAATCTTGTCAACGTCCAAGCTACTGCCTCCAATGCACGTATTTGCATCTTTTGCAAATGCGGCATTTAGCTCAGTGCTTAGTAAGTCACAGTAAGTGAAGATCAGTTTGGCAATTAGGCAATGGAAAATGCACTACAGTAGTGGAAAGAAAAGAGCACACTTGCATGGCACAGACCACTAGTTTTATATTATTCGACAAAAAGTATAAATTCAGCCTTGACGCCATCCTGCGGACGCGATGTTCATTTTGAAACGGACACCTTAGTTTCATGCTCCGAAAAGTAGCTTTTTATCAGATCATCGTACCAAACTGTGATGCCTCCTAAAAGGTTAGTGCCTATACTAGTAGCATGCAGACTTCGCTTCAGTTCTTCCGTTTTTATTCCCCTCCCTCTTCTTCTATGAATATATTGTGAATGGATGGGGATTCCTGAAGCGGTAAGTATTTTTGCCTACGTATCTGAAAAGCTATAGCACAAGGGGCTTGCCTGCCATTAAGTTTCAAGGCTGTGGCATTGGCAGTAATCATGCCCATACGCGAGTGGGTGAAAAATTTATTTTTAGGACAACAATCTTGTCAGCCCAATATGAACATGGAAGCCTCCTAACAATGGACCATATAATTCTGTGTGAGAACAGTCACAAAAAAGCAAGGTATGTTAAGAGGCAAACTGTGCCAGGAAAGGCAGTTCTTCGTGCAGCCAATCTTTGTTTTTTATAAATGTCATCCATAGTGTTAGACGCTTCTGTGTGAGTTACCGGTGTTGCCAATGCTCAAATCATTGATGGAGCAACGAGGACCAGGGCAGGCATGGAATAAGCTCTTCATACTTGTGACAGTCCGACCGTCGCATCCGACGATGTCCACCGTGTGCTCTACATTAACGTAAGAGCAGGCTCGGCGACTTGCGCGGGGATTAGTTTATAGTGATGGCGGATCTCCGCAGCATGTGTCGCACCCTCTTCTCCCCCAAATGGGCCCGGTGTCAAGATATAGTCAAGGAGAAAGTGGGGCGGGAGAGAGGGGTGGTGGCTGGCACGGACAGACTCGCAGTTAGGCGTACGGCCCTACCCCTGGTCCACAATAAACAGTTGACTAGGATTTTAACCAACAATAAAAATGGGTCAGAGAGAGAATGACACAAGTCGGTATGTAACCAGGCACGCGGCCTGTATACCCAACGAAAGTGCAAACTCATCTACCGGCAGGGAACCAGGTGCTCGAGAACTGCCAATGCACACCAGACGCCGAGGGCTATGGCTTGCTAAATCATGGCATAGCAGACACATACAGTCCTAAAAGCTCTTTAAAATTATAATACCCGTTCGTGTGGACAACTTCTGACTTGACTAGCTGATATGACATGCGACGTAGCCCCGGCCTTTGAAGTTGTTCACCCAGACGGTCGTCAACTATCAGTTACTGACTATCAGTTACAGCAATAGTTTGCGTGTTGTTACTATGTTGTACCCAACTGTGGTCTGTGATGATATTTGTGCTTGGGTATTTATCACAGGGATGTATGTGGGACCGAACTAACTTTTACACCCTTCGTGGACAGAAAAAGGTCAGCTATTGGGAAGCGGCAAAACTATTTGTTTGGAGGCGAATACAAACGACAAGATGTCGACTGTCGACCTCCGCTGATTCGCAATATCCAGTCGATTTTAATGTCCTTTTCCCAGCCTTCTTAGCCACTTTCCCGATCTTAACAGTATCGTCCGATTGTTCAATTTTGCTAACCACTGAGTCGCAAGCTATATCATTAAAAATAAGTATGATCCTCAACGAACTGGAAGAAAATTCGTCCATTGTCAAACTTCTCTTGCAGAGCGAAATCTTCGACGTGAAAGCCTTACCGAGAGGGCATCCTCGATGGCCATTGCAGTTGATTCCGATGGGCCAATCTCCACACGTCAGTCCTTATACAAGCGGAAATTGGTTATTTTTCAATACGGTCTCAAACCTCCACATTGCTCCTTATTATGCAGGTGTGGAAGTGAGGACTGAATAATACCCTTATATGCCTACACTGTCAGATCAATGTATAATATATTTGCAATCAAACTGCTGATAAATATGCATTTTATACTAAAATCATGTTATATTTGACATAGCAGTCAGGGTGGGTTTGTGTTCAAACCTCAACTTTCGCGACTCGACTTAGGAAAGAAATCACAGGGCGTAGTCCAGGAGCAGAAAACGCAGATTTAACCACTATTTCAACAGGTCTTTATTGATGTGTGCGTCCTTTCTTGCTAATAATTAAAATCTGTCATTCTACTGCGTCGCAGATGATGGCTTTGCCGGTGACAACTGATAAAGCAGCCATTTTGGAATAACTTTAAAGATGACCACGCTAATACTTAAACTCACTCATGCTGCATGCCTAAAATAACAATAATTCAATAGTTTGAAGCCACCAGAAAAATCTGTTCTGAAATTAGTTACGTATTTGGAATTTCTAAGGACAAAGGACAAGTGGACACTCTTGATTTCAGATGCCTGAATATCACATGAAAAGTAGGCACCTAAAATAAATTAAGATTCATTAAAATATGTTGGTAGAAACGAAAGTAATCACAGACTTTCGGCAAATATATAATAAAAAAGTTCAAAGCATAAAATCCTTTAATTTTAATTCAAAGGGAATTCAAGCAATTAGCCACAAAAATAGAAAATGAACCGGAGAAGCACCAATCTCCACTAAAAGAGAAGAGGAAATTTAGAAAAAACATGCTCCACGCATGTATGTGTTTCATTTAGATAACTCCAGATTATTGTATATACCACAAGATTATTCATCGACATCAATATGGCTCTTGGTGGTATTTCAATTATTTAACTGCGATTTATGGATGTTTCATGGATTATTGGAGAGCGGTATTCGGCAAATAGAATGTGAGGTATGATTGTTTATTTTTTTCCTGCCAGCATGGTAAGGGTCCCTTCACTATTCTCAAAACACCACATTAATGGAAAAGACTGTTTGATTCTTTGCATTTTGCCTGTGTCCGATTTGGCGATGAAAAGAAAGGGAATTCTGAAGAGCACCACCACTACAAATGAGGAAGGCGTAGGTGCAGATCGCGAGTTTAATAGATATCGAAAGATAGCCACACCCAACCTCCGGGCGCAAGGAAGGACCCGCATTGCACTTCCCAATCAAGGTGGTTCAATGAAAGCCAAGTCTCTATGCCCTATGGAAAATGTCACAGGCAGTAAGCAAATATAATATGAAACTTAAGTGGATCAAACAGATATTTCTGGATGAAATACATAAAATATATACTGGCTAATTACTATCTATTAGGTTAAAGTAGAAGCATCAGTACATGTTTGATTCTTGTGTTGTCAGTATGAACTTTGATCAAATAATTTTATCCCGGTGCTACTTTGCCGGATACACGTGGAACGTTTAATTTGCTTAGATCCCGGAAATATGTGGCAACAAGGAAATACTGTCATCTTATTCAACTTGGGTTGGAGACAGTAATAGTATTGAGATGCCGCGGTGAAGCGAACGGTTGTAAGTAGTAAATTTTGTTAAAAATATATCTGCTTTCGACGAAAATTGAGAGGAAATATATTTAGAGCTATTGGACTACTGCAGAAATCATAAATCGAAGTTGGGATACAGCTGCCGAAATATGAACTTTTGGGTTTGGTTTAGTACGAACATTCAACCTGAATACCCTGAGAACGCGCCTCGTTTACACCTGCGAAGTCTAGCATTAAAAATCCTCCAAAGGCGTGTTAATGATGTAATGAAATAAAACCACGTCTTTACTTTTTTATCCTCTGGACAACCGTTGGTTAACTCAGGTAAATTGGGGTCTGACTCAGGGTCATCAGTCGCATTTACTCCTCCTTAGAGTAAATCAAGACGAAGCACACATTTACTCGCCTATCCAGCAAATACAGAATTAAGCTGTTAAGACGATTTTCCGTTAAAAATTCGTTTTTGCCAATTATGTTATAGACGATAATTGCAAGCAATGCTGTGTTGGTTGAAAATAACAATATTTCTAGGTAGAAACTCCGAAATTGCGAAAATTCATGTCAAATGAGTGGTCTCAGTTTGGTACGTAAAGTTTGCCCATGCAAGTTAAATAACAACTGTTAAGTGACGACCTGGAAGCCCTTTAGATAACTTTTACGGTTAATATCTCCAAGGAATTAGTGTAGTATGCACAATAGCGACCAGACAACTGTTTTTCGATCAAGTTCCAAAAAATCCTAAAATGCACTCGCAATTCAAAATAGCTGCTTGGTGTTGGACGATTTGACGGTTACGTGTGGAATATTCGAAGATACTTTGAAAATAAGGATTCGATGAAAATAAGAATTGTCCGTAGGCGTTATTACATTTTTAGAGTAAAATTATACATGGCTTTTTAAATCAAGATTCTTAAAGAAGACGCAACTTCCAATTTTTAAAAGCAACATGCCTATTCCCATCCGGCCGTATGCGAGCTACCAAGTCGGAATTCAGGCTGGCAAAGATTGTCCTTGTAAGGCTTCCTTGGTTAGATTTATTTCCACCAATAAATAGACGCGAACTAATTCGCAGGTGTGTTCTGGGACAGGTAAGGGTAATTCGCTTTTATGTAACCCACCTGTGAAAAACTCGGTAGCCGCCGATCATATGACTTTTTAGAACCGCAAATTTTCCGTTTTAATGACAGTATACCTGTCCCTGTTTTGAATGTTTCTTATTCGGTATACCGCATGGCTCATATCCATTGTACAGTTTGATGAGCTACATATGATACCTTCTTACTAACATCGGAGGATATATGATTTTCTTTAGAATTGAATAAGTATTTTTCCTAATTTGGAAACTGTAGATAAAGCTAACGATGCAGAGGGGGTTTCAAAGTATCCTAAAGTCAAAATTATTGAAAATGGAAAATACTATTTTGTTAAGTAAGAAACATGAAGAACATGCAACTGATCATAATAGGAGTACAGGAAAGACTTTTGTCTCATGCACCGTTTATAATATAAGTTTAAATTTATACTGGTGTCAATAATCTATGAAAACCGTAATACTGTCTAAAAATAAATACTTTTTGCGCGTGTGACTTCTGTAGCCGGTCGAAAAAACATGTTTAAGAGATAGAATACTGAAATTACTGAAATATCTTAAAATCATGTGGCGCAATATTAAATATTACAACTCAATCCAAGTAATCCTTTCCACTCGAAATCTCACGCCGGAATTTCTGTCAATGTTTCATGAGGCAAACCACCTGCTGTATTTTTCCCAAATGTGGATGGGTTTCGTAAGCTCGTCAGTTTGCTCACGTATTGCAAACTGCTCTCACTAAACAGCCTTGGTTCCCTTTTTAGACATAAAAAGCGGCAAGAACTTTAAGTTATTTGTTTCAAGTCCTTGTACATAGAATTTCCCTTTTGCAGCTTACTAAATCTTAAGTGGACCCCCTTTGAGGACTCCCGACTAGACCACTAAGACAGAGCAAGAGCTTCATAGTTCACTTACGATTAAGATAGGTCGATGATCTTCGTTACTTGTGACAGGTGGACGTCTACTTGCGCTCACTTTTACTGCAACTGCTGTATTTTTTAACAGTTTTAGTGAAGGTTTACACAAAACGCAGTCATTTCAGCCGAATTATTTCCAGTTACTTGTCACATTCTTGTCCTTTGTCCCATTAAATAACATTTTTCGCTTTGGGTACACAATGAATGCAGATTTGGAGTTCCACCTTTTTTGCTAAAGGCATCTCACTGTATTTGTGTGCGATTCATAGACATTTTCTCCTTTTAAACACTGAAATTCCCCATGTCTTTTAGATTTCCCGCATTAATGATAACGACCTTTACGAATTACGCCAATGCACGTACATTTTCCGATGTCAAACCTGTATTCGGAGCTGGCTTTCACCCAGATATTACAACATACTGCCAAAGCGCGCACTCCTGGCCTTGGTTCCGCAGAACGTTTCGCCAGCGGATATTAATTACGCTGGTTACTTTATGCAGCGTTATCGTTTATTTCTTGACTTTAATGGAGCACAACAGTTTCTTCAAAACATCTATAAGGCCGTAGGTGGATTTTGAAAAAATTCTTATTCCGCAGGCAAGAATAAAAACTATATTGTCCGTCTAGTAATCGAAATAGGTGTTATCATTCACTAGACTGCATTGGGGTTGGTAAAGGTGCAATTTCAGATGCTATAAAAAGTACCCACTGCGGGTACCTAAAAATAAGTTTACATCTAAATGGGCAGTAAGAACTGCAAAATCCACCAGAGAAAACGTAAATTTGTCTACCAGATTACTTCTTTCCAGGTGACGTGCCTCAAAAACCTGCAAGAAACCGATATTTTTGATCACATTTGCGTCCTTTTTCCAACATCGCAGTAGAAGTTTTGCTTTTTCTGGAGCTTGAGTCCACGACTAGAAGTGAGTAAAAACCGTTGCCCCTTGCCACCACTAATCGTTTACTAGCTCTGCTGAAGTCAACGTTTGCCAAGAAGTTAAGGAATTATTTGCCAACACGGTTCAGAAAATGTGAAACCGAGACAGACAACTTCATCCTCATACATGAGATTAATGCTGGCTACCGTATGATGTCCATCGGAAGTTTTCATACGGCTCGCAGAGTGCCTCCTATTAATGAGAACATATTAAGATTGTGCCTATTACAGACAGCGGAGCAAAGTTCGACGATATAAGCAATGCGCTTTTGTTTGATTTCTACAGTTGTCATGAGTGAAATCGGTATAGTCGCTGGTCTTCATCAAGCCGGTGTAGCGTAACTGCCAAAAATTGACCGCTCGACGTACTGAACGCTTTTGAATCTTCTCCTGTCAACAATTTTCATGAAATGTTCAAATTCAAAGGGCCGAGTGGCCCTCTCAACACTTTTCGCTTTTTTACCCATAACTGGATTTTCTGTAGAATTGCACTTATCTGCTGATCTATCATCCCTAACACAGAGGGCAAAAGGAGATCCCAAACATGATAACGTTAAAAAATATGGGATACGAAAGATGTCTAGAGTACGAAGAAACGACTGATAGAAAATATGCAATAGGCTTATATTAGAAACTTTGCTTATGTCCGTGGGAATATTTTGCTTAGGATCTACGTTGACACCCACCTAAGCATTGAGGAAGTCAAGTTCGGAGGACACACGATTCCGATTATTCCTCGTCGCGCCTGCACGATAATATATGTAAATTGCGGTAGAGCAGCAAAATTAATAACGATTAATGAACAGTAGTCATGAGAGGGGGTGTTAAGGGAGTTAAGGCATGTCAGAACTAGGGGTTATTTCGGCTTGGTCCTGTTCGGGGCATAGAAGAAAAAGGGAAAAGAATCTGTCGGTAAGTAATGTTCATGTTTCGTCGCTGTAATTTGACGTGGCAAATAAGGGTACGAACATGACGGGGTTAACCTAATGGAAGAAAATTTTGGGGCTTTAACCAAAACTGGGTTTATTACCTAAACAAGCTGGGTCGACCATATTAGATCACAGAATGCATGGAGTGATATATTAATGATCAGGCAATGCAGAGGGCTTGAATAAATGCGAGGGAATATGAAAAAAAGGATTTGCTCGAATTGACGGTTGGAAAGTTCATGATCTGGCAGATTAGCTGCCTAACTTTGAACAGTGTTACTTATGAAGTGTTAGCGATTTGATTTTACACAAGTGTGTTGGCCACGATTTGATCCCAAGTCGTAGAACAAGATCATATGAAAGCATACTCTTATCTCTCCGTGATTTGGAGCATAACCTTGTTGCTTTACTGTCTACAGTTAGGTGAAAACAGATAACACTGAATCTAAAGGAAATCTCCGATGACGATCATTGGTATTCACAGACAATTCTTGGAAGGGACTCTAACCGTAGTCATTGGTGACGAGAACAAATGACGTTAGCCAGCTGTTGTATGGTTTTGCAACTTTGACCTTCCCCCAGTGAAGATAGTTTTAACGGACGCCGGGAAATGGGAAAACTCGCCGCATAAGAAAATCGGTACCCAAAGCAATGATACGTGAGGCGTTAGAGTTTGAACAAATAAAATGATCCTCTTACAAGTTTTTGTTTTAGAATGCTTTTCTGCGGAATTTCGCAGATAAACGCATGGGTAATTTCCGTTTGCATTAAGTAGTTTCGAAAGGAATATACACAAATGTTGAATGCCCATGCGCTTAACCAAAAGATGATCAAATATTTTATGAATCCAACAAATAGATTTATTGTCCTACTTAGAGATACGCACATCACTTTCGTCTTTCATACATAGAATTTGACAATTTCCTGAAAAAAATGCTATGCGGATTGGTGTTGCTAACATTGTATTATCTCTAAAAGAAGTTATGGCTTACCCACATTCTTAACAAGCAGCTCTACAACAGCATGTCGATGTATTTTGAAAGTACTTCTATGAGCTTAGAAAGTAAGAAAACGTGAAAACGCAATTTACAGGCAAACTTGCTTCTACATTCTGAAATTTGAATTTAACAACTCAGAAGTGTTTGGATCTAAAGTTTGACAGATTACTGAAAATGATGAGTTTTGTCCCGCGTCGTTTAAAATAACTTCTTTAAGCATCGGGTTGGCTGCTGTTCACTGCGTTCACTTTCATTTAGAACGATCATCGCTCACGGAAAGGCGCATCTTGTAGTGCCAAGTTATAACCATGCAATACATTTACATTCGACCGTAATGTTTTCATTCTTTCTATATCTCAAACGTAGACCCCAATTCTTCCTTCTTGTTTGGCATTTTCAGACACAATCAATCCTTTCCTTCATCTCTTACCAGTAATAGCTCTCCACTTTTCCCTAGCCTATTGTAACGCATGTCTTTTTACAGGTCTGATGATGATGGTCAAAAAGATGCGATTTATAAACTTTTTAATGCGGCTTGGTCGTTCGGGAAATCATCGCTCTAAACCACTGTCATTTTTCGTAAAAAACAGCTTCTTTTCTAGTAGCAGGCGGATTGGACTAAATATAACTGCAAACATGCAAGGGTGCCCCCACTGAGTTTTCACATGTCTGCTACCAACACGGTCATAAGCATTGTGCCGCCTTGATAATTTAATGGCATTAGAGTTTAAAGAAGGTTTTCTCTGCACTTTTGCAGTAGTTATCTAAAGTTCGGTGTGACCGCGTAATTCGACAAGCATTAGAACCGAGATATTTCACGGCCTCTGGCATCAAGGCAACGGCTGGGTTCGTCAGTACTAACTTTAATTAAGATCAGGGTGTTCAAAACAATTTTCACAGCAGCACTGCTCAGCTACCCCTCAAAAATGTCCGACTCCCGGCTGGAAAGACAAGTTTGGCGCCACGAAGACGACGTCCGAGCATTTCGATATCACGTTACCAGCGGCACATGACTCATTCTTTTGGAAGCACCTGTTTCTCAGACAGGTAACACGAGCGCTGTGATATGCAACAAAATATAATGCGTCATTTTATGAGATCAGAGAAAGATATGTCCCGGGAAAAACAACAATAGCAACAAAATAAGGGTCAAAATGACCAAAAAGACAATAGAAGTGCAGACGTTTTACAGGCAAATAATCCTTCGAAGAAAATTAAAGTGAGCTTACGACTCACAGATCGAAGAAACACATCATGCACTTTTTGACTTTAAATACCGACGTAGGACGTAGGTCGTTGGCATAAAACAAGGTTCAGAGATCACTTTTTCATAAAGGCGACGTTTATCTTTGCAGTTCCTAGCTTGTCACGAATACAGAAAATTGGCACGATGCAGATGCACTTTCTATGCATATTCAAGTTAAAGAATGTAAAACAATTTGGGCTGACCTCGTGGACTTCACATAGGCTTAGACGATATGAAATAGTTAGCAAAATAAGACTGGTGGCAGACCGGGTATCCCTTTTAGGCACTGGAGATACGTGAATGGCGTGCTAAATTTGAAGTTCCTCAAAATAATTGGTCACGTCCGGATATAACACGAAGTCTGACAGTTGCATCTTTTACACACCGACTAGGATTATCTTACATATAAACAATTCATTTAGGGACTTGGAAGAGGACATCTGCAAAAAATAAAGTTTGGACCATTAAATACGTACTCAAGATTTAGAAACTGGTTTTACTTTAGACCGAAGAGTGTGTACACTCAACAAATGGATGTCCAAATACCATGAATCTCAAAAATATGTTTTTGGCTGCACTCGTAAAGCTGTGAGCTTCTCTAAACTTACATTTTGAATTAATCAAACGTTTCATGAAAGATGTTTCTTGTTGTTCATACTAGAAGCCAGGAGCAGTCCGTACCAACTCCGCTCGTCTTTTGTCCACTAAAACCTTTTGGTAAGGGAGACATGCACAAGTAGCGCCGTAAATAATAAGAAGACTATAGAGTTTTCACATGGGCATGCAATGCAAACGAACTCGAGTTGTTTCAAGGGAAATCAAACTTCCTCCAGTAAAAAATGGAATATGAAAAAGTTAGGGGAACAAACATGTTTGGTGCGATTTGACTCGCTGTGTAAAGACTATTTGCCAATTAACTTCATTGAAAATTCATTAGCATACTTATACCGACAGCTGTCCTACCAAAATCAAAGACGCGTCAGCATCTGCCTGATGTAGACCGCTACTAGGACATATGAGAAGCTGAATACGTCCAAAATAAGCCTGACGAAACGCCTTGACTCTCCAATTTCTTCCTCAGTACACCTTTGCCATGGTTAAGTCAACCTACAAAGGTTTATTCGAAAATGTCTGTGATCAGTTTGCCCCATGCCATAACATCTTAAGTGTTCATATGTACTCCTTCATTTCCACTACTTGTCACAGATTAAATCGTCAACATCCTCAACTCCTGTGGCCTCTTCCTGCTTTGCTTAAAGTAACCTGCTTAGTAACCTGTTGCTCATAAAAATCAGTTTTAATCAGGTATGCAGCCGCATGAGAACGACCTGTGGGGAGGTATCCTGCACAAGTACCAATCAAAATCCTTCCTAAGTAAAAACGCCTAGCATATCCTTTTACCATCGCAGATTGTGAGAAATCATGCACGCTGTCTAACAGAATTGAGCTCTTTTGTCCATTTCTAGTGCTGCTTCATATGGAAAATTGGATGAGGATTGGGTGATCGGGTGGGTTGTTTAACTACCCATAGTTAGCTACTATATTTTATTCAGTAGGCCCTGTTTGGTGTATCCCTTCAGGGCTATAGGACGTCATACATTGTGTTATCTAGCAAATTGATAACACTGCATTCGCATATTACCTTCAGTATGACCTTTTGTTGTTTCAAATTACTTGGCATGCGGTTGCTTGAAGTATTCTCCCTACAAATCTGTAACCTGTGCGCCACTTTTACGTCTTGATTTCCCTCATTTCCCAAGGTGCTAGCATTGCCAGTTTTTGGGCATGCCAATACTCAACATACAACGAACGGTGTAAGCTTCGTAGGTCTGATTGACGTACATTGCTTTTTCGGTCATATCTGTTCTCACCAAGCAAATAAGGCTGTAAGGTCTGTAGGCCTTTGTTGGCGTACTTTTCGTTTCGGGTCATATCGTTACTCGCTATACAACAAGTTATTTATCAAATCATAGGCAGTTCAGTTGAAATAACTTTATGCACAGGAATTTGCATACATGCGGCAAAATCCTGTTTTTTGGAGCATTTCGCACAGCTCACCCATCCGACTGTTGTCGCAAAGGGTATATTTGAGCGTCATGGGACAGGAAGGTTTCCTACGCTTTCTATAAGCTGGATGTGTTCAACCAGAATGATAGTCGAGATTGTACTTCATATGTGTGGGACCATATCACTAGATCTGACATGGGTCTTCCTTCATGCAGTTTCTATTAGCCTTTGATGGCATTCATGTGCCTTCGTGTAGTTAGGTCCACAATGTTTGAAGAGTAATTGACGGTGTAGTGTTCTTATCTCGTTGACGGAAGGCGGCTGTAGCTTTCCATCCATCCTCTACGATCACACTGCCCTTGGCAACCATTTCCCGATTACCGATTTCAGTGCCTTCTAGCCCCTCTTGTCCACCTGTTCAAATAGTGTTTTCTTCTGCTTCGAAATGTGCATGCCAAGAAGCCAGAATTGCCTTTTCTCCCTTACAACATTGTACTTCCGGCGACTTACGAGCGTTTTGTCGATGTGCCTGGGCCACCCCTGCTGCTTCGTTTATCACATCAGGGTTCTTGAGCATACAGTGCGCGACCTAACTCAGGGAAGGTGTCGGAATTTACGAATGATTGCTTATCATTCGCAAACTGACGCCAACGCATGGACTCAATATCTATGTTAATAAATAAAAACTTTAAGGGAAGTAAAAAATAAATGTTAGAATAATGTTACATTGTTTAGAAGCAACAATTTCGTTTAGAAAAGCGAAAAATCCCAAAAACATCGGAGATGGTTGTGATTGTTTAAACTTCAGTTCTCGATGGACAGAAAGCCTGTCCACGAAAAACACTAAATAAGCATGGCAGTACAAATACAATGGCCTCTGAAAATAATCTTTTAGTTAAGTTTGCATCTAAGTATCTTTTAAGAGTTAGTTTAATTTCAGCTATGGCGGATTGCCAACAGTCCAGATTGTAAGCTTATTTTCCAAAGCGGTTTCCCAAGTATCCGCTGTATTCTTTACGATTTCGAATTGATTAAGCTGCGTTTTAAAAAGGCAAACAGGATTTTGCTTGATGTTACCGATAGGAACAAACGTTTACACAAAGGCACATATTTTCAGGCATTTCAATGACCAGTAAATTTAAATCGAACCGACAAATGTAGACATAAACATACCACTTTGTGTACACAACGAGACCTTTTCCTTCGCGAAACTACACAGCATTTTTTCCTCATTCTGGATTACGTCGATTTTCAGACCGGATAGGAACAATTCACTAAGTTCTTCTTGATTTTCATGGTTTTCAATCTATTGCTCATAAAGACAGATTTTATGTTATGTGTTTATTAAAACCTTACAAGTAAGATAGTTTTTGAAGGCACTTACTGAAGTTGCGAACGCTTGGACATTCCTTTCATGTAAAAGATTGTTTAGGTCACATTCGGAAACCAAACCAAACAAGATATCTAATTGTCGGATAACATTGACGACCACAACAAAAGTCAGCAACGAATATGATTTCGGTTAGCTAGAAAACGCTTTAAACTGAGTCATCTGTTTAAGAAATGCTTTAACACCGCATGTCGTTGACGGATGTCTGTACACCTTATATTTTTGCACGATGAGGCAAAGAAAAGATTTAGTATTTTTGATCGCTTTGTTCAAGTTGCCAAAAATACTGACATTTCTCAACCACAAATGTAAGAACCACATTTTCTGCTTATACTTTGTTCATTTTCACTATCTTTGCCCACTTTTAGGCTGCATTCTACAGTTATTAATGCACGGCAGAGTGGCCATGTAAATACTGATATTTTATTTAAACTGTTCATGTTTCGTAAGTTCCATTTCAAAATTACTTATGTACAGAGGCAAGACAGCATGAGACGTAATGTTCTATATGTTCAAAACTGAAAATTGCTATTTGGTGGTAGTCATTTCTGCGGCAACCGATATAATTTTATAAACTTAAAAACTATTTTGGTCCATTTAAACAAAAGATTGCATGTGTGCGTTCTTACTGTACTTTAAGACTCAAAATCCCACAGAACCGCTAATCCGACTTCTTAAAATCGATAGAATATCTGGTTCATTAAAAGTAACTTGTGTTAGCAAACTGATTCCCACCGTTTATATCAAACAAGAACATGCTCAGGCGCGAAACTGAACTCTAATGCCCTAATATGTCGCTACGTACATTTTCGCTCAAATTTGTGAACGTTTTGCTTGATGAAATTTCGTGGACACACTTTTTGCATATGGAAAGGCTGGAAGAGGCTGGACCAGCGAGCAAAACGCGCAACGTTTAAGGCGTTCGAAAATTCTCACTACTGTTTCTGCCATCAGGTGTCATGAAATAGGTGACGTACTGTGCATTCCGGAAATTAGTATACCATTCGACTGTCGTTGTTTGGCACACTCAAAAGTTTTCTCAGCATTTTATTTTATTTTCGTCCCCCTTACAAATACTAGGCATATCTCCATAATTTTTCTGATTTTCAGGCAAATGTTCTCAAATATGGCTTTACTTTGCTGGGCCTTTCTCTTGTCACATGGGTTACACCGAAACACATAGCTATCCGCGCGCGGTCTACGGATATATTGTCTCAGTAACAGTCCACATTTACAGGTCGGGGTCGTTGGAAGCAGGCCTCTGTGTTTGCAGTATTCAACAGGCTTCATTATTTCGACCATTTTTGTCGGTATATCACGTTGGGGTTGGCTGCTTACTGTGCGTTTTAAAAGAAGGAAGAAGATGACGTTTAGTACCAAATTTATCTCTATTGGCTTTCGCTTAGTGTGATTAGCCTTTATATATTCATTTCCTTATGTATACCGATTCATATAAATATTGATTTGTCTGTCTGCTAGTCTGTTTGCGTATCAATGATCTCTCGTCTATTGCTTATCGCTTAGTCATTTACCCGATATCGGCCTATTTATTTGTCTGTTTATTTGCTTATCTGTCTACGTATCTATTTATTTACCAATCTATCAATATGTATGGCTCTATTTATTTGGACCTCAGTTTCCTATTTACTTATTTCCCTGCGATACTGAGCTTTACTTCGTGTTATTGACATACACAGTTAGTTAATATCACAGGTCTCTAGGCTGAATTATTCTTTGCAGACTGGCTTGCATTTACATATCTCCTTCTATATTCCTTCGATTTTTCTCCTACTAAACTCTAGCTGACATGTCCCTGGGCTCTATTGGATCGAAAGTGTGGCTTCCATCACATTTATAGGGCGATTATCTATAGGACTGCGCTCGATCTCGATTATAGCCAATTGTGTTCAAACGAACTGGTGAGATAGAGCGAAACGACTTTTTAAAGCATAATTTGGTTTTCTCATAAAATATAAATACAACAATGTATTAAAATATTACTTAGGGGAAATATAGCTAGCTCAAATTTGTTAGAATTCTCCCCAAAGCATCAATTTAACCTATCACAATGGGGAATTTGAAGGCATTGCCGACCTGACAAAATGAGAGTCGATAAATACGGTCGAGTACCAGCCCCACAGGTTCTGGCTGTAACCACTCCTCTCCCCGGCCAGTAGAATTTCTTCTTAGTCAGTCAACTTTCCTCTGCAGTGCCACTTCACTGGATATCCCATGCCGACAGTAGCACATATTGCACCTTGGGTTTTCTCTAATTTTTCTACGTGCGTAGGTTGCTCAAACACTAATTTAAAAACACTGTTCGGGTACCATTGGGCTCTTTTCGATTGCGTGCACTTTTGAACTTGGGACGGTACACCCTCGCCGGCCTTGATATGCGTCATCTGTTACTTGCGATTACTATTTGTTTGTCATTCTGTCTGCTTATTGTCTGTTTATTCTCTTGGAAACTACCCCCTTGTAGGGCCGCTAGTGGCGGTTTAATCGTGTTTCTTTTATTTACTGACTACTGTTTTTTGAGTCCTTTTTAATTTCCGCGGCTAAATTCCGTTGATTATCTAAACGCAGAATAACGATTATAAGGAAAATTGTATTAATTTTTTACATTTCCCTGCCCGACTCCCCTAGTGCCGTGCTGTAGGACCTCCCTCATGTAACCCCAACTAACACCACCTCCGTGAAATACCATCCACTAG
>CACRXP010000630.1:37341-55726 GCA_902702965.1 Spirometra erinaceieuropaei | reverse complement strand
CTATTCGAGAATTATAGACTCAAACTTATATTCAGTATGCATATTTGGGCCAGCGTTCATCAGTCACAGTGGAATAATCATATAAGCTTAATAAAGCTACTAACAAGCGACCAGTATTGCATAGCTTGTGCAATGTGCTATACTTGACAGCGCAATAACAGTTTGAGTCCGCCTCAAATCCCTAATCACGATGATGGATACTCCGTGTACTCAACCCAAGATCATTACTCAAAGACTCTCTTACCCCCCCCCTAGCCCTGACGACTAACACCCGCCGACCTTCTCATGCGGGCGGCGTGGGGATGATGAGTGTTAGTGACTTAATAGCCCTTGAGGCATCTATAAACACTGTTGATTTTTTACATTTTCATTCGTTTCATGTAATTGTATTGGCCTGAGGAAGAATTATCGAAAACGTGCGTTCGCCAACTTGACTTTTCAAATCTCAAGTAGTCTGAATTACTGTAAGTTGACGATTATTCTTTGAGGAAATCAAAAGCTGCAATTTCACAGTTAGAGTATCTACCAGAAAGCACACAGGGAACGCTGGGGGCCCACTGTTAAACTGGATCCCTCACAGCTGTCATGCAGCGGCAGAATATCGGCGAAATAAACGTTTGGACTTTTAGTTTGTGCCTGTGCTGGCCATTATAGTATATCCTGCACCCCATGCATATTTCCCCTGTTCCAAAAAATGCTAACCACATCGTTTAGATTTTGTCTTATCTAAGAACACAATGGCCAAGCCTTTTTATTTTCTGCGATCCTAGTCGATTTTAGAATTTGTAGCCATAATTGTAGTGCTTGTGGCAGTGATTATGAGCGATTGCAGCACTAAGATAATGATAATGGCCACATGTTGCCTTCTCCAGAATTTCTGTGTTCTAAAAAGCTTATGGTATTTACTTAGATCGCTTTTAATAGAAAAATATGCTAACAAGCACCGATCGCAAAACTATGAGCATCCAGACACTGTGTTTGAGTACATTACTGCGTCAAGATGGCCTCTTATGTGCGTTGATGCACAACATACATGTTTCCGTTATTCGCTGACTTACGATTTAAAAATGTTAATAAACAGTTGGCTTGTTTGTCGCGCCAACAGTATGGGAAAAGAATACTCGGTCCCCAGGCCAAGTTTATTTTTTAACTATTGCACAGTGCAAAGTTTAGTTTACAGCTTTCTCTATTCGCACAAGCGGAAAATACAAACTTGAACTCTGAATCCGCAAACCCATGATGCTTTGTCAAGTCACAGACCACGATTATTTAAACACCATAATCACCGCGGTAAAATTTGAACATAAATTTATTTTCTAAAACCCGGTCAGAAGGATTGTTGTTCGCATAACGAACCTTGAACTTTTCACATACCGTTCAAAATATTACTTCTATTAACCCAGCGCTGGTTGATTTTAAATGACTGTGCATCGCCTTGCAGACTTGCTCAGTGAGTGAAACTACCGACCATTTGTGCGTTTTCCAAAAACTTTCAAAATACAGTCCGTTTTCTTCATCTGTCAGACCTCGCCGAGGAAGAATTTCGGAGCGACGAGAAAATCAAATAATTCGACACCGGATGCTTTGACGCTGACCATATGCTTACGTTTTCTTCCAATTCTTTTGTAAATTGGTTCATATACGAACTGGGAATTAATTAAATGCATCACCTGCTCGAGTACTTTTTACTCAACTTCGCAAACTCCTCCGTTATCTGAACTTCATTTTCATTGCAAACTTGCACTGCATTTCAAGTAATAGTTTGGTACAATTTTCTAGCTAGAAGTGCTTCTTGTTCTCTTGTGCCCGAGGGCGGGGGGTGCAGATAAATCGTGAGTATTTTTACCTTTCATTTTTAGTTGCTTACTATTAAAACATACGTAGATGTTTTTGCTCAATATTTTTGATCGGACGTTCCCTATACGGCAAAACCGCGGCGAAGCATAAAAGCACGACCAGCAAAATAAGAAGAACTCACGACAGATTTAAGGAAACCAGAAAAGATATGAAAATTCTATCTCGAACAAATCAGCGACTTCTGATAGCATAATTCTAGATCTGAATATAAGTACAGAATCGAGGAATATCATTGAAGATATTATCCGGCATCCGATCCCCTTATTCAGGGTGGGAGTGGCAGTCAGTCCGCTGAATGCAAACTCGGTTAGAATCAAAAGTCATATAAAACGCACAAACTACAAGAGGTACAGAATGTTTTATGGGATGACTGATGCAGGGACCAACTAGATATTCCGCATGAAAGGCTGGCAAACCGATGGTTGGGGTATTGTTTACCTAATCGTAGAGGAGGAGGTCAGGTTGCGCAGGGGTCAACAACCGCTTCCTGGGGTCGAACAATCCGCGTGGAAGTATACTGACGTTAAGGAGCGTAAAAATATGCATGGATTTACTTCAGCCCGGCTAATCTAAAAACAGTTCAAATAAGGATTCCAACCAAATGTCACGTAATGATTCTTACAGTTTAATTTTCAAAAACAACATCCGAATGAGTGTTTCTTCATAAAATAAAGGCAGCTTTTCTTCTAACGACTTTCAGCCCTTGGACCGTATGACTTCTGAACACAAAATATATTAATTGAGATCATTGGAAACAGCCAAGTATAAGGAGTCTCTACAGCGATGGCCTATCGCTTGTACGTTAACCAAAATCACTCGTAACTACCAAACCCTGAAGTTACGAGGATAGGAGCGACTATGAAGAGAGACTTGAAGCTGGCGAGCATTGCATCGAACACGTCATGCCACAAACAAATTGATATATTTCATCTGACTGGGAACAGTTGTCCAGGGTGGAGTCAATGGCCTCGCTTGCAAGTTTGTCTATTTTGTTGCTGTACTGCCTTTAGACTGCCGACCTTCACTACTTCCATGCATAATTTTACGCTCCTTAACGTCAGTATACTTCCACGCGGATTGTTCGACCCCAGGAAGCGGTTACTTCTATGGGAACTATTATGTTCATGAATTACGTGAGCCTAGTAGTCATCTGGTGGATTCTGGGTGAATTACTTAGGAAGTCCTGCCTAGGAAGTCAACTTACTGTGTCAGATCTGGTGGATTCCAGACGTTGCAGTAGGTTAGGCGGGTAACTTGACCCAAATGTGATTAGACTCGCGTCGTCCGGCGAGGCCTCGTAGCTCAAGTGGTTAGAGCGTTGACTGTACTAAAGCCTTCTCCTTAATGCGTGGGTTCGAATCCCACCGATACGCCGAGTTTTTCACTGTTGGGTCAATATGGATGTATTATGTTCGAGTAAAATCATAATTTAAGAAATGCTGCAGGGTTTTAACGGCCCATATTTTCGTTTGGGGGAGGGGTCTATGGACCTGACCCGCCTATGAAATCCCGAATTCGTCTTTCTCTCTTCCGGTCGTATTTATTGTAGTAAGCCACCTATTGCTTGCTGTTACATTAGGCTAAGTGACATCCAACGGACACAGAGGACTCCTGTGAGATTGAATCCTTCAGATCGTAGCAGACCGGCCATGACAACAAAGCTTGTTTGGTAAACCATTTAGCTAGATTGCCAAATGAATCGTTATTCAAACCCCAGGTAGACGGAGTGGCCGCAAAAATGACTGATGACGCCAAAGAAACCCAAAACATTTGCTGCGTTCCTCAATGCATTTTCGGTACGTGTCTTTCAATTTCATAACCCCAAATTACGGAGCTCAGATATTCAGGATCGACAGTGAAGGTTATCAAAACTGATGAGATGCATGGGCGCCAAGTAAACTGTGCAGAATACTGTGGTCCCGTTGGACTTTTGGAATCAAATCTGGTGGGACACGGAAATATGGACCTCCCGTAATACAAGTGGCCTTACCCTAAACTCCAGTTGGGCACCTATTCTCCTGTCCTAACTTTCACCCTAGCCCTCCCAGCCCCAACCCCAACAGAATTGAAGACAAGGCCGCCTGTAGGACAGGAGGTCTATATTCTAGTGCCTAAACATCCGATATAACTATGGCAGGCGAAAAGCGGTGATGCAGAGAATGCTGCTGTCAAAAACCTGTCGAACTGAATGGGACCGTTTCTATCTTACTGCCTATTGGAGGCCTTTCGTTCCCACTTTCAATCTCGGATGACGAAGTCTACAAAAGGCCGTAAAATAAAACGCTATATCCGTGGGAAATGGGTCCGTTTCCCCGTCGACCGCAGTCGGTTCCGAATTCTCGGATCTCTCACTCTGCAATTTGCGCAGGATCGCATATATATGACTAACAACTTATGAATGGGCGTTTTAACACTCCCTTTCTTCATTGGTATTCCTTTTGCATAACCCTTTATATCAATGTGAAAGTGGTAAGGGTTCTAGAATAAGGCCCCAATGAGTAAAAAATAATCAGATTCTGCGCTACAGTCCTGTTTATGAAGACCAACCTCCACGGCAAGTTTTGGCATATTTGTGCTCGAGATCGAATAAAAGTTCTAAATTGGTGATGAGATTTGTCTGTTTGGGAATGCTTTGAACTCGAAAACGCAATAAATATCAAATACCCTCAGCATCTGCGTTCAATCACCCACTCTATTTACGCTTTGGTGACGGAGATGAAAAAGATGTTTACATGCCTCGTCCGTGTTAAAGTTTTATCTTTTAAATAATATTAGCTTTTTTCGTTCGAGAGCAGAGGTTTGGTGTCTGTCAGTGTGCTCATAGTACACCTCATACAAGGACCCCATAAGTCTGAACTAATTTCAGCTTCTTTGGAAATGAGCAATAAACTGTCTGTCGAAAATGTTTACGAGGTAGGTTCCGAAGTCGTGTTGAGCAAAACCATAGGTGCAAATAACTATCCTATTAATGCACTTCTAATTTCTTTGGCTGCAGCTTTCAAATGAAGGGATAATTAGAGCGATTATCCGAAGATTTCTGTGAAGCAATGTGAGATTGGTTTAGGTCAGCATTAATTTATTTCACGTGACTGGACGGTCTTTGTCGTGGGAGCGTTTGCATTCCTCGTCTGTTTTCCGTCGTTTTCATTATTTTTTTCCATGTAAACATAGAGAGATCTGACAATTAAAGCACATGCCGAGGCACTGTGTCATTTTTATAATAGCTGGTATTTGTGCTTTTTATCTGCATTAATTTCATTCAAAACTCATAAGAACGCAGGCTTTGGCGCCAGCGGAATTCTACATGCACTACTTTCAAGCAGCGCAAAGGCGTCAGCTATCTGTGTCGATGGATTTTGTACACTGGCCTTCCGCTTGACCGAAGTCAAATTATTAGCTTCGTTAAGGCGATTTTTTCTACACAATGCGGTACGTCCAGCCATCAACAACCCCCTTGCTTAAACTGACTGTTCTAAATTGACGCAAAAGACGAGGACGGAGGTAAGTACGGAGCCAGGACAATTAATCGTTCAGCCACTGAACCCCTTTAACCTTCCTCTTCCTCCATGTAAGCATTTCTGAGCGAGGAATTTTGGGCGGCGCGCCGCAGTTGCACCTAAAGGAGTGGAATGCAAACCCAAGAAGCTTCCTGCTGCACTTGACCGCGTGCATTAGTGGTCTTGTCGTCTCCCCCACCTCACTCAGAGAAAAGGTACAATGAACAATTACTCTTCTGCTAGAGCCAAAATTGGACTGCAGCCGGACTTGGGGTGGAGCAAGGTCAGCTCGTCGGCCTACAGACAGTCAGTAACATCAGCATCAAGCTTTCGGGCAGGGTGGCGTTTGCAGTTGCCGTCGTTATTGGGTACAACCACATCGTTCCCTACTTGCCGATTTAGTTAGGCTCGGCTGTGTAAATGTGGCCGGGTCTATTAGAGTCATTTAGTAGCTTATGATTTCTTTAAGTGCGGACATGACATTAGTCGTGCATGAGCATTTTACGAATGGGAGCTTCGAACTAGTCAGCGGAAAGTGATGGTAAGGCAAAAGAGAAAGTCTATCTAACTTTTGAATCTGACTAGTGCACCCAAATTAACTGCCATGGGAATGGGCTGAAGTCATTCGCCAGGTCCGATTTAAAACATACCGCTTGCCGTTTGTACTAGTCCAATAAGTTGGGAGACAGGATTAAAGTCCTGGCTCTTCTGTTCTAATATAACCAAGTGTCATTAAGACTTTCGAAAGGTTCTAGCCTGAAGTTCCAAGTTAAGAATGGACCACTCTCCCTTCGGCCTAAATTCCAGCTAGTTCGGTAGGCAATATTCTCACTGGTCCGTCCTCCAAATAACTTCGAAATTTTAACATAGAGACCTCGAAAGCGACTTGTAACCCCACTTTGTTAACATTTGTGTGCATACTACGAAAAATGATCCCATGCTGGCTGCCAGTATTACAAAAGCTTCCAGTCATTTACGGTTTTTTGTCTTGATGACCTTCTAAAAAGGCAAGACTTTATCATACTCGCTTGGAGATTAGAAAAACTTTTGGTTTGGACGATTAAAAGCTACATGACCGACGTTTTGGACTTCAATTCAAGACTATATTTGTACACACTTGGGGTTGCAGGAGAGTTTTTACGTACTTATAAAATCGACTATGGAAACACCAGGGTCATTTATTTCGAGAGTTTTGCATTGAATTACAAGGATAGATAGATAAAGAGCACATGAAATCCCAAAAGCTAGAAATTTGATAGGCTCGCTAGAAAGTACAGAGCACCATGTGTTTCTGTGAAAAAAGTTTGCTTCGAATTTTATTACAAACTGGTCAGAAGTTTCTGAGAAATGACTAAGAAGAAATTTGACCTGAAAAGATTCTGGAGGTCAATAAACCTAGTAGTTGAAGTATGTAACGCATAAATTTAAGTCGATAGCAGGACGAGAAAACGTGCTTTATATAATACAATTTCCAGAATGTCCGGCTCCGTGTTTAGTAAGATAGTATTTTACATGGCCTCCTTGCTATTATTTGTGAAATTAAGCTGGGAGCAACTTGCTTAACATAATGCTCTTAACGGCGGATAAGCGTTGCGGTCCATTCTTTTGTTTAAATACAGCATATGTCCACATCTGTGAAATACTGACTGGGATGCATTGTGTGCCTTCAAACAGAAACCATTGGTCCAAGGAGCGTGTGTGTGGCACAATCGCGATTTGCTTCATATATAATAACACCATGTCTTGGGAGTAGGAGTCTTCCGGCGCATCAGTTGCAAAAGTCCTTGTTGGAATAGCACATACGTCACTATGCCAACTTACAATGCTCATGTAAGGTTAACTTATTTCCCAAGGCAAAACTGCGTGCCTCAACCGGGAGCTTTATAACGAGTACGGTACACGGGATACACTAGTCTCGGGTGTATAGAGTCGAAGTTGTCGTTCGAAACTCCACATTCGTAAAAAAGTCATTCTGTTGAACAATGCGTTTTCCGTTCCGCTTTATGCGAATTGTATACCCACTGATAGTTTGACTCATTGTGACCGACAATGTCCAGCGTTAGCCCACAGAAGGCTCAGAGCAGGCACGGTAACTAGTGCGTTAATTAGTTTATAGTGGTAGTAGACTTGTTAAGCATCTACCGCACTCCCTCTTCTTCCCTCACATGGGCTCGGTGTCGAGACATAGTCAAGAATATCGGAGGTGGGGAGGGTGCAGGTGGCTGGTTCAGCCGAGACCGCACCTAGGCGTGCCGAAAAACACCTCCCACTCTCGTGAAAGGTGGCGGTGTTGTGGGATTTTGGAGGGTTGTATAACTTGGTGGGGAAATGTATGGTGATGTGATCGTGTATGAGATGATTTACTGCAAGTTTTCATAAATTAGAATGTGACCTAACAGGCCCATGCGGTGGTTGAAATAGGCGAGGGCAATGCGGGCAGTTTATGCAAGTGCGTCTGGTGTATGGTGGTGTTCATACACTGGTTCAACACTCTCTGCGCGATGGATTCACAAGTTACCGAATAGGCCTATGCGGTGGATGAATGTGCGCGGACAATAAGGACAATGAAGGCAAGTGGTGACCAGTTGGATATTAAATAATTTCCCACTTTCATGTGTTGAGTTGCACGATTGTGTCTGTATTTTCTGAACTAACCCATTTAAACGGCAACTGTAGTACAGCATACCACAGAAGAGGCGTAATTTTATTTCCTAACGAAAAGGAGGGACCTTCTTTTTATTTTCAAATAATTGTATAGGGCTGGAAAATTCTAATATTTGCATAGGCGAAGTCGGCTACTAGTAGTTTTGATAAGGCAAGGTATGAAACTGGGACTTTGTGCAACAACCAAAGGTTTACTGTGACAGAAACAGATAGCCAAACTGCCGTAACCAAACTTACCCATTGAACAAGTTACTTTATATTACCTTCTTTCATCCCCCACTTTTTTTGACGCCAAAACTACAAAACAGACATGCCGGCTGTGATGGTGGTCGGTTGGTCTTTGCTATATAAAACACTTTTAGGGAAATACAACTTTACATTTGTTGATATGCTGTGTACCTAGGACAGTCATTGTATAAAGAATAGGGTAGTCTTTATTACTTCGGTCTGTAAATACATATAGCATGCATCCAGAAGGCAGATGTCCCGTAAGGGAAACCAACGACTGGTTTGAGAATTGGCGCTGAGTTCTCAAACTCCTGAGCTACCATCTGCTTATTTGTAGTTACTAAACAAAAACACCGACATTCAGGAAAGAAAATGGCAGCTGGGAGTGAGAGAGGCATAAATTAACATATTTTTCGTTATCAGGCGAAATCAGCCTATACGGTGCTGCCCTATCGGTCTAAATTAATTTGGCTTCGATTACCGGCGTCCGGTCCCAGTGGTGTGGGTTAAATGGCTCGGAGCGAGCGACTTTACTGGAGGGAGGGGACGATCCAATTACAGCCTGTTTTGTGAAGCCTGGTCTTGTAGTCTTTAACAGATTCTGTCTCTTGTTCTCACTCCTCCAAACACTATCTGCTTGGTCCTCCCGTCACCCCCATTTCCAGTCTTCACTTTGTCTTCTCCAAACTGACTCAACCGGTTGAACCCACTGTCTGGTAGCATAATGAGTCTATCTTCAGTTTGCTGGTGAGTGCAGCGTTTGAGAGTAGAACGAGTGGCATAATAATGTCATGGAATGCCGAAAAGAAATCACTTTTTACTGCCCCCTACTGTTTGGTGAGCGAATTGAATTAGCCCTGCCAGTCTTGTATCATGGTCAGACGCATGGCGAAGTCAAAGGGAAGGGGATAGTCGTTTATTGGAGAGCATCTGTGATTTGCTACCAGCAAACCCCTCTTGGGACAAAGTAGAATGAGACAAGACCAAGGTGGAGGGGTGAGAAAGACGGAATTAATTTGCAAAGCATGCTGCCACCGACCGACCTCTGACCGTACAGTCAATAGCAAGTAATTAAGCAGTAAAAGCAAGCCTTTTCGAACGCCTGGGAGAGGAATCGCACGCCTCACCCTTGAAAAACCATTCTGCGGTGAGTATATTTACAATGATTCGTTGTAACTGTAACCATTTAAACCCACAATTAGAGACGGACACCCGAGATGACGCAGTCAATTGCATGCAGTTTCAAATCGTATTCGATGAGGAAGTAAATCAATGTAGACTATCAAGCCCCGGCATTAGAACCGCAGTAGATGACCACTTGACGACGGCAAAAACAAACACAGCAAGCTATGAACACAATGGGCGCATCCAGACACGCCTGTGGGAACACACGTTGGTCTTATAAAGTTGGCACGCGCAAGGGACTAGTTGGTCCTTAATGGCGGAGAGTTGCATTTGATTTCCAAGAGATCCGAGTGCAGAATAAATCTATTCCGATGGTTACCTCTTTAAACCCGGTGACTTCACTGTTGATTGCATTTTCATTTCAGTTAGTGCACACGTGATTTACTAAGTTATGAAATTGAGATTCTGTTTGATTACAGTTTTCATTTCGGTCAAATAACGGAAGTATTTGAATAAGTGGTGGTTAATAGGTATCATTAGCAAAGAAAGGAACATCGGAATTGTCATCCTTGGCTTGTTAACCGCGAGTGGTTGGTGGTGATGCAATCCCAGGGGCCGTTGAACCAGAGGTATGAGCCCATGACAGTTGGTCATCGAATAAGGCTTTCAACACTGCACAACGAATTTGTGTAATGTCAGCTGATAACATTGTCCAAAACGTAAACTCGTGTATCCGCATTTTTGAAATTGAGGCGGCGATCTGATAGGAGACATCTGTTGGAACTATAATGTTTCGGAATTTACCGTGAAATTATCGAAAGGTTGTTCTATTTGCCAAAAAAACATGCAATAGTTTCTGCTCAAGTTTCCTATTGAACTAGCTTGGAGCCTTATTTCTTTTAAACAACTAGCTTAAATAAATCATCTCGACTCGTTTTCAGGTAGGTGCACCCATGCTGATTAAGGATAATGCTTTAAGCTAGTACACTTTTGGTGACTGGTTATTTATCTTCAATATGTCAGCAACTAGAGCTCACGCAGTAGTTTAGTTGATAATGCTGTTTTTTAGCGGATGACGGTAATATCTCTACAAACCCCTCGTTCCATAAATTGCTCAGAGGCTCCTGCTTTAACTTAGAGGCGTAAGAAACACTAAAAATAGAAAAAAACTAATCTTGAGGCGAGTTCCTCATTTTAACTGTTTGCCGTATTCGACTGAAGATGCTCAGTATAGTATATTGTGTCCAAAGATTTTCAGGTCTCAAAACCCCTATAAATGTACAAAGATGTATGCTACTTACAAAACTTTTAAAAACGAAGTTTTTTCAGAATTCGAATTCGTCTTATCTCCGAGAGTTTCCTCGCAAGAAAGATCCCCTTTGACAGGACAGCTAATGTAATTATTTCAAATTCGGATGAAAATTATGAGAAGTTATATTTTATGAAATTACCTGCATTACTGACAAAGTTGACCCCTCTGACTGAAGTTGACTTTCCTATCCTTTCTGCTTTATTCTAGATTAGGTACCCTTGACTAGTCCCGCTGAAGGAAATCCAGGTATTTCTTCTATACTAAAAAGTCTGCGTTTTCCCGTGGCAATTAACGGAAGGGCAGGATAAGATTTTGAACTGTCGGTCCTGACGCCACTTAGACTATGTTAAAACAGGTAGGACCAAACCACAGCTGGGTGTACTTTTGTGTTTGTCTCCTGTGAAATATCAGCGGCTCTTGATCAGTTTAAATGTGCTTAGAGCCAACGTTGGTTTTTTAAAGTTTTAATAGCGTATTTAATGCCTTCTACTGCATCAGAGCTATTTGAGGCAGTTATGAGTACATTCGTTTCCCTTAGCCGAAGAGGAGGACTATGCATCACCGAATCCTCTGGCATGAGTTGCCGCTCATGGAGAGTTGACATGGGGAGATTGCCGAGGTACGTTGAATCTGATTTGAGTTGAACGCAAACCCTTAAGGAGTATAAACATTGAAACTTATGTATTCAGAATAACCAGATTTTCCAGTAAAAATTTGCCCTGAAGGTGGACAAATCAAGAAAATGCCATCCGATGTTACCTCAGTCTCATTATAGGTGTTGTCTCACCCAGTGTTCTAACAGAGGAGAGACAGTGGTTAGAAGATTATTTGTCCCACAAAGTCGAGCGGGGTTACGTTTTCGGCAGGTAACATGATTATATCGCATGCATGTACATAAAAGATAACGGAATTTGTGCACTTCAATACAAAAATACTTTCAAACACGGTCGTTATAAGCATACCTGCTGGTAAGCCATACAGACTCTCAAGATTTATAAATCAAAGGTATTTTTCGACATCTTTTGCTCTAGTATTCCAACAATGTTAAGAAAAAAGGGACCCCAGAACTCAGAAAACCCTATTTGCCATTTAACTATCGGGTATCTTTTCTGCCAGTTTTCTCCGGAACCTCGCTTTTCACGCGCATCGGCCAATTTATGGCGCATTCTTGAAATGTCGCTTTAGAAACCTTCGCCAATTTCACTTTCCAGTTGATGACTTATTTAGATTTTTTGACGAACAAAGTTCTTTAACCCTCATGATTACGCCATTGAGGCTGTGATTTTGCTTATGTGTTTTTTTAAAGGCAAACAGGCGTGAAAATCTAACATACTGTAACAATCGAAACCTAGCAGCTTTTCGAGTCAACCACCGAATAATCAGTTTCACTTAATCGTGATGCGGAGAACGTTCTAAAATTAAGCTTCCCAAGGCAAACCCGAATCAACAATGGCAGACATCTACTTATCAGTTTTTGTATTTTAACTCGTTAACAAATGTCATTAATACGCACACAAATCTGAATTATCGTCGTTTGGTAATTGCATTTACCTCCGACCACAGTGACCTGACCTCTACCGCGAAGACGTTCATTGCCGCAAAGTTCACCATTTAATCATATTTCTAAGTACCTGTCAGATTTCTTGTTTGCCACCCGAGCAAATGCCGAGCGATTGGGATTGATGATGAACTTAGCAATAAGAAGTTAATGTCTACACTTCAGTCTTCTTAAAAACACTTGCGGCACTGTCCTCGGCGGGCAACATGTTTGCGGTAGGCGAAAGCTCCTCAGATGTCGCCCTGTTAGGAGGGTAGTCAGAGGCTTGAGAACATTTACCTACGTTTGGTAGCATTCAACCCCTTTTATGACTTCGGAAGTTCAAGTGACCTCCTGTAATGGACTGAGAATGAGTCGTATGAGCACTTTGGAAGTAGAAGTGATGACCACCCGGATTATGTGAGACCCAAAATCAAGCTGAATATTGGAAATTTTGGAAGTGATGCAGGTCACACATTACCATGTTTGAATGAGGTAATAGGTTTTCCTCAAACCCCAAATTTCCATCTGATTGCTAGCGTTGCTATTTCAGTAGAAGATATATCTCGTAGGACTGAGGGTTAAGCTCTTGTACCTCCATCGGGATTGTTTGAATGAAGGTGGTAATTGCTTATTATTGCGAGCACCTGTAACTAGAGTTTTACGTCGCACCAAAAGTCTAGTCAAAGACTTCACTTCCAAAGTTCAATGGGTGGCGAAATTTTCAAGCGGCACAAACTGAGTCCCGCCACGCTTTTTTCTTTTGGATTGACTTCGTTTCAATTGCCTACCAAAAAGTCCATTTCGGAGCATAGGGCGTTTAAAAGGTCAGTCCCAGCTTATTTGCCATCTTCAGACAGTCATATTTAAGTGATAGGCCAAGAGGATCTGGGAGTTGAGCGTGATTTCGTTGTATTATGAAGGTCGCGAAGCGTACCGAGAACCTTTACCATCGTAACTAACAATGTTATTTTAAATTAACCACTCTTGAAGCTCAATTTGTACATCCTCTCTACTTAGATTGCACTGTACCCGGGTCTGCTAGTTTTCACTGAGAGGCCGAAAATGCGCAGAAAATAAATTTCGCTTGAATCTCCTGTAAAAGCCTTGACAAAGTTTAGTAAAAATTACTATAATTTTAACCGGTCGTCCGAGGCAAGAAAGGATTACCACTATTGTCACCAGCTGACAGCTGTGACATAGCGAGGGAGACTTGTCTTAATTCGGCGTCGCTTTCTAATCCTACACCTACTGTTTCAATGATAAGGCAACTTGAGATGGGTGTATGTGCTCAGAAAATGATTCGGACGAGAATTCACACACTATTCAATGTAAGTATTATATTACGAAGCTTTCCAGGCGTCTAAGTTTATTTACTCGGAGCATAAGTTCTGTCTTCTGTAATGCAACTGCTCGCCTGTTTTCAATACAAGAGCAGGGTTAGCAAATTCACTCCGAAAACAGTGAATAAAAAGCAAGTTCTCACAAGCATCTGTATTAAATTAAACTTTTTGGAAGTTGCCTGAACGAGTAGCGTATTTACTTGCAGAACATTGTGACGCATAATCCAACATTCTAAAGTTTCATTCGACTATTAGTAAGGCAGACCATTTGTTCTAGATCCTTTCTGCCATTCTATATGAGGAAATCTATTCGTTATAAATAAAAGGTATATTGAACTCTGATTCAGAAAAGTACATAAAGGAAATATGTTCTGTAAAAACAGATTGTGGAAAAGTAGACGCTCACACAACCGAAAACGGGTGACCCAGAAGGGTACTAAACTGCAGACCCCCTAATAAACGTTGGGCACCATAGTGCTAGAGCTAGTGGGACTTCCCTGCCTGCCGTTCGAACAGCATATCGAAGAGAATTGCCTGTCTATCATATTTAGGAGCGTTTCATTGAAATCTCGTCGAAACTTTCGCTATACCGGAAAAAAAGCCCGTCTTGCAAAGTACGCAAAGCGAATTCCGATTATCCGTAGTCTCAGGGCCTAGAAGATAGGACAGCTAACTTGGGTTTAGAGTGTGGGCGGCTCGATTCCTTCCTGCGGCATCTCTTTTCGGGGTAATGAACACTTTCTATTCCAAAAGTATGTTACATCGGAGATGTTTTCGGGGCCTTACAAGACTCAAATTAAGCTAAGTAATTGGCAAATATAGCACTAACCAGTTAGTTCCTGGACTTATGGTACTTCCAGATGTAGGTCGTTCTTCAAAACGCATGCGAATTCTAGCATTTAGAACGAATGTTTCCCATCCTTTTAAACTGGCAAACTTATAAGGGCTGAATTTGCAGCTGCTGAGTTAAGTAAAAATCTTTTTCAGAGAGATAACTAACTGCTTAAACAGGCGCGTGCAATAAGTAGATGCTTGAATTTGGTTCAGAGTACAAGATAACCGCTAGTTTTCGGGCGGAGAAATGTTCTAACGATGTACAGTCCGCTAAATATCTGACGTACCACTCTTCGTGGTTATTGCGTCCCGTCAGAAGAGTTACGGGCTCAACGAAATAATCAACGGGTAAAATACAAGCTACCTCAAATCTCAGGCCCTGCAGGGAAACAAAATCCTGTTGAACTGGCTCCAATAATGCAAACAGTAGTTTGGTCAAAAAACTCGCACGCTAGAAACTTCTGAGACATTCGTTTGAAATAAGCATGGTATGACTTCCGCAGGATCCGTTGTGTTATTAAGACAGGCGAAATGAAGTAATTTCGACAAATTTCCAAAAGATATGTTTCTGGACTTTAATAAACAGTGAAGATACTGGGAATATTTCGAAAAAGTCTGTGGATTACCGAACAGTTCTGGCACGTATATTATCTGTGCTTTTCATACTACATGTTATAAAACAGCATTTTAATACATTGTCTTTGGACTTTTTGGTAAAATCGTTTCATTGCACGAAGTAGGAATGTTTTCACAAAGACGAATAATGCAGGCGACCTGGGTGATTCTAAATAGGAGGTGGAAAATCTTGGTGACCCAAAGAGGTCAATGTTTGCCAACTGTCGGAACTGCAAACCTTTTTATGTAACCTTTTTTATTTTCAAGCACATTTAGACCGCCGGTTGCGTCCCATGGGTCTCCTTACGTACCCCAAAAGCCACATTTGCGCACCCTAACCTAGTAAGTGTTATGTCTGATATTGTTGGTCATTTAACAAAGAAAGCCATAAAAACTAACTAACCAGTGGACAGTAATCACAGTTAAGCAATTCATTTCTGTGCATTTAAGAATTTTCGTCCATTCCCGAAGTGGCTCTGGTGGATCTAGGAAGACCCAGCAAAATCAACAAGCGATGATGTGTCGTTGTACGCTCTGGAAGGGAAGGTATTGGATGCTCTCAGTTCACTACCCTTTCTTCTCTCCCGATGTCCTGTTCCTCTTGAGCATGTCCAACTATAGGATGTAAAGGAAGGCTTCGGATTTCAGAAGCGTTTGAGTTCACTTTACCCCAAACTCGCGTCCGGTCCGCAATACTGTATTCTGTCCTCGAAATACACCTTGTTGGGCAATGGAATTTGATGAGTCTTCCAGCCTTCATTTGTTTGCTTCAGGATCAACTGACAGCAACAGAGCAATTTACAGAACATGGAAACTTATATACACCCCGGGACAGCAGTCTTGTTGTTAAGTTTCTTTGTGGTCGGAAGGTTGGGCTTCACGGACACGATTCCCACTTTGTTTAACTTAGTAAATCACCAAGGATACCAACACACATATTAAATGATCACTGAAAAACTCTACCACTGAGTTAAATAACAGATCATCTGCTGTTGATTTTGCTCACTTTAGGCGCCCCCACAATTCCTTTCAACCATAGACTTGGCTGCTCACTCTGGGGCTTAAATGTTCGAATCGGTGGTTGGAGATTATCGATCCGTTGACTTACGAAGATTCTCATTCACGCTCCAAGTGCGTTGAGACTTACGCACGCTTCTATTACCCCTCCATATAAATTTATTACTCAAATACCCTTTCTATTTATTACTTTTTATCTGCTTACCCCGGACCATCCTTCATTAACTATAACAACCCTCAGGCTGGAACGACATTCAACAATCTAGCCTGATTTCCAGAGGGAAAACGAGTGTTGACTTGAAGCTCAGAGTAAGAGCCCTCGTGGATGGCCGCATAGTTACCTACATCCATAAGTTAATCAGCATTATCAAAAAAGTCAGTAGATGGTGGAACGGCTATTTTGACTTAATTGCCCTCTTCAAACTTCAATCTCGAGGAGGAAAGACCCACAGTGTGAACCAGTCATCCGTAAACCAAATGTTTTGTCAGTTCCGTCAAATATTATTGCTGATACATTCATACATTTATTCAGTCAACTCTGACCATCATCAAGTACATGCAAACACGCGCAATCACATGAACCATACCCTCCATAGATGAGATCCAACGGATGGATCAGCAACATCAACGAACAATTTTTTCCATGACCTCTGAGAATGGCTGGCGAATGTTCGTTGCTCGTGCATAAACCTATCACTTCCATCTAAAAGAGGTCTACCCTTGTGAGCCTTAGAAAACTAGCTAGTGAAAGATACATTATCAAGGATAAGTTCTTTTTTACGTCAGTGCACACTGTGCGCTGGGATGAATGACTTTTCTTCCACAAATTATCCAGTTTCTATTTGCTTCCCTGAAGTTGCTGCAGTAAACTTCTTTAAAATACTAACTTCATCTGCAAAATGAAGCGACACATTATTAAGGGAGTAAAAAGAACGGCGGGAAAGTTCAACGCACTGAGATATCGAATGTTTTGACAGGACCGTCAAATTCCTCCCAGACCCGATTGATCTGTCTACTTCAGTCAGTAGCCGAATCGCGCACATGATTGACAAGTTCAAGGGTCTTATGCATACCCTAATGCTAAGCGCACAGTGAGGTAATTTCCAGGATGTTTGCCTCGTTGCATCCTCGTTGGAAACGGACAGGTTTGGCTAGTAAACAAAAATCAGCACAAAATGACCGAACACTCAAGTGTCACTGCTTTCTGCTTTGCTCTCGTTTGAGCGGCACACGTAAAGATGATTTACATCTTCTCAGATGTCCTTTCTCCGACTTGTTGGGACGCGATCAGGACGTACCTCATGGAGTTATGGTCCATGACCCTGAACTTTCTTTGAATCGTGCTAAATTCCATATAAATTCCTGCCTAAACATCCTTTCTAATTCTATGGTTCCGCTTTGAACAGTGGCCATATGCGGATGTTGACAAACTACCTTTTACAAAATTGTCAGGAAGGCCTTGTCCAGAATATACCCAAATTGCAAGAATATATCATATGTGCAGTGCGAAGACATTTTTGAGCAAATTCCGTCCCACGTTTTCATGACACGACTTGATGAAGTACCTTGAAAAAAGATCCCCAGAAACTCAGGGTTACGTCCAACGTATGCGACCATAATCCTTTATGTGCTCACTGTAGGTTACCCGACTGAGTAATGTCAAAACTCTGTCAATACGAGGGTCAGTGTATTTAGCTGTTGAAAATTAATTAAACTCGAGAGAGCCGTCACCGATTACCTAGTGCACAGCTAGCATAACAGCTCACTTAAGACGGTTATGCCCAACAAGCTTGCGCGCGAGATCAAATTCCTGGGACACGGAACCCAGAGGTATTCAATGCACTGAACCGATAGTCAAAACCACGGAGTTTATGCCTAAAACCTCCAGTACCAACTGACCAAACAAAGTACCTTACTTTGGGTAATGGAGCTTGCAAGGAATGGTTTGCAGGTCTTGTGAGACTTTTGCCTGAAGATGAATGTATTCACATGTCCCCAACTTTTTCAGATCTGCTTACGGTGCCTGCGCGTTTTTTCAGCCATGCTCGTGAGTTTTTTGAGTAGCAAGATGCCCCTTCATAGTAATAAGAAAATTCCCAAGAAGCGTCTTTCGTGGAATCTGCATACAACGTGGTTTGGTAACTTAAGAAGTCCGTGCAAGTAGTTTTTCATTTTTTTACTGGGCTGCGGAACAACACCGTTTACTTCCACCAGTTATCAGAACTACCAGCGTCTCCCATGTGGGTTCTAAAGGGACTTCAATTAACACAGGGGTTTTTTGATATCTCGGTCAAGCAAAAACAGTATATCGTAACTTTAAACCATGTCAAAATGAACGCGGAAAGACAACGCGCTA
>CACRXP010000630.1:9489-37266 GCA_902702965.1 Spirometra erinaceieuropaei | reverse complement strand
ACAACTTGATAATTGCGCTTTTTATACAGTATACAATTTAAAGAGGCTCATTGAGGTTTTTTGCAAGTTTGAAGAAACAATAAGGTCATGAGCGGGGTAAAGATGGTGGATTAAATGGACTACATGTGGGTTATAATTCGGAAAAATCCACATACATGTCTTCTATTCCGCTTGAAATATTTTACTTGCAATTTGACTTTATTTTTTGTAGATATGGACAGAAACGTCCTCAAATATTGGCCATAATGGTTTGATATTTTTAAGTGTCAGGGACGGTGGCATTGATTGTGCAATCTTCAGTTACGTTGAGGTTGTAGGAGAAATGGGTGTATTTACAAAAATGAGCGATAGCAGAAGGAGGTTGCCAAAAATGTCGAGTTATATAACAAAGCTCGAAAAACAAAAATGTTTTGCAGCTGCGTAGTTTTCAACATTCGCAGACATGCATTCTGACCCAGCACAGAGGACAGATCGAGCAAACGGATAGTAAGCGTGAGAATTTGTTTGAAACGGTTGTAGGTCCTAAGGTAAACTATCAAGTAGGAAGACTCGTTCGAATAGAACCGTGATAATGATTGGGAAGGGAATAATCTCACGAAAATTCTTGCTCCCCAACTCTTCATGCTTCACTGAGTTTTGGCAGCTGTTCATGTCATATTCCATCATGAAAATCTGGTATTCAAACAGCGTATTGTTTCCCTTAATGCAAAACGCCTAGCAATCACAATTTAGTCCTGGATATTTTATTGTATTTCCTTAAATTTGGTGCCTTAAAACAAAAACGGGGAAGGTGATATTTAGACACGACAGCGGTTTAAAAGTTGCTGTTTTTGGAACAGATATTCCTTTAATTGCCTTTGAAGTTTGAGACAGAATTGGTGAATTCTTTTTCAAGAAATACTTGCATATTTGTCTCCAAGTTATCTATAGCGGACACCACAAAAACTATAAAAAGACTGACCTAATCTGGACTCCAAAAACTATGGATAATTAGGAAAGTAGAGTTAAAACGACTCGCACTTCCTTAACATTTAAGATGGATATGATCAAAACGACTCCCGGCCGAAAAACGGCATTTGCAGTTAAATTGAATGGCAACAGTCAAAGGTCAATGCCTAACAGATTTTTAAAACCAAGCACCTAGTCATTTTAACTGGGAAGCATAGCTAAATATTTCGAAAATGCTTTATGCTTTTCACTGTCTATTCAAGGTCGTTTAGGATTTGTTCAGACAAATGGTACACTCAAGAAGCCCAAGTTTATAAATCAGTTTTATTGACTAATTTGCATTTAGCATGTTCACTAAGCGAAACATTTGAGAATAAGACTTATTTGTCCACCCATTTTTGCAAAGCAGTCTGTTTTAGTGCCCCCTTTTCCTTTGAAGGTCAGTATTGCTTCATTATTGACCTTTCCACTCATTTGTATTAGTGGCTGTCTCAGAATATTAAGGAAGCCGAACAAACTCTGGAAGGAGAAAACGCAAACGATCGCATTATAGGGTTGCAGACATTTCTATAGGCGTATTTGGAAGACGAGTGAGCATACGTTGTTTTCGATAAATCCTCCTCAGGCCAGTACAATTATTTGGAATCGGGGTACAGTAAAACATACCATTGATCGAAAAATCGATAAAAGTTAGTTTTAAAACACAGGCGAGGCGAGAGCGGAAGGGCTCAGAAAATACCATGTGGTTGGTGACTCTTTGACCACGGTGAGTGCGGAGCCTGAACGAGGTTCTTATGGACGCATGGGATCAGTCTTCGTAGCCTAATTACGGCCGCTTCTGCTGTTGCTAACTGGCGCTGGCCCAGTAGCTTAGGGTAGCTCGAGGGGACTTTATAAACCACCCGAAAAGGATTGCCGGGGGCCACATGATGCCCTGAATAAACTGCATGTGTACGAATGGCCCTGCTTAGGCTCCTAGTTTCGCCTTTTGCCAGCCATGCGGGGAGGCGTTCCCGTATTCTTTTGCAAATACGCCGACTCGTACGAACGATATAACCTGATCCACAGGAGCAAATGAAGGAACAGATGCACATAGAGGTGCTCTGAGGTGGCAGCCTATCCTTACCTTCTCCGCTTAAAATACGATCGGTAGAGAATGATATTCGAACCCCTGATGCTGGGGCCGTTCGCGAGACAGTTTGATGATGACGTCCGAATGAGCGTCTATCGGAAGAAAATCTGGTCTGAACAATACGTGAACTTCACCGGTTTCGTACCCATTCAACAAAAATGAAATCTGGTCCGGCGCTCGGCACAATGAAATAGAAAAAGTTGTTCAACAGATAGTACTGAGAAGGAGCTTACAAAAATCCAGGACTGCCTTCGAGAAAACAGGCATCCTGACACGTCCATTGCAAAGAACATTGCTGAACGACTGGCAAAACCCACCAACCTGACTGCCAAAAAGAAGACTTCGTGCCACAAAGTTCATTTTCAAGGAGACGCTGTGAGTGAACTTCTAAGAAGACGCCTTGGTCAGGCTGTCCTGCTGACGTTTCCAGCATCAGGCGTTCGAATATCATTTTCTACCGACGTAGGTAGATTAAGACGTTTATCAGGGTAATGCTGTCTGTGCGTTGATTCTCCGGAAGTTTATAAGCAGTTCCTTATTGGTGAGATAACAGCATCCAGTCTCTAGGTGCAAGATATTTCGTCTCCAGTTTCCTCAGGCGTTTGCGGTAAAACAACTCACCACTGGCGGGCGAAATGCGCTTTCACAAATAGGCAGATGAAAATGGCAATTTCACAGTTATGCCTTTGCCAGCTAACTGTGGACGTCTCCTATTATGAGGCTTATTACCACTCGACATGTAATTTTATTTCTGCACCTCACGGTTAGGCACAAGTCCTAACGTCCTCGGTCATCTGTGCACATTTTTCGCCGCGCGCAGTATGTCCGGTGTTTAAATCCGAGTCATAAATAATGCAATTATTTTCGTTGTTGAACACTCGATCATATAGTATCGTAATTCTTCTTCTTCTTCTTTTAACCGGCAAGTAATTCTTTCAAAAATAAAGGAAACCAGCAAGAACCTCGCATATAGTTCGAAATTCGGGGTCGGTTTTTCTCTGTTTCGTCACATTCTGGGGGACTGGGAGAACAGATGAACCAAGAAAGAAACATCGAGCATGTACGGGAATTTCCTCCACGTTAAAAATAAATATGAGTTTTGCCACTTAGGCGAGTGAGCGTCTTCAAAAAATTATAAGGACTCAGAAGTGCAAAGCAAAAGTATTATTGACGAACGCTGTAAGTAGGGGAAGTCGGATCATAAGAAAAGAAGATATGGCTTTCATTAACACAATGCATTCTTCTCTCTTTTTAAGGATTGACAGTCAACATACCTTCGATTCCCTCTCGCTTACGCTCGCTCATAAGCCAGCGTCTACGAGGAAACAGTTGATTAAATTGCATCTCTCGCCAGGAGTAATAGATGTTCTATTGAAATTTGCGAGAAAAATAAGCGTTAATTTAGTGCAAACTATTTGTGAAAGGTACGCGGTCTTCGGATCTAGGTTGACTGTTTGAATATGAGTTTACGGGGCAATTTGTCTTCTCAAGGTCTTTGTCGCTATCCTGCGGACGCTACTACCCTTCGCGCCAAGATTAAAGGTCAGGCTGGCCATCGTCACAACGGACATGTCTGTGTGCAATATCTTGCGGGCTGAAACTAGCAAATCGAGATCGTTTACAGCTCACAGGTTCGGACAGGTGTCAGAAGACAAGAGATTCAAATGTTTGCGTGCGTTTCAGACCTTTACACCGAAACTAGGTTGCCCTGTAAGCCCGAAAAGTGAACTGGATTATTCCGACTTTAAGGATCCTAAAGATTGATAGCGTTCCTTGCTATAGACTCTTGTACCCATTTTGAAACACCCTAACAGTCCAAAACGCCCGGCCACCTTAATTCGCTCAAATGAGTTCAGATTGTGTTTGTGCAGAGATTTTCCACCCCGATAAGCAAACTGGGATGAATGCTATGGTCCCAGTAGCCATATCGGTTTCACTTAAGTGGCCGAATACGCGCATTCCAATTAGCGGCTTAATGGCTTAGGTACCCTGGATAGTTGATGACCAATCTATGACTGCGGATACTACGAAGCTCCTAACGGGAGTTCAGGATGGAATGAGTCAAACTGGTAATGACCCACCTAGTAACCACGGTATCCATTAGGATTTTGAATGTTCTCAGGCAACTTCTTCTAGCCAATGTGCAGCGTTTGCGATACTGTCACTGCACTGAGGGCTCAGATTTCTCTAGTTATCTAAATCCACTTAAGACAAGACGCAGTTCGGAGCGGTGGAGGCTTACAAAGAACGTCATTAAATTCTGCATGCTTTGTCGCCTTCGCCCTGTTACAAAGGAAAATAGATCTTTCTCTTCGTGCTTTAAGTCGCATTTGCGGTTCCACCTCACTTGTAACAACGCGTGACCATTTCGTATTGCTGACTGAATCATAGAGCTCAAGAAGTCTGCATATCGTAAATTATAATCACTTCATGAGATTAATTTCCAGCCAAGGGTGCAGGCGTCACGCCACCGTGAGACGGCGTGGAACTCATCTTATCGCGAATACCACCCCCTGCACTCATATCTCCCCCTCTTTCGTGGCTTGACTACAAAAACCGCTCATTTGATGTCGCATTCTCACGGTCTCTGACGATGGCCTCCTGTACGAGACTGAAAGCTCAGACTAATAAACCTACTGTCCCAGAGATCGGGTCTTCATCTTCTTCACTTCATGAGATGTCCCAGACACCCTCCCGTTAATGACAGAGTTCCGACGAAAGGCTATTTCCACGGACTTCTGCAATCTGACAAGTCTAAAAAAGTGCCTTCTGACGGAAGCCGTACATCTCCGAGATTCTGCTTGAAATCTTTGTTAATCTAATAAAATTACCGTTGTATTTGATTCCACCGTACTGTATACGCATTTCTCAGAGGTCCAAACTGAAAGGCCTGTTCAAGTAAGGTAGATACACCGTGTTATATCGCATGGCCCGTGAAGGGTTCCTTAATAAATCGGTTAATGTAGCGACCGGCAAGATTGTTTTAATGACGGCTTTTATATTTTTAATGCAGAAAATTTGCTTGCTCGGTTTGATAGCCTATCCTTCTCACTGGTTTGGATATTCAGCTTTAAAGGGGCAGTTGTTGTCTACTAATCTCAGCTTCCAGACCGCAGATAAAATGACGTTCATTTGTAGAAAACTTATAGATTTGGGACGCTATGCAAAAATAATCAACTTGTGGCCCTGTCTTCCGGAAATTTGACCTCATCGGTTAGAAAAGGATTATTTGCGCTCCGAGTTAAAGCAAACCCGATTTGGCTTGTCCAGGCTGCGTTAAATAAATGGTGATTAGTACAACAAAAAAATTTCACATCTTACGTATTTCAGTAAATATTTAACGTCTCATGCTCATTGCTCGATTACAAGAAATATTTGCTGTTTCCTTTCCCCATTTCTAAATGGCCCCAGCAGTAAGATAGTGCAACTTCCATACCTCAGTCAGCAAAAAGATGCAATCGGATTTGACCGCTTACAAGAAAATACAGCCAGATGTGGATATGTAGCCCCACCTGGGGTAAATAGACCCCAGCTACCTGTAATACGGGACCGGTGGTAATAAGGGATTTGGCAGGTGAGGCCGGGGAACGCACAAGCGACGAGGTCAAGTAGTTGTATGAAAAAGAAATGCTATTGGGAATGCTTGAGTGGTGGAGAGATAGTTGCCCTAACCCCTTAACCTAACCTTGACCCATTGCACTAGCCCCTAACCCTAACCTCCTAAACCCAACCCCTAACCCTTACCCCTAACCTTAACCCCTAATCATAACCCATAACCGTAACCCCTAAACTCAATCATCAGGTGGGACTACATACTTACCAATGTGGTTACTGTCAATATTGATTGTCGTATGGTTGCACCTCAACGGCAGCTTACGGTTACCGAAACCCTTGTAGGCCTTGTATGGGGATGGAATCGCGTGTGAATCTGAAACATTTGACGAATGAAATTCTTGGTCCAACAATCACGCCCCCCTCCTGAACAATATAGTGGCTAACGAAGTGGCAAGTAACGTCCAGGGTATTTGACGGTTCTGGAGCCAAATCCGCAACCGGACTGTGCCTCGTGTCAGCCATTGCGCTTAGCTTAACCATCATTCGGTTAAGCTTGGATAGACCCATTGTGCAAGCAAGAGGGTAGTGACAACGAGTCCATCTGACTGAGTTTCGGCACTGGGTTTCCCAATCTAAAAACGCTCGAAAGCGTCTTCAAGTTATTACAACGAGTAACTAGCCCTAGCTTGGGAGGTTGCCAGTTGACATAATAACTGAATTTCACTCAGGACTGCAAAGCAGGCCGCAATGGCTACTTTCTAATGTGGTCTTTATTACACTGGCTATCACGACATGCTAGACACTTAATTGAAAATGTGGAATTAGGGAGTATGTCATTAATGAAGTGTGTAGACGGGCCGTTTATAATTGTTAGCTACTACACCAAAACTCGGTTGTCTTGACATTACCCCGTCATTGAAATGTGGCAAATGTGGGAATAGAGGTTGAGGTAGGTTCAACGCGAAGGTGCTTCAGTATAAGCAAATTTAGACGTAATTCATCGCTGTTCCATCCTCGTGTGACGGTGACTGACACCATCCCGATGATGGCCGAAATGTCATTTGCCAAGCTAGTACTATTTATTTTGTAGACGCTGTAGCTTTAAATCCTCTCTGTTGGTTCCAGATATTGAGAACTTAGATATGAAGCATGTCAAATGCTGACGTTCCAGTCAGATTTAGTGTGAATTTGCCTGTATTACGGTGTGCTTACTGCTTGGCTTGCTTGTCCAAACACTCATCGTTTTAATTTTTCTCCGTTTAAGCATGTTACTTTTTTAGAGGTCATGTGGTTTCGAGTGTATTAAGTCTTGCGAAAACCTCCATAGAAGCCACGTGTCCAGATTGTTTGGGGATATCTTACCATCCGCAACCAAAGGGACTCCCATAATTTCGTTACTAATTTCGATTTTCTGTTCACTTAAATAGAAATGAAAAGGAACTCTCTATGGACTTCCGACAGCATCAGACAGGCACTGTTACGCTGTCTTAGTGTTTTTGTACAAAGAAAAACCGCTTAAAGCGCGCTTCCTCAATTAACGAGTGAATTACCCCTTGCCACTACGAGTAAATAGCCAGTTGGAGGCCGCCTTCGTTTCGCCTTGTCCTCCTATTGGTGAGATGACTAAGGGGGGACAGCGAAATTGGTTGAGGCTTACAGCACCTGACGAATCAGCATCTGTTGACAGACCATGCGCGCAGTCCAGCTACCCCTCCCTCCTTCTCAGGGCTAAACATCGTGATTGGACCGTGGTAGCCGTGAGGCGAGGGATGTGATTGTCCAGCGTGCACTACGCGTTCAGCACGTGCCGGTATTTATCAAGGTGTCGCAATGAGGCGGAACATGTCGTGTGATATGCTCCACGAAAGTGACTCAGGCTCTCCACCCGTCAGTGAAATGTCCTCGAAAGACCAGATCACCGGTATGCCTCCGCTTGATCTGCGGAGTTCTGAATCCTCAGACCTGTCCACTAGGGGCAAACTTCCGGCTTTAACTGCCCCACCAACCCCACTGGTCCCGCCTCTGTTCGACTCCAGAGTGACTGATTTCCCCACAGCGTTCTTTCGCCAACTACCTTGGTTGCAGCATGCCAGGCTGATGGAAGAGTCCTTCAAGCCGATTAATACCCATGTTCTTCAGACGCCGAATGCGGTCTGTGATAACACTGAGGCCATTCTGCCGCGGAAGGCATTCCCTTCTCGCCGTTCACCCAGTCCTAGTCTCTCTGAGAGCTATCACGTTAAAAGGCCAATGAATGCCTTCATGGTCTGGTCTCGAGGTCAACGTAGGAAAATGGCCCAAGCGAATCCCAAAATGCACAATTCGGAGATCAGTAAACGGTTGGGTGCCGAATGGAAGCACCTCTCGGAAACCGAGAAACGTCCCTTCATTGATGAGGCGAAACGACTGCGCGCCACTCACATGAAGGAGCATCCGGACTACAAGTATAGGCCGCGAAGGAAGAGTAAGAGCTCATTCAATCGGGAACGTTTGACCTTTTCTCAGACGATTATGCCGGGTACGTCGCGTACCATCTGATGTTATATTATGCAAACGTAGTTGTTTCCCTCCTAGAGTAGAACGCAACACATGGCAACGTTTGGACGGTAAACGACATGTAATTTTACAGAATATCGAGGTTAAAATTACCTTTTGGATTTATATATCTAATATCCCCGAGTAACTGTAGCCCACTATCAGAAATTTAAATTATGATGCGCGATGTCTGGAGCATAGGTTATTCGCACATGCGCAAACAATAACAGGTTCTGATGTGAACCACGCTATGAAACAACGCTTCTAGTTCTAGCCTCTGTCAGCATAATGTAGTTCTGTTTAAATTATTGGCATCCGGAAACCTGGAGCAGCCAAAAGCAAAGGTTTGATTTAGCTTGACATCAAAAGCGGTTTCGTTTATGGAATAGATCCCTTCAAGAAATGATCTACACTTCGAAATGTGTATTCTGTTGCCTGACTCTGCATAGGTCGTTTTACTGGCGTGAGGTGTGTGGTCCGAAGAGAATTACACAGTAGCTCACTAAACACAATCTTGTAGTGTTAACTGGAAAGCGATTTCGGGATAAACAATACGAGTTTCTTCATCGGAAGAATCAGGCAGAATCAGATTGCAATTCCCGTTGACAGGCGCTTCCGCCACTGTGTGCTTAGGCAACGTAGTTTGACTACGAATGAACATAGAATCCTTCGAAGCATTCGCCAAACGTTGGGTCCGTATTCCAAAAGTTGGACTAACATTACTGTCAAACGACCTCAGATGTCTATATCCTTCTCTTTAACGCGATGCTATGAGACTACAGACGTGCTTCAGTATTTTTACTCTATTTTATTCCGATAGCTTATGGAGCAAGGAAAGCCGCTAAGTTTTTGATTATAAACTATGCCCTTTCAAGCGTCAGGCGCGGAGCAAGGTGCCTCCATGGAAGAAAGCGAAACCCTCTGAGTTAGATTCCGAGCCACGCTAGAAATACACTGACGGTGAGTCAGTATATTTCATCCTGCTGGACAAATGCTTTTGCTTTTCGGGCGTTTCGAAGTACTGAGTCAACTGTCTTTCTCCGGAGACAACCAGCTAGTTAGCTAAAGAAGGTTTCCCCACATTTTCTCGCAAGCTACTTCGTTCGCATTTCGTCGACTCGTCATTTAACATCATAAACTAGGAAGAACCACCAATTAATGTGCTTCCTTTAATTGTTGCTATTCTGTAGAATTTTCATTGACTATGGGGCAACTATTGTGCCAAATTACAGAGTGATCTCGAGAGCTTCGCCGGACATAAATGATAATCCTCTTTGATGGATTCGATCATTTTTGGGTTTCAGCTAACCAGAACCCAGAGTCGAAATTGAATGCTCATTTTTGTAGACTGGTGGTCACCATCCCATGTGATATACACAGCTCTGTTGGCTACAGTATCTGCCGACTCTAACCCCTGCGCCTATACTCAACAGGAATAACGCCTCCTAAGAGCGATACATGAAATAGGGCGAGTATGACGGGCAATTCCTCTCATTTGTCTTCCTTCGATGTGAAAGTCTCAGACATGTAAAATTTATGCAACCCTGACAACAACTTGAATGACTTGGCATCCCCATTTTGCAAAAAAAGTAAAATTTGCGGGAAGAATTCCCCATCGCATACACCTGTGATTTATGCTGACCCCTTATATTAAAATTTGATCCTAAATCAAGTTCCTACACGCGAAATCTTAATCGCTAAGTCTAGGGAATAGCATGCGAAGCGGGGACTAATAACCAACGGAGTGCACTAGTACAACACTGGGACTTTAGCCAAGCGAGTGTCTGGTTTCTGATTGCAAACCCAGATTCTTCGTCGTTATAGCTTTATTAGTTATTTGTCCCACTGTTCATTTAATGAAGTTCCAATGGCATGTACATATACCAGGAGCACAAAATAGTCGACCGAATGTTAGGGGCCTGCTTTATAATTTGGTAATCTGTCCGCGCATTTCCAGACTGCTGAAAGAGTGGCCATAACTAGGCGTAGTAAAACGCCCGATAGAAAACAAAAATAAAGTTGACTTGGAATTTTTAGTGCTTACCTAATATGTTTGGCAGCATTTCGAAAGTCCACATTTCATGTGTTCCTGCTTACAGAGCGTTTATTACACTTGACGGTCCTCAGCGTCGGCTGTTCCACGAGCTCTAATGTGCCCAGCAGGTTCTAGGCAAGACAGCAGTAATAATTTAGCAAATAACGTAGTCCTTCGAATGTCCGAGGGATTATTACTTCCATGTCCAGTCAACACCACTGCCTTCATAGATTTGAAAATCGGAAATTTTAGTTTCAGCTGGATATCACACAAGGACAGAACCCATAATGTGTGGACGGGCTGTAGAAATTCGAGGAATTTCCAGTTAGAAGCAGACTCTTTGCTGTATGACCTCGAACTTCCGTCCTCAGCATCACATACAGTCTGTTATCTGAACATATAATTAACGAAGGTTTTTACTCATCGACACGGCGAACAACGGCCATTCTGACACGCTTTCATGTAAAATCAATTCCGTAGTCGGCAGTGGAATTTGCATCATCAAACACCGGAACGGAACTATGTCGATCTTTATACAACTTGAGAACTGGGTGGCCATTTGGGGTATGCACTGGGGGGCACTGATATTAACAGCATCTTAGTCTGCCGCCGTTTACCCAAGCAAGAGATTTTGACCCAAGCTGACGACTGGTGATAATTACAAGTCATCTAACTGAACAAATGTTATACTTACCAATTATTTGCACCTGCATATCAGTTTTGAGCAGTCCCACTGGGAATTTTTTCCACGGAAGCAAAAGTGGTTGACTGTGTAGGAACTATAACCGACGGAGGCTTCGTCAGCATGAATAAGTAAATCGGTTGTGTTTAAAAAAACGACTGAAGGGTGCCTCTAGGATAAGGCGTAATTTGTATTGCAACACGCATTTATTGCGAATATGGTATTTTGTAAAAATAGGAAAAGCCAAATAAGTGAATCCACTGCTCTCGTAACTTACAGAGAATTTGGGTAAGTAACTAAAGGAGGATGGGATAACTGGAAAACAAAGTTCACAGCCAAGACAAGCACTAACGCGTGCCTCAATAGTGGCAAATGCATTTCTCAACAGTTCTGACCAGAAATTTCTGGCCCAGTGAGGCAAGAGTTCTTAAGATGCTGAAGATCTCCTGAAGCATATGAAGCCTTCAGAATTTGTTGGTTAAGGGTTATGCTATGAAACCGTTGTTCCGAAGTTTCCATGTCTGGCATGACGACTCCAAGTTGACGATTCATTTGTCGGGTCTCTACGTCATCGCTGTTATCAAACCAACTCCGACTGGCTGAATATAAAATGCAGAGAGCGCACATGTCTCCTCGACCTTCCAATAGTCACTATGGTACTTTTCACAGTATTAACTAGGACACTCAGATACACAACAGTCTTCAAGAAGGTTCGATATGGCATATATGCATGTAATGGTTAGCTCAGATCAAGCATTCAGAAGCAGCTTCAACCGAGAACTTGTCAGTTAATGACCATTTACACGAAATAGGTTGCAAGAGAATGCATTTCTCCCAGCAGTTCATCGCAACAAGTTAGGGTACCAGTTACAAACCACTGGGTTAAGATAGTTCTCTTCTGGATGGCGAGATGAAAAACATACTCTGTAGCGCTTGCTTCATGTCTTCTCATGAGTGATCCTCAAATACACGGTGTCGTCAGGCACCATTTTTCTAAATTTCTAGTTGAGAACCGAAAACGAGAACCGCTGATTTGGAACAAGGACAATTTCTGAGAGCAATAGTCGATTTGGCAGATTTTGAATGATTCATTTTGTCCCAACTGTGAAAAAGTCAGCGTCTCGGTTGAGTCAAAATGAATTATTCGAAATCTGTCAGAACAGCTATCAATTTTGTGGGCCTGGTGGTCATCTGGCGGATTGTAGATGCATTACTTAGGAAATCCTGCTTGGGCAGTCACCTTACTGTATCAGATTTTGTAGATTCTAGACGTTGCAGTAGGTTGGGCAGCTAACTAGAACCAAATGTGATTGAACTCATGTCTTCCGGTGGGGCCTCGTAGCTCAGGTGGCTAGAGCCTTGGCTGTACTAAAGCCTTCCTTTGCTTTCGTGGGTGCGAAGCCCACCGAGGCGCCGAGTTTTTCACAGTTAGTTCAAGATGAATCTCCGAGATGGTCATCTGAAAACGAGTAAAAATATAAGACGTACTCAACAAAATAACCCGAGACAAATAGGATTCACCAGTGTTTACTAACAGATAGTCTGCTCTTTTAACAGAAAAGAGTAAACAGTTAGATTAATTGTGCTAGAAAAAACCGTTTAATGACCAATGCGATTTCGAAGGAGAATGCCTTAAGAGTTCAAACCACTCGCTATTTAATGTAAAAAATCAGATCGCAGTCGAACGGTAGATGAGAAAATGCACTGTTCAGCGACTTTTATAACATTTCTGTCGACTGGTGACTGTCGTAAAGGGAAGATCCCTCTCTACCGGGTACCATAGCCACTGTCCGTCCAAGCAGAGGTCACTCATCATCCTATGCTAATGAACTTATAGACAACTAAGCATGAATATCCCCATTGCAGGTTTTCCAGCATTTGGAAACTACAGTGGAGTTGGAGTCAGACCGTTTAACCCGATGCTGCCCTTCATTGCTCCAACAACTTCGGCCGACCTGGCGGAGCACCTGGCAACTACGGTTGCCTTCAACGCAGCCCTCCTGCTACGAACATCGGGGGAGGTACTACCCCCCGCTGCCTGCATGAATACGCCCCTAGACTTAAAGTGTCCCTCTAGACAGGATCAGAAGGCGTACGTGCCTGCTGAATCATTGTTTTTTCCTGCTACCTCCACTGGTGGGGCTTCCTCTTCCATTACCTGCTTCTCAAAGAGTTTGCGAGATGCCCTTCAAGCTAAAACCCTTGCACTTTCTGAAGCCTACTCTCACCTGGGAACACAGTTGTCAGCAAAGTCGACTTTGGAGCAGCGAAGGGAGGTGTTAGCCTTATCCTCTTCAATGGAGTCTTCTTCCTCAGTCCCCTGCTTGCAGGTCTATGACGCTGCGTCCACATCCACGTGCCCCACAAGCTTGTCCCTCTTAGACGCTGTTCCTGCTGCGGCTTTGGAAGAAGGAGCAAATGAGCCGATATCCTTCAGAATGCAGGAATGTCAGCAGGTCTCAAATCGACCCCCAGGAATTCCGCTAAAGCATGATGATACTGGACCTTTCAGTCCATTCAAACCATCCCTCAGCTTAGTATCGAGACCCGACTTAACGACCAACTGTTCAGCGTCTGCGGGCGATTCATGCTCGGAAGCTCTCACGAGTACACATGCTGCAGAACTAAGAGACGTCGGTCAAATAGATGAGCAATCGGACACCAACACCCTTTGGCTGAAGTACATGACAGCTGCCGCGACGGCAGCAACGGCAGTTATTTCAGGTCTGAGCGGACAGCAGCCACCAGGGCTCATCTGGCCAACGCAAGGCGTTTCCGGTCCTGCAGATGTGTTACCGAGTGGTGAGGTGTCTGGACCCGCAGGAAGTGCGTCAGTAATTTCATTCGCACCCAATCTCTCCTCCACAAGCAGCAAAATCTTCTCAATTAGCAGCATTTCTTCATCAACCTGACCTGATAAATGACGAATTACCCATAAACGACCTTGAGTTCCATGCCATCATATCCGATGCGTTTACTTGTCGAACCTCAACTTTCACCATCGGTCTCTGGTTGTATGTGTAATATCCTAGTGTTCTGTTGCTATTTCCCTGAAAGGCGCAACAGGCATACAGAGGGGTGTCCCGTTCTGTAGTTCGGTTGCCCTTCTCGTTAAATCCACTTCGTTTCGATTTATTATGAAGAAGTGCAAATAAGATGTATTGAAATATTTGCATTATAGTAATGGTTAGCATCCGGGACGGTGGATATGACCTATAGGGAACTCAATTGCCAGCTAAATGGAGAAACACCTCAAAAGGACTTATATCTTCTCCGATTCGTGAACTTTTAGCTGGGAAGATCATAACCCGTTTTGCTGTTCCTAGACTGGCCTCCAATAAGACTCCTTTCCATTGATGCTGCATACCTCGAACAGTCCGACGCTAACGAAAAGTTGATAGCTTCCTTTTTCAATTACCAGACTTGCTCTTCCATTTCAAAAACTTGCAGAAAGACAATCAGCAGCATGCGAAACCCGAGAAATTAGACAACACTTAATGATACCCGGATTGGGGTGTCGTTAATTAAAGTAATATTTTGGATTATCGTTTACAAAACCCATTCAGTTGAGCAAAACAGGGTGTTGTTCAGGGCAAAATTACTCAATCTCCGACTGCGCAAAGAAAATAGAGACTGAAGTAATCACCCGTGGCTTATCCGTTGCCGCCAATTAGCCATATCCCAGATGTAAAAGATGGCATTAAAGGTTTTTACAGGTGGGGTTGGGAACGCACCAGCGACGATGTCAAGCAGTTGTATGCAAAAGAAATGCTATTGGGAATGTTTGAGTGGTAGAGAGATTGTTGCCCTAAGTACTAACCCCAACCTTGACCCCCTAATTCTGACCCTTAACCTTAACCTCCTAAACCTAATACCTAACTCTAACCCATAACCATAACCCCTAAACCGAACCCATAACAACAACCACTAACTTCAACTCCAACAATGTTCTGTCCGTCAGGTGGGACTACATAAACACATCTTACTAGTGTGGCTACTGTTAATATTGACTGTCATATGGTTGCACCTCAGCTGCACACTATGGATACTGAAACCCTCGTACGCCTTCTTTGTGGATTAAATCGCGTGTGAATCCGAAACAGTTAACGAATGAAATTATTGTTCCAACAATCACGTCTCCCTCCTAAAAAATCTAGCGGCTGACGAAGGGTCAAATAATGTCCAGGATATTTGACGATTCTGGAGCTAAATCCGCAACCGGACTGTGCCTCGCGTCAGCCATTACGCTTAACTTAATCATCATTCGGTTAAGCTTGGATAGACCCACTGTGCAAGCAAGAGGGTAGTGACGAGTCCATCTGACTGAGTTCCGGCACTGGGTTTCCCAATCTAAACAATCGAAAGCCTCTTCAAGTTATTACAACGAGTAACTAGCCCTAGCTTGGAAGGTTTCCAGTTGACATAATAACTGAATTTCACTCCGGACTGCAAAGCAGGCCGCAATGGCTACTTTCTAATGTGGTCTTTATTCCACTGGATATCACGACATGCTAGACACTTAACTGTAAGTGTGGAATTAGGGAGTAGGTCATTATTGACATGTGTAGACGGGCCGTTTATATTTGCTAGCCACTACACCAAAACTCGGGTTCGTTTGTCTTGACGGTACCCTGTTATTGAAGTGTGGCAGATGTGGGAATAGAGGTTGAGGAAGGTTCAACGCGAAGGTGCTGCATTATGAGCAAATCTAGACGCAAGTCACCGTTGTTCCAATATCGTGTGCTAGTGAATGTCTTCGCATATTTCGCCCATCAAATTCATCAAGATGTTTAAGAAACACCGTTCTATTTTTAATATGAAAGAAGATTTCAGAACCGGGTACTTTTTTATCGGTCTCGAAAGCGAGATAACACAGACAAATTGCCATTTAAAACAGTTATGGTATCAGTATCCACATTTTCACTCTGAAGCAATTTTCACGGATAAGGTGAAACTACGTTTGTTCCGGACGCGTATATCATTGTTTCGCATTGAGCGGATAGCTTCCTAGCTGGCCTTTGTGTACAACCTCAATGAAGTCCTTAGGTTTAAGCGAATAGTCATGCCCTGTCAGAACCCAAAATTTCCAGAAGAGATTACGTTCTAATTTCCTTAATCAGATGAAGTTAGGTCTATCTGAGTCGATCCTTCGGGTGATATATGTTCTCCAATTTATCGTTTATCTCCCTCGCTTGTGGTTGCACCTGCTAAGTGTTTCCTATATTCTTTTTTACATGTAATGTCAGCTGGAATTGCACATTTTAATGGGCGTCTAACAAATATATCAAAATGTTTAGGAAGAATATAATGAAAGGATGTACAGTCTAATTCGCTATGTTATTTTCTTTTATGACTACCATTTTACCATGTAATGAAAACATATTCGAAGTCATCCGAAAGCCGAATGCTTTGTCAGTTGCCACATCCCCTAACGGAATCTCACCAGGGTAGCGCTGCTTTTTGTGAAACTATGTTCGACATGCTTTCGATTACAAGAATACGCATATAAATGTGATATAATGAAATGAAACCTAGGCCGTATCGGACGGAATTATCAACTGGTATCCTTATTGCTGTTGCTGTTGAAGTGGGTTAGCGACAGCGAGAAAAATGGTCACTGAGTGCATTTACGTATGGCGAGGAAGACTAGCGCACCAAGTCCTTGCTCTTTCCTACCACAGCCGTCGTGAGTAAATGGGCATCGCTGTGTTGTGATGACTGATGATGTGATAGAGTACGATGACCGATGTGATCTTGGGTTCCCGTCGACGCTTACTACGACAAGATTGGTCCCTTCTCAATAACTGAACCAGACTTCATTCATATTCACTACCGTCAGATAGATACGGCGTCTACTACCCTCGTGATTTTGCCACTGGCCAAACAGTTGACCGGGTGTTGCCGCTGCATTCAGCACAGCTCTGCGGGGCCTCCAATAAAATCTCGACGTCAAATGTGGTCAGTGTGTAATGACCGCCTTCTTCAGCTAGACACTCAGTACAACTGGTCCTTCATCGAGATTTATTCCCTTCAACTGCCGGCAAATTCAGTGCACATATTCAAACTGCTGCTTTCCTTTTTGCCTACCTTTTCTTGTGCTGGTTACGGGTGTTCTATTTCACTTACCTTAAGGTCAACAGGAATATTATTTTGACTTTTTGTAAATCAAAGTGTCCAGATCGCCACCAACATGTCTTTGCTAGTAGGCTTTTAAGGTAGATTTAAATAGACCTCAATATTGAAAATGGACTGCATTAATGTCACACGTCCCCCTGTTTTCCAATCAGACTGAAGTTTAAATCTGTAAGTGATATAAATATGGGTAAAAACAATGCGCGATAAATATTTAGGGGGAGAAATAGAAGACGATAAATGTAGGCAAACAGACGAGCTTATTTTAAACTCTAGTGGCGGCCGTTTGTAGCGAAAGAACAAGTCATGATCTAGGGTAACAAACATCCCAAAATAAGTAGGCGCTGCCGCATTAGGGGCTATTTGAAGGCTTTTTTGTGCGGTGCAGCAGGGGAATTTCAAGAGACTATGACGTAGGGTAATTTTCAGAGCAAGCGGAGTGGGGCAATAATTATAATACCCGCGCTGCGAGGGTAGCTAACAGGCAAGGCTGAGACCATACTGTTCATTAAGATGTGTCAGTAACATTAACTGGACGACCTAAAATATGAAGTTGAACATTAACCTGACGTCGTCAACAATAATTAATTGTTTGTTTCGGGGGGACAGAATGCGACCTAACTGCCGTATTAAGGAGCTCAGTTGTCCGGTTACCTGTATGAGTAAGACGGCAGGCGCTGATGTACGAACATGACTTGGTGGCAATATGTGAGGGCAAATACTGTATGAATAAAAAGAAAGTAGCAATCTGCCTTTGAAGGAGAGGACACACTAAAGTGAGGAACACGGCAAGACAATGAAAGTAGGACCACAGGGGCGGAAGATCTATTCACAACCCGAAAATTTAGCATAGTTTCCCTGCTCCAGGCTTAGAGGTTGTTTATCACTCCGAAGACATTGGGAGTGTTTATTACAGGACGAAGACACAATCAAGTGCGCTACTATTTCGCGACTATCATCAGGCAAAAGTAAAAAACCTACCATTGGTCCAACTAGCAATTTTAGTAGTTGGAATGTCTGATCAGGAAGATTATGGGAAGTTAAAGCGTTATGCAACTAGACAACTTTTTTGTGCAATGTGTTCCGACAGAAGCCTCCTGGAGGCGGGTAGTTAGTCCCAATTCGAAGCTCTATCTGCGAGGATAAAACACTACTAATTACTCGATAGTTCTTTACTACTCATTTGAAAAGCGTACGCGGTAGCTATTCCTACGCGATGGATTGCCCCGCGCACTTTCCTTGGAAACATTTTCTGAATGGGCATATTCTCCATTTCCTATGGTGTGCCCTAAAAAGGCTCTTCATAGTCACATCACTGGAGGGCCCTATCCCTAAAGTCTTAAATACACAACCTTCAGTATTCGCGTGTACGTGGTTTGTCGTGCGAGTAATGCGGAATAGCTAACTAGAATAAGTGAATTTGCCTAAGAAGTAGGGGGTAAGAGCATACTAAACAATCGGTGCAGATGTAAAAAATAAATTTTATAGTTCAGAGGTAGAGAACCCTGTGAGCACTCCGGAGACGAACAGTCTAGGCCTCTCTCAAGGTAAACATTTTTGATTATATGTTTCCTATTTTCTCAGTCTGTCTTAGTGCGCTTTCTATTCAGAAACGTGCTTAACCCCCTCAAAACGCAACTTTCCTACCAGAGGACCCAATGCTTCCGTGTTGTTTTCCTTCAACCGGGTAAAATGAAGGTGCAAAACGTCACTTCATAGGCCGAACTCATTATATGAATTGTGGGTTGTCTTGAACACCAGTACTTCTCCGTCTTCTTCTTCTTCTTCTTCTTCTTCTTCTTCTTCTTCCTCTAGGTCAAACTCCAGTTTTCCACTTATATTTGACGGTTAGACGTTAGTTTATTTGGTCATCATCAGACTAGTTATCTTTATGGCGAAAAACATCTGAAACTTAAAACAAGAACTTTATTTGTCTGATGTTTCGGATTTATTCAAAGGCCCCTTCTGCGCGTTTGGCCAGTACTAGACTGAAGATATCAAAAGAATAAGGCTTGAGTTGCGTGGTCAAGACTCGTTACTTTCAGTTATTACAGAGAGTTCGTTCTTTCGCAATCCTGTCATGTTTGTGAACTTGGATTAAAAGGTACCGCAAAGCGCTTCGTACTTCAATAGACGTCGGTAGAATGTCACAGCCTAGTTTCTGTTGTTTGGGTTTAAATTACATAGTCTGGCGTCCACAGTAGCGGACTTTTTCATTCAGGTTACTCTAGAATAGAAAAAAACATGTCTCTGTTCTCTCCAGTTCTTGCACCTCTTATATTTTGTGTTAAAGTCCTAGCAGGCTCGGTGTATAGAAGAACTAAAATTATTATGTGAGCCAATATGTGCATAGGCCGAACTATCGTCAGCAGTGACATATCGAATGGTCATCAGGCAAGCACTGGGGAGCATAAGAGACGTTTTCCTTGAAATGCATAATACGAAAAAGGTTTCAGGATTCCATGGAAAGCACAATCTTGGAGGCGAATTTTCGTCTCTTTCCGAAGGTCGTGGTCGGTGAGGTAGATTAATAGACTTGTTTACTTAACAAGAATCTGAACTTTGCTTTCATAACCTTGGTCCCAAGATCAAAATTTGAGCTACCGATGTCCCACTATTCAAATGCCAATTAGTTACTTTGTCCGACTGGGTATTTCAACCAATAGCAAGACAAAAACGCGGACTAGGTGTTGATCTTCTTGGATAGCCCGGTGGTGTGTATCGAGAGAAAGGTGGGACCACTCGGGGTCTGACGAATTAACTTGAATCGAACTATCACTGCATCCATAAGTGGAGAGTCATATGCTAAGACTCTATAATAATCGCACTTGTTCATATTTGATTTACAATGAAACTAGTATAGTTGTGTCAGTCCTAAACATGGGGGTCCGCTACCCCCTACTTCGCAAAACCAGTATATTGTCATCTGCATGTGATCACTTCTGGAGGTTATCCTGCTTGTTTCGCTCGCATCCGCCGGGGCGTAGACTGGCCTTTTCTTATCAGAGAGGAGTGATTACGCAGAGCCTTCCGGTTTAATGTTGTAACATTAGTTCTCACAGGCTGTTGCGCACTCGAAGGCTAGGACTTGTCTTATCGGCCGTTTCTCGATCCAGCACTTTCTTTGCATTTGCGGGCTACTGCTTATTTCACTTGAAGTCATATCTGGGATAAATTATTTCACAAGACGGTGTTCAACTCGATGTCTCCAACTTCAAATCCGCAGTCCATCAGCAGCATCTGTATATGTGTGTTTTGAACATTGAATACATTACTACAAAGGTAGCTTAGCAAGTCGGATATGAGCACACTCACGCCCGCCCTCAGTACTTATCGGATCCGAGATCTTCTTGTTGCCAGGCCCTATGAGCATCTGTCCTCATTCCACTGTCCTTCTCTAGGCCGAGCCAGCTGGGCTTACTCGTTGCTGTCTGGACCATCCCGTTTGGCTTCTGTGTTTGTGTTTCGCGGGACGGTCAATCTCACTGACATCGTCAACGCTAACTCGGCAACCTCCTCTCCCCTTATTTGCAGTTCACCCCACCCCTCATAAAAAGCGTCCCATCAAAGACCGCCTGCAAGGGCCCTGAAGGGGGCACCTTATACGAGCATCGGATGGCCTGAGACAGAACCCGCTGTATGACAAGTGCGCAAACTGCACACACAGACATTTCCAACGTGTTATCGCCTTCGCATCTCCCATTTACTGCCCTTGCTCTCGTACGCCCTCCATTTACCCCCACCTACTGCCGAAATGTACTCCCCTTGTTCATGCACGCTCACTTCATGCATCTGCATCGGGTGTGTTTGTGAGTACCTAATGTGCCCACAGGAGGTGGTGGCATCCGGAGGGTCATTCACTTCATCCCCTCCTCCACCTCCCCACCGCAGCCCCGTCCTCAAGATGCAATCCAGAATGGTCGGAGAGGTTTGATGGGACTGGAATAACCCTCTTACTTTTTATCCCCGTTCTCATCTCGTCTCACCGTTTGTACGAGTGCAAAAAGAGGAGGACGAGGAGGGGGCTGCACTGAATGCCACGAACGCCTATTAATTGTGTTCTCAATTGCTGGATCCTGGGGGAGGGGAGGGAGTGGGGTGGAGCAAAAGTGACGCTAGTCCCGACAGCCAAGCCAGCCTCATCCTGAATTCTCAAACTGATGCTCCTTCTGGCCATAATTAGCATTCCCTTGTTTCTCCCTTCGTACCGTCACTGACGCGTAGTCTCGGCAAATAAGAGGAATTCGGTCAGATAAACTGCCCGAAGGGAAGGCCAGAGTGGTGAGCAGAGGATGCGAGTAATTGAGAGAAGGGTGAGTGGGTGGCATCAAAAGCGGCAAAAGACACTGGTTCATTTAAACAACATAATCGAGGATCACTGCAAAACGCTACTAGCATTCAATAACTGCAGAGTGCAGAATGAAACAGCGCAAAAAGGTCTAACGAAGCTTGTCGAAGGTAGAACAATGGACTCAATTGTAGGGCTTGTGGACACTCGAGTGTATAGCGTATACAGATGCTATCTAGCCTATTATCTTGTACAGTTTAAGTGGACGTAAATGCACTAATGGAGTTGTGCGCAGGGTGGTTGGGTTTATGCATGCGGATGAAGGACGGGACCTTGATGGTTGGCAGAAAGTTCGTAGTTGAGTAGACTGCGCATCGTCCGCAAAAGGAACAAAAGACAAGTCGGTAGTTAATCGGACTCGCTACTGCACACAAAGGTTCTTTGCGAATTTAAGGACTTCTGTCTCTGAAACCATGAGTACCTTGTTTGGGTTGTTCCTACAGTAAAAAAGTTCCCTTGAGCGGAATGGATTAATAAACTATCCAGCGGCCTCTGTGTGTCATGCACAACTTCTTCTTTCACTCTGAACGTAAAAGGAAGCGATGGAAGACACGGAAATAATTAAGTTGCAGTAGTAACGACTACTAGTCAGGAGGTTCTTATTCGGGCGGAGTCCAGTACTTGGACTGTTTAACGTTGCCATGCCTGGAATCCTAAGGCACAATCAATAAGACTCGCCGCTTTGTCATCCCATTATCTGATTTGACCTCTAAGTTTCCTGTGTAGGCAGTGGATACGAGGTCTAAAGGGTCAGAAATTTGCGCCTGATCTTGTCAGAAACATTTCAGACCAAGTCATTTGGTTCGCTTCAGCGGAAGAACCAAGCGCGTTTAAACATTTTATCGAGATTAAAGCGAAATAATTCAAATGAACTTGCATGGGCAGGGTGTAGACTGAATATGTAATAGCGAAGAGCTAAACTACAACAGTGTTCTCCTGTCAAAATATCGTCAAATGTATGGCCCGTTATGTTTGTGATATCTTCAATGTAGATATCCTTTGATGGCCCCTGTGCGAAGGGGTGTTGAGGCATACTGGGCGCCCGGAAGTCCTGGTATTGATATGCTAAATCTTGTATGTTCGATCTGAAGAAGAAACAACTAATTCAGGGGATAAAAGCTTCAGCTACTCTGAAATTTGTTCACCAATCTGCAGAACTCATGGAAACCTCTCGCATGGCGGAACGAGGAGCATAGCTGACGTTACCGCCTTTGTCGTTACTATCGGATTCTGGGGACACACTCCGAACCAAACTACCTGGAGGCTGGCTCTGGCTTTCTCGTAGCAAAACACCCCTGTTAACCACACGTTATCACACCAGTTATCCCCTCATATTATAGAGTCCCTTGAAGAAAACTATAAATCCAATCAAACAGAAAACTCAGACAGAAGTTGAGCACCCTGGTCACTCGTATTGAATACCGAGCAGTGGACTTCACTTTAGTATCCAAAGTCAGTTTAGCTGGTCCTCAGATAGTATAGTAAAACTTGACGATTAGAAGACTGAGATGTTAAGTGGACGCAATGAACCATATCCCATATCCTCAGACCTCGAGTACTTGGGCGCAGAAAATTTGTCAGACGACCGCTTTGGGAGTTGGATTGAAAACTACCACACCCACCCTTTCAAATAACAACAGTCTCGCTTAAAGGATCAGAAAGCACAACGTATTTTAACTTGCATCTCCCGATTTGTTGAAGTCTATTGAAAGACATGGCGTGCAGGTCCGTGTTGTTTGTTCCCCCACTCCAAACACCTGAATATGAAAGCCTAATCGAGCATGCTACCGATACATGCGTCGTCGACGTCGCGTAACCGATATAGTCAATTGTTGCGTGCAGCCTGTCTCCGACTGGGTAAAAATATCGCGTGAAAGTGCGTATTCAGAGGTCACTTTTGGCGGAGCTAGGGCGGCAGGAATATGCGACCGCATGCAGACACTGCGGGGGCTGGGTGACAAAGTGGGGTGGGGCGTATGAGATAAGGGAGGGCAGACGACACACGCACATTCTTCCCACACTGGCATCGTCTATTGTAGAGGCGGCGGCGGCCGAGTCGACGGCACGCACGCCTGCACACACCCACTTGCCTAATTTCATTCCTGGGCAAAATAAATATCTGTGACCAACGCGCCAGTCAGCAGCACCGACGACGACGCCCGTTTGTGTCCATCAGGTAGGTAGGCAACCAGGAGGGCGGGTGGTTAAAAGGTGGAAAGGAAACAAGGAGGGGGAGGTGGAGGGCAATTTGTCTAGCTCTTTCACTCCTTTCAGACTTATGAAATATGGCCTGAATGAAATGGCATCTGCCTCCTCTCTCCAGATGCCAACGCCTCCGCAAGCGGTCAGACATCCGCCGCCACCATCAGCAGGTATTAGGCGCGGCCACAGAGAACTCGGGGCCAGTTGAGTAGCGAAGGGTAGTGGGGGGGGGTAGGCTGGAATGGGGCTGGGTAAAAGCCATTAACACGCTGAAAACACAAACGCGCATAATGCATGTACAGAGGGCCTAACACTCGTTTTTATGCAGTTTCAAATTTTTTGCCTTTTAGTCCTTCCGCGAAGAAGCCTTTGCGCTGTGCTGTAAAACAAGGTGGAGGGTGGTGCTGAGGAAAAGGGGAGGCTATTTGCCAGTGACGAAGAGGCTAAATGCGGGGTCACTACAAACCGCTTTCTACTAGCTTCTTCTCTTTGGAGGGCTCCTTACGAGCATTCAATCTCAAGCGGCATGAAAATTCTCAGATATGGAAGGGGCTGATAACTTATGAGGAGACGAATATTAACCACAGCGATCTCGACCGGAATTAACTTTTTGCTGGCTGGCACAATATGCCTCATTCAGCCTGAACTTGGGCATTAATTAAACGAAGCGTGTATTGTTTCTTATTATGGCGAAACCCCTGAGTGAGCTTTTTATCCGGAAAATAGTTTTTTTAAGTAGTGGTTTTAAGACACTTGTCGTAAGGCTTTACCACAAATTGCACACGCAGGTTTCTAGTCTTTGGAACAGGAAAAATCGTAAAAACCCCTTCGAAGGAGCGAAGAAACAAAAGAACTTTACTAAATGCCGGATCTAACCTTACGCCTAATTGTAAACTGGAAAAAAAATAGATAAATTCTGGAGAGGTGTTGCCATGACGCATGTCTCCGACCAAAAGGAGCATCGATTGGAAAGATTACAATCTCATATCAGGACCGTGCATTGGGTTCAAATCTCAGGTTTTTCTGAGCTCGGGTTAGAGTATAGTTGACTGACAACAGTGACTAAGGCAGGAAGGGTTATCTCCTTTGTATCTGTTAAAAAAACCTTTTGGCTTTTCAAGGGTCGTCGGCATAAATTTATGTGTCGTCGATTTCAGCCGGCATAATGTTAAGCTCTATCTTGGTTGTGTAGAGTGGGTGATACAATTCCTCAAATGCCGTGGCTAAAATTTGGATGAATAGCGTGGCATGCATTTCCAGCTGTTATTTTTGTTTGCTCGGTTGATATAAAGAAATAGAAAGCCTTTTACGAAAGAAAAATTCGTTCCAGCCTTATGAAGGGAAAGCAACTTTGACTTTTCCTTAAATCAAAATAATATCCACATGCTGTTGAATATCACAGACCAATGCCTCTTGTTTTTACACGCTTTACCGTAAAAAATATCGATGAAGGGAAGATAATTTTGGATTAAATCTGCTTTGGAGCGGGAAAACCGGACTTCGCATCCAGGAAAATCAGGGAGATATATATGTGAACCCCCAATGATTTCAAGAAACGAGGGGAAATTCAACCCCAAAAATTCCGATCTGCAAACTGGTGACTTTTTCTGTAACACGTAAAAGTAGACTTGTTTGGCGGCAACTTGTTTTACCGCACTAAGCACTACAAGGCTTTAACAAATAAATAAGGGGCACCTGTGATGCTCTATCCCCTGTCACGCCGTGCAATACTGATGAGGGCAACTACCATCTCCAGTCAACCATTAAGGAATGCCAGTCAAAGGGCGGTCGCTTGAGTCGATAGCAAGTATTTTAAATACTAGTTGGGTCACTTTCCGGTGAGTTATTAATGATATAACTATGCTCAAAATAAGTAGGGAAGACGAAATTACCATAAGTAAGCACAAGCACGATTTCATCCATCGAACACTAATAAGTATCGGTGTTCCCTCTGTCCAGAAGGGTGAGGGGGTGGAGGGATGTGAAAATTATCTGCAAAATATACTAATTAAGCCGTTTTAAGCGAGGAACTAGTTAGAAAGCTTTTTCTTTGTTAAAAATTATGTAGATCACAGTCTGTAACTCTGGAAAGGCAGCTCTTTCCGCAATGAGGTCTTATTTGTGGATAGACCTACGAACGTTACGTAGATAGTCATAAGTGACACGAGATTCACCTTTCAAGAACTGTCGACGGCTGATTGTTTGAATGATCATCAAATTCGGCGATCGACCAGTCTGGTGATCGACAAATGAAACTATAAACAAAAAGGTGTTTATCGACCTCTTGAAGGAAGTTTTTGGCTATAACGTCATTTTTCGACGTCAAATTGACTCCATGTTTTTACATGATAATGCTCTCTTCCATCACTCTCTATGCTTGCGACCTCCAAATTGCTTTATCTCGACCAACGATCGGGGTATAAATTCCATCAAAAATCTTCTTGAACACAAGAAATGTTTGATTTCGTGTTTAGAAGTCACACTGACCAAACAGCTTCATACAACTTGGCTGACCTTGTGTCTGAGAGACCCATCAGTATACTCTATCCAAATATACGGTCAACAAAGTACAGATTTTTGCATTTGTTTCTCGTTTCTCAACATTTTCCCATTTTGATGCATTTCCATTTGTTATGTCCTTTTTATTTAGTCTTAATTATGCGACTTGAAACATTCGCTTTCTAAAACTCTGGTTTTCGATGAAAATTATTTTTACTTTGCCAAATAGTAACTTACAAACAAGCCTTCACCTTCTTCTGAAGAGCGGTCGCCCTTTAATGCTGGAAAATCTTGGGGGACGCCGGCTGGGCAAATTTTGCTTTACAGAGATTTTCTCGCGAAAGTCATGACAGTGCCAATTACTTAACCGGATTCGCATATGAGGTCCTTACGACTCGGAACTGTGCATTTCTAGTTGAGGGCTTAATGTGAACCAGAAACAAAGTTCTGGTCCTCGTTTCTGTTGTTAAGCAACTTGATTATTGACATCTTGTCACTATGAATCTGCCTAGAGTGAGTTTGGCTCAGGACTCAGTAAGACAAATAGAAAGTTTAATTCTGTCAAGCGACCAGGTCACATCGTGAGTACCAACTTCACGTTGCTTTGAATGTTTCTTGTTGTCAGGCAAAAGTAATGGGACAATACCAGATTGCACGTGACGTTGACAACGTAACTTATATATTTAAATTAATAAGAACCTGTCGTCTTGACTTATCCCAGTTACTTTGGCCTTATTAATATTTGCCTAGTTCCCTATAAAACTGCCTAGTTAATCTAAGCATGTTGAAAGTAAACGATTGTTTTAGATTCACTGCCCAGGCGTTTTGTACAGCTGGTAGTGCGGAGTAAAGAGCAGCACTTTCTAGTGCGTAGGGGATGGTAGAACTCATGACATATCGCAAATAATGCAAAAGATCGTCCCGGGCTATTAGGAAGCATAATCAAAATAAAAGAGAGCCCAAATGAATACGAGACGTAAAGGTTGGTGAAAATAAAATTTCTAAGGAATAAATTTGTTTATAAAGGCTATAAACATCCAAGATGTAGAAATGCAGTTTCTTCTTTAAACTTGATTTAAAAAGCATAAAAATTAGTGCGATGTTAGGAGTAATAAATAAAAGTAAGTAAGAAAATTATGAATTTTTGATAATACATGGCTAAATATTCTCCATTAAAAGGCATCCTACAAAGTATGGTGACCAGACAGCTATTTATTTTCCAATAAATTGTTAAAAGTGGAATGGTCTGTCGTTTTGATGAAAAGCGCCTTTCGCACTTCTGGAGAGGCGGATAACCAGAGAGGAGATGTCACGTCTTATTTTCTGACTGGAGAAAGGTCATGGGAATAAGGACATCGCATACGTCCCTAGTTCAGAGATCACTCTCCCGCTAAAAACTTATGTAAATCACAGACACAAATGAGTAAACGTTGTCTTCTGTCTAGTGCAATGGTTTTCACACCAAGTTCGGGTTTTATTGCCAGGGATGTCAGAATCTGTTGAGTGTGAATTCGTCCTTGAAACACGATTGGACATTTCATTGTTTTAATCGTCAGACCACTGATATTCGTGTTTTCTCCCTGGCTTGCTCCTGTAAAGCAGGGTATATTGGTCGCACGAACCCGCGCCTACTCAAAATGATACGCCGAACACTCCCAGCATCTCCGAGAAGGCTCGAAATTAGGAGAATAATCAGCAGAATTCTTGTA
>CACRXP010000629.1:317442-385511 GCA_902702965.1 Spirometra erinaceieuropaei | reverse complement strand
AACCACAACAGTGAGGGTCAAGCGCCCACTTGACATGCTTATATACCTCACTTCATAAGGCCTATGACGTACTGATGATCGGTAACGACCGTGAAACAGCTGTCTGCGTCTGGCCTGTTGCACTCTTAGCGAGCTGCTCATGTAATATATATATATATATATATATATATATGGAAAAGAGAAGACTTCGGATAATCGAGTTGTACTCGTAAATTTTAAAGTCGGTTACACCGACCCGTCGTCAGACGAAATGAACAGAGGGGGAAGTGAAATGGGCAGACTAGGTCGGCTGACGCGACAGGACAGACAACGACAGACAGACAGTTTGATGTTGTTGCCCTGTTTTCTTCAATACCGCATGACCTAGCGACTGAAAGCGTAGCCCGATGTCTAGGGCAAAGTCCCATTGGCATTCCAACACAGCATGTCTTCGACATGCTTAAGCTTTGCCACAAGAATTATTGTCACTTCAATGACAAGTACTATCAACAAGTAAAGTGCACCCCAGTGGGCTCCCCAATATCGGGGCTGCTTGCAGAACTAGTCTTGCTGCGGCTAGAACAGGAAGTAGTGCAAACCTTCCGAACCAAAAATCTGGCTCCGCTACGCGGACGACGCATTTGTCATCATAAAGACCAGCGAAGTTGAGCGATTGCACCAGAACTTAAATAGCGTCTTCCCGGCTAAACAATTCACTCGCGAAGAAGCAACAGGAAATACCCTCCCGTTCTCAGATGTGAGTATACAAAGACTTAATGATGACAAACTAGCAAAAAGCGTCCACAAAAAGGAACCTAGTGCCGAAATCATACTTAGCTGTGGGAGCAATCATCCTGCGGCTCATAAACGAAACTGTGTCCGCACTCTTTTCCATCGAGCCTATCGCATCTGCAGCAGTGCTGACTCACTTAAGAAAGAATTGACCTACTTACCTCGGTTATTCCGGTCCAACGGATATTCTGCCAGTTTTGTAAAGAACTGTCTCAGAGGCCAGAGACAACTACCAAGCCCCGAGTTTAATAGAGATACAGTGTCACTGAAATTCTATTCACTGACGTACATTCAGGGAATTTCTGAAACACACTCCCGGTAATTAAAACGCTTTGGCATCTCCATTGCCCATAAGCCCGCATCTTCCCTACGCGAGGCATTATGCCGAGAAAAGGACCCGGTGCCCAAAGAACAACTTACTAACGTCATCTAACGTATACCGTGCGCCAACTGCCCTTCTGTTTATATTGGCCAAACAGGCCGATGTCTTGAGACTCGCATTAACGAGCACAAGTTAGCCCTCCGCCAACGTGGCCCTCTGTCCCTCGTGTTTGCGCAAGCCCTTGAGCATGACCACCGTTTCAATAGGGACGGTACTGATGTGATCGCAAGGGCCAACACCAGACAGGCGCGAGAATTCCTCGAAGTTTGGCATTCTGGCACGATTAGCATCAACCACCACGTCGATCTAGATGCTCACTACGAGGGCTTACCTACACGCTCACAGTCTCGTTCCCACACCCTAACAACTGCTAACTCCCATTCGGCCACATAGACGTATGCTGTTTCGCCATTCCGCCCCCTCCCCATTGCGACACGGTGAACAACAACCGAAACCGCCTAACACCTCCAACGCCGGCGCATTGCCCCCTGACCTCATCCCGCATCACTGACCAGCCGCTCGCATTTCCATTGATCCGCAATCCCCCCGCGTTTTCTCCACCTCCAACACAGGGAGTCCTAACGGTTCTTCCTTCCCTCCCCCTGCCACACAGCGTACCACAACTCGGTGCCCACCCCTCTTCCGCACCAGCTGTCTGTTAGTCGTTGTCTGTCCTGCCGCTTCGGCCGAACTAGTCTGCGCATTTCACTTTCTCCTCTGTTCAATTCGTCTGACGACAGGTGGGTGTCACAGGCATGAACATTTCCGAGTATAACTCGATTTCCCGAAGAGCCTTCTCTTTTTCATCATATCACCTCGAAATGCACACCACATCAGTTATTCATATATGGTAGGGGAGGCTCACAGATCGTTCTTACGGAACTCACTCGTTCCGTTGTGCCTTATGGGATCTCTCTAACAAACAGGTCACGAGTTCGAGCCTCGGGTGTGCCACACTCCGGGGTTGGGTATGACTGGCTGACGACGGCTAATAAGCCAGAAGTGGCCATTTCAGTCTCCCATGTCTTTGTCGGTAATACCATTCTGCTCATTTATATATATATATATATATATCAGAGGGGAGACGACAGAGTCTGGGGGGTAGATTGATAAAGCACTGTTTTGGGCTTGTTTGCCTTCATTCAACCAATCATAACCCTGTGCGCCCATTCCTGAGTCACGAGGTCGTAAAGAAGATTACCAGCCTAGGACGAGAACTAAGATCCAGGCGAACACGTGCGATGACGGCTAGCGCCCGAACGCCGCCCCCCGACGAGAGGTAAACCCGTTGAAAGGAGACCATCACAACCTATAAATACTGTGAGGCGTGGTACAAAACTCACCTCCGACGATGGAATCTTGTTTGATTTTGAAACGTCAGGACAATACAACTATGGTTCCCGAGATCGTCTCTTCTTCTCATTTATGTCCGGGGACGCGCATCTTCGCTTCTATCAGCAATATATATATATATATATATATATATATATGATAGTGGGCGCTCACCGATCAGGTTACGGAACATGCTCGTTCCGTTGTGCCTTGGGGCTCACACTTAAACCCTCGCAGGCAGTCGCACAGCGACTAGTGATATATGTTGAGAAGATGATACCGACAAAGACAAGGGAGNCATATATCACTAGTCGCTGTGCGACTGCCTGCGAGGGTTTAAGTATGAGCCCCAAGGCACAACGGAACGAGCATGTTCCGTAACCTGATCGGTGAGCGCCCACTATCATAATTAATATTCCCGATCACAACCGACAGGACAACGGGCCCGTGGCTCAATGGTAGAGCGTTCAACTCCATGACCAAAGATCCCGGGTTCGAATCTCAAGTGATCCACACTTGGGGTTGGGTATGACTGGCTGATGACGGCTAATAAGCCAGAAATGGCCATTCCGGTCTCCCTTGTCTTTGTCGGTATCATCTTCTCAATATATATATATATATATTGCAACAAGCGTCTACCAAAAAGACTCCAGTTCTGACGTCATTCTTAATTATGAAAACAACCATCCTGCGGCCCATAAAATGAGCTGTGTCCGAACCCTTTTCCATCGGGCCTGTCGTTACTGCAGCAGCGATCATCTACTTAAGAAAGAACTCACTTTCTTATATCGTTCATTCCGCACAATTTAGCACCCCTTACCCCAGACACAGTTAACCGCAACTGCAATCCCTAACACCAGTAAGTTGGCTCACTGACCTCTGCCCGCATGCCGGATCGACGAGCTGTCCGTAATCCCATTGAATCGTCATCCCCACTACCCACCAACACAGGGAGCCCCAACAGTCGCCCTCCCCTCCCCCGCCACAGATCCTAGCCTAATTATGTGTCCACCCCCATTTCATACATTAGTTGTTTGCCTGTCAGTGGCTGCCCTATCACGCCAACCAATTTAGTTTGATCATTTCACTTTCTCCTCCGTTTATTTCGTCTGACAACGGGTTGGTGTAATCAGCTCGAAAATTCACGAGTACAACTCAGTTTTTTCCGACGAGCCTTCTATCTTCATCATATATATATATATATGAGATAGTACCGACAAAGACAAGGGAGACCGGAATGGCCATTTCTGGCTTATTAGCCGTCATCAGCCAGTCATACCCAACCCCAAGTGTGGATCACTTGAGATTCGAACCCAGGATCTTTGGTCATGGAGTTGAACGCTGTACCATTGAGCCACGGGCCCGTTGTCCTGTCGGTTGTGATCGGGAATATTAATTATGATAGTGGGCGCTCACCGATCAGGTTGCGGAACATCTATATCTCATCTATATCTACTACTAGTCGCTGTGCGACTGCCTGCGAGGGTTTAAGTATGAGCCCCAAGGCACAACGGAACGAGCATGTTCCGCAACCTGATCGGTGAGCGCCCACTATCATAATATATATACATATATCGGTCGGCAGGCCGGAGGTTGAGTCACGTGCGTAAGTAATTCATGTCACGCGTGTCCGGCCGCCCGGAGACGACATGCGTAAACGGAGATGCTGAGGTGCTTGAGCGCAGGCAGGCACAGCTTTACCGCTTGGTTGTTCTATCGATGAAGTTGCATCCCAGCTGAACAAAGCGCATCTAAATGCTCTTTAGGGAATGTAGACTGTGCTTGTTTTAATTGAAATACGGCGAACAATTCGTATTTGCATCAGATGTCATTGGTAATTATGGGCATTTTACAAACGTGCGCTTCCAACCCCAACACAAGCTTGGTAGCGCACCACCGGCATTCGGTACAGAAAGAGAGCTTACGTGTTACGTTATGCTGATGTTTATTTTATGCAATCTGTAAAAAAACACAGCTCTTTAGCGTACATGTTAGGTGCATAAGATTGACGGCAGCATGTGAGCTCTATTTAACTTTGGAGATGTTGTTAATGTATGAAAGGGATCGCCAGACTGTTGGTTCAAGAGCCCAATTAAATTTTTATAACTCTTTATCTTTGGCATCTGCCGTCGAAATACGGCATTGTATACTTATGCATTCTTAGAAGCCTGCTTGCGCGAGCAGTCGAAATTCTACATCGCCTGTCAGAATGTTCAGTTGCTGTCCGACTGTGCCACCATCTGCCCCGATTGTTTTGGTGATGGGTAGGATATTTGGTGTCACAATCCGAAGCTGTCGTTGCCCAGAGTTTATCGCAGCAAATTCCGCACTTCGACAGTTAAATACCTATAACTTTTGGCATAGTTCTGCATTCGCTGATTCTTTCTACCGATAAAACATACCTCCTCCAAGTGATCTGAACACAGTTTGGGTTTCAGCGAAAAAAGTCGCAGTTTCTAACTTTGGAAATGTTAGCGTGAGATAAAAAGGGGACAGTAAATAAAAGCATAGGGACAGCACGAGACTGCTCTCTGGAAGGAAACAAATGAGCCAGGCGAATGCCAGGACGCATAAACTGGTGGATTCTTTAGCGAGTCACGATAATACTGAAAACTGATTGAGACATTTTAAGGCTTTCAGAATACTACGCTCATCTGTAAATCTGGATGTCGAGTAACATCGTGAACTAAGACACGGGAGATTAGAATGGCAATTTCTTGTTTATTAGCAATCATCAGCAGCCAGGTAAACCAAACCCTGAAGTGTACAGCACCTAAAGCTCGATTTTGCGACCGGTTGGTTTTAAATCCAACGTCTTTAACCACTGAGCTATGGGCTAGTTGTCCCGTCGGTCGCAGAATCGAGCCCCAGGTGTTACACACCTCGGAGTTTGGTTCTGCGGGCTGATGATGGCCAACAAGCTAGAAATGGCCACCCCAGCCTCCCTTGTCTTTGTTGGCGATAGTGTTCTGCCTATATTCCGCGTCGCTATGTGGCTGCTGGCGGGCCCCAAGTCTTAACGGGACGAATGAGTTCCGCATCGCTGTCGGTGGGCGCCCCTCTACCAAATCTACATGTACATATATCTGTGTGTGTTATCGACAGATATCCGGGTGTATTGGCACAACGGTCTTCTATCTTTATTTAGCCAATCACAAACCAGATATATCGGCATGTGCACGCATCAGGGCACGTGATGCAAATAATCCGTGAAAACCCCGTCAAACTGGAGTTCGTGGTGCCTTGCCTCGTGACATTTTATGGAATATGACTGAGGAGAGGTTGCTGGGAGAATAGCGAATGATAGAACTAACCATTCCTGAGAGGCAGTCAAACAATGTTCGCCGCACTAGAGTGGAGCGTTTCATAGACGGTGAGCGCTTTCGAATAATGCGCAAGTGTTGCACGCCATTTGAATAAAGAAATGGGTAGTACGCTGCCAGATTACTGAGATGTAATGGGAGATGGCGCAAAAGTGAATCAAGTATTAAAATTTTTGATTCAGGGCAAACCAGGGAGGTCAGTGGGTCATGCACCCAGACGCCGTAGTAGGCCTTCCGGTAGACATGACGACTGATGCAGTCTCTGTACGATTACCAAGCTCTGCGCAGTCCTCGAGCCAGTTCATTGTTGGTCATGACGATAACTTCAGGATCTTTTCACATGAATTGGTGGATGCATTTAGGTGCGTGTTTTAGTCGTTAACAGCTGAATTCTCATCACCCGTGTTGGATGCTGGCGTGATGATTGTTCGGCAATCTGGCTCACCGGCTTGCGCGCTTCCTGAATGGTCAATAAGTTTGGCCAACCTATGCCTCAACACGGACTGTGGAGTGTGGATGTCGTTGCACTTGTTGGTAGACTGACGTCCCGTGAATCATGACTCAAGCAACTCGCGGCTCACGCAATTATCCCCTCTTGCGAGAATTTCAGCCTCATCGAACTTGAATGTGTGGTCGGGTCTCGTCGAATGGGTCGCGAACTGAGAGTTGGCATCATTTCTGTGCACCGTTTCCGCGTGTTCGGCAATTCGCGTCCGAAGCAGTCTTCCAGTTTCTCCGACGTGGTTGCTTTGTCCGCAACTGCACCAGATCCGGTAAACGCCTCCAGATGTTTCTTGCCGTGGCAATCGGTCTTTTGGTCTGATCACCTGATGCCTTATGGTGGCCTCCGGTCTGTGCACAACTCCAACCCCAAGTGGTGCTAGGAGGGGACTAACGGCCTTGGAGACGTTCATGCTGTACGGGATCGCTCGTCATGCTAGAATAATTTCATAATGCGACAAACAATTTACGCACGACACTTTCCGAAACCCGAAGCGCTATCCGACACTCCAGTGCATCTGCGGTACCCGTTGTCATGGCATCTGAACTAAAAGAAAATTCACTCTTTCATATTGGCCAGTGAGTTTACTGGAGTCACGCGACTAAACAAATCTCACCTCGCCAGCGTCTGATGCGTTACCATTAACAGTCCACCTAAGCCTGACTACATTTACATTTGGACAAATATCCAGTTCTGTGTCAGAATCCACGCGAAAATGAACAAGAGAGGCCAATGAGCATATGAAGCCAACTGTGTTAGTAGAGAGGGGTGCGCGCGCGTAGATTGATATTTCACTGATGTTTCAAAAAACGTAACTTACTTTTGTTTGTATAATCTCTGGCTCGACTCACTCGATGGAATGTTATTGGGTATGTAAGAGGGCCGAATTCCGACATGATGTTCACGTAGTCCACATTTGAGATATTTCTTATCTCCAATTTCGCAAAATTTATATTGCCTGTTCCTTTAGAAGGACAAAAGGAAAAATAACTAATTGATTAATCTTAAACCTCAATGAAGGGTCCTAGTTTCGATGGCATCTATGCTAACAGTCATGACTGCTTGTAACCATTGACATTTTAATTTATTCTTGAACTTGCAGTCATTAACTAACCTCAGGAATGGTAGACTGAAAATTTGAGATCTCATTTTGATTATGAAGACTCATTTAGGCTATGGCCTATTATTGAGTTTTATGCGACGGAATCTCAAGTGACTTCATCTGCATCGAGATACCGGTTTATCGTATGCACTTCAATTTGATCGCTGGGAGAAAATGCACTCGCTATAAATGACTACGTAATTGCCGTAAATAGTTCGCACTGATTTCCCATACACGTTACATTTCAACATATGTATAGCAAAATGCAAAAACTATTTTCTCTGCGCTTATTCGGTAGAAATGAGTATGTTCTCCAAGGTTCGCACAACGTGGTTTTAATTAATTGCTAAATTATTTGAGATATATTTATGCAAATGAAACACAATTTGGGTTCCCTTTTACTTGGAAATTCAAAAAGATTTTTGCAGCCTCCACAGGCCCATTGTTTGAGTAAGGCTGTTGCGAAAGACATGATAAGCCGAACAAATGAGTGCCAATAATAACATTTTGTTAGGTACTTTCTTTGAAACAAATGTAAATGTGTGACACATTTAAAGTCAGCAAAAAATTTCAAAAACATATGTCGTTATGATTCTACCAACGGCGTGTTTTACGAGCAGCCGGAAAACAGCTCAGTCGAAAGCCGAAATCATAAGATAATTAAGATATTTTGAAATTTAGCCGCACGGATCTTAGCATTAAATGTGTACTTGAATCCGTCTTCCTAATATAGGACGCATATATGAGTTATGGCTGGAAGGTGATGATACTGACCAATACTTTTATAATAGCCAAGAGGTTGAACTTCTTTATTGATCTACATTGCTTTATGCATTTATTAGCAGTGAGACTACTATGAAATAAATAAACAAACCATTTATGTGTTTACAGCGAAATAGCTTGGATTTCATTTTGCAGAATCCCGGCATTCCTCGGACATTATAAAACTCGTTTTCTCCTATCCGTCCGCCCTGAAGTAAAGTATGAAACAAATATTGACAATGAAATGAACACTTCAAGCATCAGGTAGGAGTAATTTTCACGATATCCTAAAAATTCACTCACTGATTGCATTTGTTCTACCATAAATCTTATTTTTTTATATCTGCAGCTTGCGGGTAGCGCACCAATAACAACCGAAGAAAACCCAAGTGTCAGTCAAATTTTCTGATGGCGATTCAAATTAATCCTTGGAAAATTCGAAGTACTCACGACCTGTACATGCTGACAATTCTTACCCGGTAATCTCCGTATATAACTGCTTTATGTTCATGCGGCCCACTTTCGTTTGTTAACAGGCGATTATTCCACTGGCAGAGAGTTTGGTCTTGCCTGCAGTAGAGGAAAACACAGTTTACGTTTGGAGGCAAAAAATTTTTGCTTCTCAGTTTAAATCAACAGATCCTAGCATAAGACTGTGTTCCGTATTTTCGACAGCTAAAGTATATTTGGAAAGTAAATTATCCTTCTAAAACCACTCAGGTCATTTCTTATTAAAACAATGCAAATCGACATATACAATATTGTCCGAATACTAGAAAAGTGAATGTGAAGAACGTGTGTACTTACAAATTTACGCAGCTGAATAGCAAAGTGAGAAATCCAATGCAGGCGAGCATCGTAAAACTTGGTCAATTTTATCCAGTTTGCCTTATATGCAGAGCATTGTCCATGCTACAACAACGTGATACTGGAGAGGGCTGTACGCCGCAGGAATCTGTACAAGAATTTACCACTACCGCTGTGTTTTACATGTTTTCAGCCAGTAGCGATTTTTGTGAGACTCAGTGTCTCCACTTATAGTCAAGTTTTTCCAGTAGATATTACTATTCTGTAATTGCAGGTGTTGTCTACACTACAGTTCTCTATGAATATTCGGTGACCTGAACCAGCGTTGCTTAAGGCTGCCTGAATCGCCTGCGTGAAGAAGTTGACTGCTTGTTGCGTTGCTGGGATACAGTTTAGATGAACGTTCTGTTAATGCACGGGCGCATTTTCATGACAAGAAAACCCCAGTTATTCAGATAGATGACAACCGGGTATGCAGGAATTATGTTTCAGGTCAAAGCGTGTTCCTCTTTATTAATATCCTTTGATATTTCCTAAAGAACTTGTATAACTGACATTATTTAAATGCAGAATCAGTGGATCACACTTTGCCATTTACAGGTCCACGCCGTTTGGGCCGATCCGACTGGGGACACGGCAAGAACGTCCACATAATGCATTATCAAAACTGTCTTTTGTGTGCCTAGTGCCGTAGACGCGCTATCAAGTGTACGTAGGCTTGGAAGCCGAGGTTTCCCTAGCCTCATATGGTTAATTCCGATTGTTTCCGAAGATGTTTTTGAGTGTCATTACATATTACCATCAAATTAATTGTTCTCCTACGCCCTATTGCACAGTGGTCGTTCATGTCTGGAAACTAAGTGGATAGTCCTACGACAGTTTCCAAATTAAGTAGTCGTTCAATCCATGGTAGCTGAGGTAAGTAAATAAACTCCAGTAAGTAACACAGGCTTCCTGTGCAAATACGAACTGTTCGCAATATTCTACCTGATCCGAGGACAGTCAACAATCCCTAAAGGTCATTTGGATGCGCTTTGTTCTGCAGGCATTCAGCTTCATCCACAGTAAAGCCCAAGCAGTGAAGCCGTAGCCGCCCGCACTCATGCTCCCCAGCGTGGCCGCTTACGCATGTCATCTTCGGACGACCTGACACGCGTGGCAAGAGCTGCGTACGCCCGTGGCACAGTCGCCGGCTTGCGACAGTCGGTATTCACATATACGTGCTTACATATGAAATTCGACGAGCGTTTTCGAATCGAAAATATTACTTAAGTGGGGTTGCAATACTACTCACTGTGCGTCATAATCTCATAATGTTTTAGTTACTGCAGGATGCCAATTTTCGACAGATCTTTATTCCAGCCGCCTCAAAAACCAAAACATTGTAGAAAGTGCCCACTATATAGTATGAACTTTTCTCACTGATTTCGATGGCCTTTTAATCTCAAACATATATCATTGAAAACATGCATATAAATATTTAGTCTTTTACAGATATGAAAGGAAATGACGTTTTCCTCAAAACTTATTCTTGACGAAATAGCATAATTCGATTTTGAAAAGTTTGCGATTACAGGACTTTCAGAGACCGAGGTTTCCTTTCTCAAAACATCGTGTCACTGCCTTTACTAATTTTGTTTGTAAGGTTTGCCATATGGTTCAGACTCATTGATGATATGAACACCATCGATTTCCTCTTCAAAACCCATAGGAATGTATGCATTTACGTACACGATAAATATACAGCTTATATTTTGGACACCTTGAATGCCAGGGTGATGACATTTCGGATTTAGAATTAGTCGGGAATCGGAAATGTTTCTAAAACCTGATTAGGCCCTTTCGTAAATTAAACAATTTGGGGAAGACGTCAATTCCTTTTAAATGTGTAAAAGACTGGATATTTGTGTGAATGTTTTATGAACCATATCTGATTATGTAAGAAAATAAAGTTTTACTCAAATTTTCTTCTTGACGAAATAGTATAATTTGGTTTTAAATAGTTTGCGATTATAAGATTTTCGGAAAACGAAGTTTCCTTCCTCAAATCATCGTGTCTCTGCATTTACTAATGTTGTTTGTAAGGTTTGCCATATGGTTCAGACTCATTGTTGATATGGTTTACACTTTATGACTTAGCACATCTACTATATATCTTCACGACTGGCCGCAACCGGACGAAGTTCGGGTTTACATTTCCCGGTGAGAACGTTTGCCGTCACTGCTTACCGAGTTGCCTGTTTGTTACATCGCCACGGCAAATCTTGCCCATCCAACTGTTTTCTCTGTCTTCTGATGTAGAAACCCTTAATTTGTGAACCGCCGCATCCCAAAAAGTCGACAGAAACGCCAGGCTGCTTACAGAAGGATTGTTGACTTCGCCAAAATTTTGGACTCCGCACTTAATCCGTCAGGTCGTGCACGTTGGGGCTAATGCTCGATTTCTCCATCCACACAGCAGTGAGTCCTACTCCCACGCGTGACGCCGAAAACGAGACCTGCACAGTCTAGACTGACGGGCAGACAGCACGAAGAGGTCGCGGTTTGGAGGACCTCTTCATACTCAGAGTAGAACCTCAGACCGCGTATGCCTGTCACAAGACCCTGGGTGAAAGTGATGAGGCTCAAATAGATCAGCCCACCGTGGAAATGTCTGTCAGAATGCGACCCGATGATCAATCAGATCAATCATTCTCTGCTCAGGTAATCAACGTATTTGATTGTGTCGATAAAACTTACAACTTCCGTCGGTCGGCGTCGAGACATTCATGTGCACTTCCGGTGAATTCTTCGCCCATAAAAGTAATTTGTTTTGTGTCTTCGACAATCACAGAGACTTCGAAACTGCCCATTGGGATAAAAAGTCGGCGCGTGATGTATGTATTTGTGAAATTTCAGAAGTAGTTCAACAGAAGCAGTTATCTGAAACTGTTCTAATTTTCTATAGAATGCTTTTAGCAATGTTTGCTGTTTTCCTTCATAAATACTTTAGCGATTGTACGCTTCTTCTGAAAACCCATGTCTTGGTAGCTACAGTTTTACGTGATAAACGCCATAAGCTTCTCTTTATTGCCGAATCTCTTTATTGTCGAAGAGATTCAAGTTTCACTGCCCGAAAAGAGGAATTATTCATTCGAATGTCGCTATCTTTGTCGATGAAACACCTGATACGTCAAAGTTGATTGTCAATGGGCGATCGGATGAAGGTTGTACACACATACTCATGAGACGATTCGATTTTCATTCATGGTTTTTTATCCAATTTTGCATCTCCCTCCACCCATGTCGGAATCAAACGGTCACATTATAAACTATTACTTTAAAACTGCAGTTTAATATCCATTGACTTAATTCTAGTTCTGAGCTGCAGATAAATGTTTATCACTTTTTATTTGCAACGCAACTGATTCACATACCTGAGTAGTTTTCCGTTTTCTAGATGAAAAAGGAAAATGATTCAGTCAAATAACTCAACGAATTGTAGGCTACTTGAGAAATCTGCAGAGACCTGTCTCAAATCTGATTTAGCAATTAACGATTGGAGTGACCAGGGAAGGAATGACGTCGAGAGACATCGAGGACGGTCAGCTCAACTCTCCACATTGTTATATTTAGATCGTCATTGCCGACGATGTCCAGGGTGTGCTCCACAACAAGGTGAGGGCAGGGACGATGACTTACGCGTGGTTTAGTTTATAGCGAATGTCAACTTGCACAGCATCCACTGCACTCTCTCTTCCTTCCCCACCTAGAACCGTTGTCAAGAAAGAGGCGAAAGAGAGCGCAGGTAAGTGGTGCGTTCGAGCTCGCACTTTGGCGCTCCAATCCGCACCCCCTGGTCCCCACAGCAATGACCGGGATTTTAACCAGCAACAGCGAAATGGGCTGACGAGGCCGAAGTCGCATCTAGGCGTGTCGTAACACCTGGCTCGGATTCCACGGAATGGGAGTACCATAAATGTCACATTAACATGGAGCAACTGCAACCTAGCTCCTAGACCACCAGTCGGCCACTCCACACGAACGCACGGTACTGGGCAGCTTGCGAGTTACAGGTTATTCCGTCAGTTGCCAAGCGTTCACGCCGCGACTTTTAGCGCACCGTGATAGCATCAAGCACGTCAGATTGTTTATAGTGAGGAAAGTGTGCTGAGTCGTCGACCTCATTCTCCCTTCCTATTCCCAGGCCTCAGTCGCTGTCCGAGCCGGTCAATTGACAGGTGCTGGGAATGGGCGCGGTGGCTGACATATCCATTGGCCTTTTCTGCGCGCGCCACATGCACGGCCTGGTCCCCCAAACACAAGCATCAGGATTTTACACAACGGGGACTGAGCGGCGTACATCTCACATGCGTAAACGTGCCGTAGGTCACTTTAAGAAGGAGCTTGGCTTTCGGCCCACCAGTGTACCACTGCACACAAACACACACAACTGGTAAGAATGTGTGGACTGAGGTGGGACGTCAGTTAGCAACCCTTCAAGCCACTGTGATTAACGCGCCGTGATATTCTCTGACTCGAGTCAAACATGCCGCAGAGGGGTCGCATGGAAGTGGAGCCGAGACGCACACTTCCCACATTCATGGGTGGTTGCTACTGGATGCTTGTGGTTGATGTTGGTGTTGTGCAGAGCAGGTGTTGGTTGGGGAAGGTGTGATAGTGGGGCGTAGCGGGAGGTTGTTTACCGTAGGTTCCACTAAATGCGTATGTAGCCTAATAGGCCCATGCGGTGAGTGAATGTGCGGATGCACTGAGGGCAGTTGAGGTGGATGCGGTTGGTGCATGTAGGTGCTCCAGACACTGGTTGGCCTGTCGCTGCGCGATGGATTCGCGAGTGACCGACCTGACCGATATATTAGGAGAGTGTACGAGTGAGTGTGGACAGGAAAAATCGGCGGTGTCAGTGTCGATTTCGGAGATGGTGGCAGTGGTAGGGCTGCTGATGATGGCGGATCGCTTCTGTCCAGAAATCGCCTTTGAGCCCCCAGACTTCAGATTGCTGCTCATTTGGCCGTTGTCTGTGCGCTTGGCGCCTGCTTCTCTCGACAAAATGTCTTGAATAACCATTGGCTGCAAAGAGGTTTCGAATGTACAGTCGTTCGGACCTCCTGATTTGGCATACCCCATCGATCTCAGGCACCAACACGGCGCCGTTTGATGCAGCCTAAGTACACACCGGCGTCCGCTGAAATCGCTGAAATCTTGGCATACTTTCGATCTCCAGAGAGTTGCCATCTTAGGCAGGGCCATCCAAAGGCAGAACGGCTAACACTCTGGGCTTGGTACTCTAATGACAACTCCATCAACTGACATCTGGACCTCCGTACAGTCTACAAAGTCCTACATCATCACCTCCGTAGAGCTCAGGACCAAGAAACCACACTGGACTTAAGAAGGCCATAGATAGACAAGCCGACGTTGAGTCTACTTGGCGAGGAAGAATAAGAACCGCCAGACCGACCACCCGATGAATGGTTCAATCACTTCCCCCGACGAAACCGCGACTCACAAAGCACACATGTAAAAGCGTCCGCCAATCATCCCGCGACAGGTCGAGGCGGCAAGAAAAGAGGAAAATCGATCAGCATGAGGCCCATCAACGCGACATGCCACTTGAAATTTCTGGTCGATTTTACACTTTTACAATAGGGGGCCGTCCAAACTCTTCGAATCGTCAGAAGCTAAATAAACCCGTTCCGGCGAGGCTCTCGCATTCTTCAAATCAACAACCCGGATCTCTCAATTTTGCCACGCCGAAAAGCAGTGAATTCATGCACGACAGCACGCTAACAAGAGTGATTGCCTGAATGCACCATGCGCAGGTGAAAGCCACATTCTACTTAATTGCATGCATGGCTTGTGTCTCAGTACTTCAGAAGAGGGATGCGCTCTAGTGAAATTGTAATCTGACCATCGTCGGTCAAAGTGCTAGTTGCTAGGTCAAGACGACAGTCTATTGAGAGCCGTTTTGCGATGTCACCCATGCTGAGTACTTTATCCCTAGTTAGTTGCAGTCAACTCTACAGGATTACTGACGTTACCAAATGCTCGATCGAACATTTCGTGCAGTAAGTTTTTCAGATATCATCGGCTTACATTTGCATGGCCTTTATGGAGACCTTCTCTGGCCTCTCGTAGGGTTGCATTTGTAAGCTCGTTGCTCTATACCTTCAATACCTAGAGAGTTGCCATCTTATGCCGGCGCAGCACAAAAGCAGCACGGTTAACACTCGACGCTTGGTACTATAATGCTAACTCCATAAACAGGCAACTGGACCTTCCTGCAGCCTACAAAGTCTTACGTCATCACTGCCGTAGAGCCCAGGCCTAAGCAACCACACTGGACTTAAGAAAGCCATAGATAGACAGCCGACGCGAGCCTACTCAGCGAGGAAGAAGAAGAACCACCAGACCGACCACAGGAAGGACTGTACCTTCGGAATATCTTTGCAGTCAATAGTTATCCCAGACATTTCATCGAGAGAAGCGGACGCCGAGCGCACAGAAAACGGCCAAGTGAGCAGCAATCCGAAGTCTGGGGGCTCCAAGGCGGTCTCCCGACTGTTACAATCCGTCAAGACCAGCAGCTACACCACTGCCACCATCGCCGGAACCGACACTGACACCACCGATTTTTCATGTCCGCAGTGTCCCCGTGCATTCACTTCACACATCGCTCAGGTGCGGATTCGGCTGTGTCAGCCACATTGTTGTTGTTTGTCAGAAACCTGTTCATTTGCTGTCGAAGATACCAAACCAATACATTTTATGGGTGGTGAATTTACTAAAAGCGAAGTAGATGTTGCGCACTCTCACTATAAACTAATTCACGCTCAGGTCACTGTGCCTGCCCAACCTTGCAGCGGGGCACGGCGACGGTCAAACTGTCACCACTGGACTTGCATCTTGCCAGGCATCCTGGCCAAGTTCCATGATGTATAATTCTGGCGAGCTTGACATCGGCTGCAACCTCTGCGCTGTTTCTGTTAGAACGGTTCCTGTCGTCCGGAGGTCACGCCTGACAAAGAACCGCAAACCGGCAGGACAGCCTCTCCCAGGAAGCCCGCATGCGAGCCAGACATTGGCACGCCGCTGAGTCACGCGCGACCTCCAGGGGTCAGCAACACGCGTGGGCCTGCCCATGTGGGCGCTCAGGACTGGACCATTAGGAACACGCAAACCAGACAAAGGCTGAACCCTTAACTACGAAGCCGCGGACGGAAGGACTAAGAGTTGATGTACAAAGGGTGATCGACTCAGTAAAGCTGTTCTCTGGTATCCTGTCTGTCTTTTATTCCGCACCGAACTGGCGTCGTCCTATTGAGGGATATAACAGTGTCTTCTTAACTCGCTCGTGATATTTTCTGGCGCAAGAGATTGGGCATTCCCGGACATAAATCGAATGGGTGTAGTCAGTATTATTACGCGTTACTACATCATCCGTCTATGTAGATCTGCTTTTGATTCAGTGGTACTACTTTAGCATATGAATGCGGTCTTTTGGTGTCATTGAGAGGAGAAGGCCTCTCAGCACGGATGACTCCACTATGACGTCTTTCACATTCCTATACATCTGAACGGACGTGTGCAGATATTTTCGCATTTATCCCCGTCGTTTGCTTTGATTTAATCCAATATCTGTTTATTGCATCGAATGAAAGTTTAATTTGTCGATTCCGCTAAAAGCATTAATGGCTCTTAAGAAATTGGAGCTGTCAAAACACACTTTATTTCCATAACCAAAAATAACTATCTAGGTGACTCCAGAAATCCGTTTGCCAACGGTTCCAATCCTAAAAATCCGCACTCGACTTCAGATTGCACTGGCCAATACAAACACCAGGAGTGCCCCGCCGGTCGCAAGTATATTGGCTGCTGTAAAGAGACAAGAAACTTTGCATTGTCTGAACTGTCGAAATACACAAAACACTCTGATATTAATAAAGATATACTTGCAAATTTAAAAACCTACCTGAAGTTCATATTACTACAATATTTCATAATCTTCATACTATGGTCACATCAAAAGACCTGAGGTTGTTTTAACTTACGCATTATGGAATGTGACGCAGAAGAATCAGATGGTCCCGCGGTTGCTGAAATTGTTTACACGTTTTCTGTCATTCATGTCTCACCAAACGAAAGCGTTAGTCTCGCAAGATTTCCAACACCGTAACAATATGCAAATACTCGATGTAAAGCGGTAAGGAATAAGTAGGCCTATCGCATTCCCATCTGTCCATATATCATGAACGTGGTTTGCCTGGAAATATTTGGCAAACTAGGTTGTAGGTGCTCAATATCCGGATATGCAGGTCACGCATGTCAAGGTGAATCAATGAAATTTTAATATTTGTATTCAAGTTGACCTTGAATTTGATTTATGGCAGTCGCTGGACATTTGAAACAAATTCAGCGATAAATTTTACCCAAAGTTTGCCTTTATTCGTCCGGTTAATTTAGTGTATTATATCTACCCACCGAAACTTGTAGGCGATACTGTATTTGTGCCTTAAAACTAGAAACAAATTCAGATTTCGTTATTTATCTGAAGTTACTAGAGTCCAAGTAAGTAGCCATGCGGTTTAGGATCCAGGATTTGTCGTCTTCCTTGGAAAATATGTGAGTGTTCTTAGCACAGTTTAGACATAACACAGTAACCATCACAATATCCACGTGTCAATATTTTTTAATTATCTGTGTATCTAGAAATCGCCTACAGGTTGACCGTATACCTTCAGTCAAATTCGAAATAAATGTTGGTCATTTCTACTTACTGGTGGCTAGTGGTGTTCTGGAGGTTGTTGTTGGTGATCTGGCGGCTGAACGAAATTGAGTTTTGCATTTACTTACGGCTGACAAAGGAAAATAGTGATGTATTTTGGGCGTTTCGGCTGTCTAAATTCATCTACTGAGCTGAGACTAGACATCCGAATCTCAGCTCCTTTTAACGAATATGAAATAAATGCTCTTGCGTCGACATGTTCCCAAAATGTTCTAATTTGGGAGATTCGTGGACATTTTCTCGTCTTTCGCATAGAACTCTTCAGTGTGAACTTCGCTTAAAAATATGAAGACCGCAAAAACGTGTTGACCTCACCTGTTTTAGAATGCGTGACTGGTATCTGTGATGGTTGTTCTGCATCTGAATAAAATGAATTTCAAGAGCATAATTTGATTTCTTGAATGCTTTCTCCCAGTCAAATGTTTGGATATGCATCACGAAATGTCAAAATAACGCAAGCGGTCTTAGCAAAATAAAGATTGCAATGGTGCCGCATTATCGCTTCCGCAGTAGACGGATCGCGCGAAATTTCCTCATGGTAGGCGTGTTTGTTAAAGGGTTCCGATTCTACATCAATATTCCTAGTTTTTGATTAATCTTCGAGTGCGATGTACATTTATGTGATGCGTAATTGTAATGCTCATTTCCGTTCCTAATCCAAATATATCTGTCTACACTCTCCTACGCCATACATTGGGAAATTCTACCTAAAATATGGAAAAAATACCTATGATCGTCGTTTTGACTGTAAATCTAAAATGTCCGCCGGAAAGACATGTAAACAAATCTGACAAACGCCTTCAGAATTCTTGACATAGTCCGAATGGTACGGGAGGGCGCGTATCAGTGCACCAAGAGGATAAATGTATGGTTGTATTAATCATGGGTTAGGTAGGTCCTTACAGTTAACCATTGCATTAGATGTTCTGAAGACTTTTTCTACTGTACATGAAACTTTTCCTTCCGACATGGTCACCTAACGATTGCCATGGACAAAAGCTCAGGGCGAAACGTGGTTGTCGGTATCGAATAAATTGATATGTATTGCATAGTGAAGCTTCCTTTCTAATCAACGTGGATCGATATGCCCAATCAATATCTCTTATTAGAAATCAATTTGAGTTGTTGGTCGGTGCAGAAAGAAATTTAATCATTCATTCTGTCAAAGCGAATACACGTGTAGGGGAAATAGAGTAACCTCCGAACACAAAGTGTAGTGTTTTTATTTTTTGGTGAACAGTGCCACTTGAATGGCGTAAGGGCTTTTATTGGCGCAGAAAATATGACCGGATCTTGACACGCCAGTGCTTGGTAGTGGAGAGCACTAATCCAGCCAATCGACGAACCAAGGCCGATTGGCACCCAGCAGCTTGGAATAGACATGGAGAATGGAAATGAGCTCTGCTCGGGCAGATTGGACTTCCCGCCAAAATGCGCCTTTACGCTGCGCTTATAAAGACTCTTACAAATATATGGTGCACATATTTTCAAAAAAACGTTTATTTGCAGTCTGACCGTTCCTCCTTACTAATAGTGCATGTACCAAATATGCGACGCAGATGTTTTCAAAAAGACGTTTAATTGCTACTTAATCGTTCCTGCTTACTAACAACGGTCATTTTGAAGTTGATAAATATTCCATGAAGCGATTGTCGTACACAAGATGGAGAAAATAATGCGAGGTTGAAATCAATGACAAATAATCAATTTTAACATTATGGAAGAGGCATAATTAATTGGAGTGATAATCTCTGTGTAGAAATGTTGACTGTACCTTTCCAGTCCACAATAAATGTCATTGAATGATGTTCCGAAGTCTCCAAAGAGCAGGTGTAAAACGACAATCTGTCCCTCCCAATTTTTCGGACTGTGGTTTCATGGATAAGCTTGTCTCCATCAACCACCATGTCTGTGTAGAGAAGATGTTAGTATGATTTACATTAGCATACGGAAGTCACTGTTTAACATAGGCCAGTGAGTTTTAGAATGTTTGTAATTTGGTTAAAAGTAAAGTGGTTTACATGTAGCTGCAACACGAAAAAGTACGCAGAGTAAAACGCAAACTAGTCCCTACTCTGTCGCATGCTCGCATTTACCGCTAAGTCTGTCTCGTTAAATATACATGGCCAAACCGGTGAAATATTAAATCTGTTTTTTTCATCATAATGTCCGCACCTGTATTTTTCATTGTCGTAAGTCTGGCAACAATATTAAAATGCAAGCTCTGGCTTTTTTTGCCAAAAGTGCGCTTTGCTTAATTCGATCTTTTATCAAGCAACATGCCATCTATCAATTCAGCGCCAGCCTCACCTGACGTTTCATGCTCCTTCTACAAAACCGACTGACATCGACCCCGCTGACAGCATTCTAAGCATCCTATTTGGTGAGCATAAGAATTGACAAAGAGCTGCATCAAGACGACTTTAATTGACTTACGACATTTGCCGGCTTGGACAGGATCGCCGATGTATACGCCAGCACATCTGAATATTCCGTGGTCGTAGCAGATGAACTAAAAGCAGGATGGCATTTTTGACGTTGCGCACAAAAAGGCTCCCAGTATTTAGAACTGAAACCAGGTTTACCTCGTCGGCATCCGACAGATTGCCCTTGACCGTCCACCGAATCGAAACCGTCGTAGTATTTGGACAGATATCCAATTCTGTTTTGGAGTCTACCACAAAATGAGCTAAAATACCAATGCAAGCGATAGTAACACCTAGAAATATGAATTGTGGGTACATTTATGCGTGTGGACAGCCCAAGGGCGGACATATTACAAAAGAGGTGAGCTTACTGTTGTATTTTGAATTTTCGGCCCAGTTAACTCGATGGATTGTTGTCGAGTACCTGGTTCGATGGCTTTCCGATATAATGTTAATGTAGTTCACCTTCCTAAGGTGGCCCAGGTTCATTTGCGCAAACTCCATGTTATTTAAACCTAAGAGAAGTGATTAAGAACGCATTTGTCTTGTAAATCGTGGGGTCGGAAATTTCAGTTGCATAGACAAATAAGGGATGCCAGCCGGGTAAAAACAACATATATAACGGAAACTGCAAGCAGGTCTCATTATCTAATTTTTCTTTAAGTTTAAATTTGAATTTGCATAGATTTTAAACCTAATCTAATATAAATACTAATTTATGGTTATAGAGACTGTGACTATTTAGTAGAAACGAATTATTTGTAAGTTTTCGACCGTGCGACAGCCATTAAACTAAAAAACGAACCTGTTCTCTGGTTGCACATGAAGCTATGATTATCGACTTGACACGTGGGTCTTGCCCAACAGGCCTTTGTGAATTTACTGTCTCCAATCCATCCGTGCTAAACCAAAGCAGTAAGTTGAATAAATAAGTAAACATGTTAACTCGAACACGAGCGCCTCTTTCTTGAATTTTAATGACAGTCATCACACCACATGTAGCATATTAACATTCATTTGTTTTGATACCTATGCACGCCTATAAGTTATGATAATTATGTGGGGCAATAAATCTGCTCTATTAGACAAGTAAAGAATGTAAAAAAAACATTTCAATAAGATGACAGTTATTATGATGTTCGATACCGAAAGGTCTCCGTGGATGATCGTCAGTGGTATATGTGTCCCGCTTTCGTTCGTCAAAAGGCGTCTGCTCCAATGACATATGTTTGTGTCTTGTCTGTTTGAACGGAATAAACAACCGTTGTGCACAAGGGTTCTGTCACTTGTCGCTTCATGGCAACAATATCTAATGTTGCAAATATTCAACTTAAAGCCTGCTCAAGGATTTTAACCATTTCGGTTTACTTGGTAAGGGCATTCAGAGTTAACATTACCTCAGAAATCCGCACTGTCATGCAAAGTCTACTGACACGGATTTCATGGCAATTATTTGAAAAAGCCAAATGCAAATACAATCTCAACTTACAACAGTGCACAGCTGAAGAGCAAGGTGAGAAGAGTAATCGACTTGAGCATTGCAAGACCTATGCCCTCTTCGTAATCATCGTTGCAACCTCATATATGGCGAGTCTGGTGCCCTATTGAAATTCATTGGAATGAGCATTTGACCTGGGAGACAGCTCAGCCTGTCTGACCCCGCGGAAAATCTCTCCACGTGAGTGTGATGTGGTTCGCCACTGTTAGAGAAAGTACTAGATCCAGATGAATGCATCGGCAGACTGACACACTGTAGTGGCCAAGTGACTTGCCGTCGTCAGTGGCAGTGTGGTGGATGATCGGAAAAATCCATGTCAGAAACGGCAGTAACATATTCTACGCTGAATGAGTGTAAAGTACAGTCGATGTAAGGTTAACCAAAATTCCTAGATGTGTATTTAATTCGGTAGTATAACTTCAGTAGGCTGCAAAGCTGTATATTTTCTCCATAAGGGAAATGAAACTTTTCTATACGCTTAAAAATATGACAAATAGGTTTTGGAAAACTTGGCAGTGGATTTAAATCATATGAATGGACATTTTGCGGCCATTTACACCTCATAACTTGGAACTATTTCGTAAAAGGAAGATACTGTTTCTACAAGCATCACCATCACATCTTTGTCCTCATTTAATCCTCTCATTGCTCCTATTTCGGCGGACGGCCTATTGTTGGTGGGCCTGTTCGTCATTAGCAGGTAGGAGGTATCTGGCGCACGGTGTGCTAACCCTCGTAGGTTGCTTTGATACTTATTAGCGTGGCCTCGGTTTCAACAATAAATCCGGCTAATTTAGCATCCGCCGTATTAAATTTAGCATAATAACTCAGTACTCTTAGTTCTTCTTGACTGCCCAGACAGTAGATGGTGTACCACATCTTCATATAGTTGTGATTTGGGTTTCAATTTTCCAAACCTCCTTTTCTGGCTCCATGCGTTTTAGTTCTTGCGATTGGAAAAAGGATGGAGTACGCGAAATAGTTTGGCAAACCTGTTGTCGATTGCTACGACCGAACATTATCTACCCCGGCCCTATCCGATCCCAGGATTCATTTACTGTCTATTTAATCGTTGATGGTGTATCCTTAACGGATTCACAATACCGTCCTGTAAGTAACTAATAATTTATCTATAGAATGTGATTGTTTTGACTACGGTAGGAATTTGCATTTAAGGAATTTTAAAGAAGTCGAATGCTGATCAGTGGTTTTGGCGTCGATTTTCAAGGATGTGTTTCTGTTTTTGATAATCACAGGAAAATGTCGACTGAATAACCGGCCAGTCACCCGCAACGTCATCTGAACGCCTAGAAAGTAAAAGAAAATGTACAGAATCAATGAAGTGTTAGGTGGGTGTTATCTGCATTCACTGAGGTACAGCATTGGTAGTTAAATATACAACGAAAAATATCACGAACTCCGTCAGACGGTACTTAATGTGTCCACATACCAATTACAGCCTATCCTCGTGGTTGATTGCAGGCTCGTGCTCAGTGCAATCCTGTTCAGATGCGTTTGCCCGTTTTACCAACATACCTAGCATTGCAATTTTGACAAGGTACGAAACAACAGCCAGCGTACGACACTGGGTTCAACACGAGGGTTGGCCGGCCGGAAGACTTTATCGCATCCTTCATTTCGGCACTCCAGATGGATGAAGCAAGCAATGAGTGCTAAAATTCCATGCTGCAACATGTGTCAACTCTTATCTTCCAACGCAAACCTAAAGGGGCGATTTCTGAAGCAGAAGACGGAGAACTGTTGAGGATGCGGAAGATGAGGGATATCGTCAACCTCCCCGCCGACAAGGGAGGCTCGAAGACTGTCATGGATAAGAGCGGGTACACGACGAAACTGCAAGTTCTCTTGGCGGGAGAAGTACCCTATGAACTTTCGAAGACTGGAGAGTTCAAGAAGCGCATGAGCGGCGTAAACAGGGCGATTAGGAGGTTGAGGCATGCAGGTGCCCTCCAGATAAAGGTGTCAGTGGCTACAAAAGCCACCGATGCCGCCGTGGCGCGGTTCTTTGGTCTGCCGAAATTGCGTAAGCCAGGAGTGCTCCTACGAACCATAGCCTCCATACGCTGTACTCCGGTATTTGGACGGTTAGAATGGCTTTGCCAACGGTTCCGTCTTCTGACCGAGGCTTCCGAGTGGGCGATGAAGTCGACTGGACCGTTGCTGAGGAGTACCAGACATCCTGAAATAGAGTCGGAAGAAATGAGGGTATCGTTTGACGTGGTCTCCTAATTCACCTCCATTCCAACCCGCCCTGCCATCAGCACCATTGATGAGCAGGAAAAATATGATGAAGATGGTCAACAACCTAAATGAACGCACATCACCGAACTCCTCTTATTGTGCCTCAAACTTTCTTCACTGTCAACGCCAGGTTTTACCAGCAAAGGAAAAAGAAACCAATGAGCTCCGCCTTGTCTGGCTGATTGCCGAGGCGTTTCTGCATTGGCCTTCCGTCCGTACTCCCTGAAATTCTGGCCCAGATACGTCAACGATACATTTGAATTAATCAAGCACAACAGCGTTCAGGACTTCAAAATCTTGCTGAACTCAGTATCACCCAACATCCGATTCAGAATTGAGGGGGAATGCAACAACCAATTGCACTTCCTTAAAGTAAATACCAAAAGGACGGCTAATGCGGAGGTCAGAACTATAAAATATGGTAGGGCAACGAATACTAGACGCATCCACCGATTCCGAATAAATCACCCCATTGGTTAAAAAAGGCATCTCTCCCACAACTCTTTTCCAGTGAGTCCAAGCACGCCATAGTGACGACGACGACGACGACGACGACGACGACGACGACGACGACGACGACGACGACGACGTGAGAATAGTCGAAGCGACACATCTAAATTCTCTATTCACAGCCAATAATTACACATGATCCTTCACACTTGAGTGCCGAAGAAAACCTCCGTGCAAGTGACCTTACTACGGGAAGCTGATGATCTGGCTCGCGACTCCTTAAGTTAGGATTATTTCTGAGGCGACAGCAAGAATCCTGAGCCCTTTTGGGATTGGGGTGGTCCGTAAACCGAAGTTCACTAGTCAGACAGCAGATTATGAAACCCAAAACCAGCTACCTGCAACGGAATATTCGACAGTGGTGCACAACATACCTGGCCAAAATTGTGGTACGAAGTATGTTGGTGAAACGGGCAAACACCTCTGAACAAGATTGCACGAGCAATAGCTCGCAGTCAACCGCAAAGACAGGTTGTCATTGGCATACTGCCACATGCAACAGGAGAAGCGCAGTTTGGCCTTTGTGGAAGCAAGCGTCATTAGTCGAGATAATGACAAGATGGCCGAAAGTTGCTCCTCAGTCGGCGCAAACAACAGAATCATTGATCTTCATCCGGCCTGCCAGGTGCTCCAGTCAGTCCAGACAGAACCGACAACATTGGTGTACAATGGGCGGCTCTCCTAACATTTGACACCACACGACCGACGCGCCCAACCGCCGAACGTGATTGGCACATGCAACGACAGCTGACCAACCCATCAGCTTTTGAGGGGAGTCCTCACGGGCACAAGGACCTAGCAGAGAGGACGGCCGGTCAGGAGACAAAGGTCACACGAGCGCGCTAGCGGACAGCCACGGCGAGCCCATAGCCAATCCCCCGGCAGAAGGCAGGTGAGAGTTTTTTGCGTCAAGCATGCCAGTAACACGAGATGGGCGGCGAGACCGGACAACAATTCTGTGCTGGCAGGAACAAACACCCCACCAAGATGATGATGATGGAGACAAGGGAGTTTCCCAAACGTCAGCGCAAATACAGTTTGGTCCACGGAATCACCTCTTATTCTTCTTCGTCTTCTTTTCAGAATGATGGACGAGATATATGTATGTGTATACAATGCCATAATAAAAATACGTGGTTCGGATGACATGCTGAACTAGATCAGTGCAGAATAGCTGACCTGACAGCAATACCAATATGGGATTTATATAAAAATCAGACAAGAGCGTTGCTGAATTCCAACGATAAATTTTGTAACGAACCAAACTCCTCTGCCTCGTAATCACGCCCAGAGTGCCGGTAAACTATTATGACGTCGCCGGCGTTTTCGTTTAGATGATAGCCAATTGTCAATGTTAGAAAAAAATGCATGTGTTTTCAACTGCTAACAATTTTCCCACAGGCGTGAAGAAACGGGTCTGAAATGTACCCGAGTTTCCGGAAGACTTTTAAATAATAGCGTTTCTCTGGACTGTTTGACATAATCCTCTCACTGCTATGCGCTGAGAGGGACGTAAGGTCAAGTCAAACCTATTCGACGATATCTTTTACTGAGATAATTAGGTCTAACTAATCCATGACTTGTAGTATCCCCTCGCCTCTTAAACGGTCTTTCGATTTGTCTAAATGAGTCTCTTGATATATGTTGTTCTTATATAACAATTGTTTTAGACCCAAAACAATTCCTTCTATATACCTCAATTGCATAAGGCATGGAATAGAAGTCCCGTGCAGATAAGACCATTGTGGCAGTCTAAAGGTCGTCACCGTGCTAGCAAAAAGGGGGTTTGCCTGAATAAACGACATGTTTATTGACCGCTTTCCTGTCTACGTACACCTTTTCTTTTCCCTTTTTTGGGCAGACACTTAGAGGAATCCTAAACATCTCACTCGCTACAGAAGTAGACTGGTGAATATCGACTTTAATGTAGACATGTTGACATCTTCTCCACCCCTTTGTTTTCTGCAAACAATTCGAGGATGCATAAAGGCCTCATTGGCTGCAGAAATATACCGGGGCATATCGACTGTACTTTAGACACACCAAGTCATAATTTCATCGTTAACGGTATTTGGTCATCCTCAAGTCGCTTCTGTCGGATCCTCACCTCTAGCAGCTTGACTGCCGCCGAACAGAGGGGCATAGGGGAGAACAGAGTGCGATAGATGCTGCGAAAGTCAGTCACCACTGTAATCTAATTTGCACGCCACTCATCGTTCTCGCGCCTACCACGCGGCTGGTCACATGACGCACGTCACTGTTTCCGATGGGTGAGCTATCAGTTCTGTCGCATATAAGAACTTGCAAACTAAACCAGATGAAACTAAAAGCGCACTAGCAAGTACCCCGTAGGAATGAGTAGTATGTGCTAATTTCATACAAGCTCTGCAAGTAGCACTTTAAGGTTCAAGATCAAGTCATCCACACTACACACACACACACACACATTCGAACTTGGTGCTTATGATTTAGCTATAAAGTCCATTTACCTCTTGGTCAGACGTTTGGAGAAGTCGGTACACTTGTGCAGTGAACTGTGGCGGTAAAAAGGCAACATTCTGAATACGCGGCGCTCCGCAACGCTGCGCCCGGTAGACTGACCTCCTAACCAGCCGGGCAATACTTTAAACAAGATTGGCAAGTGTTCTGTTATGGAGAGTGCAAGCGGCGTAGAACCACGGCCTAAGGCGCTGAACAGGGGACCAAGCCGGCGGCGTGAGACACGCGTGAAGGTAGACGGCCCACCGGCATGCACTGCAGCGTCGAGCACGTGTAGTGACTTTGCACGTGTGCGGCCCAATCAATGGCTGGTCGAACATTCCAGACGTTTCCACCGGGGGCTATCGCGTACACGTCATTGGATGGAATGTTATAGAACTCACAGGAGCCAATATAAATAACGCATCTTTCTGACGAGTTGTAACCCCTCCTGCCCGCAAGTTACCAATAAAGTGCCTGTCCTCCGAACCGGATCTCTTCCTGTCCTACCTTTCTTCCGGGTCATAACAGTTCGAAATCAGCAGAGTACTTCCGCTATGCGATATAGTTTTGTCGTCCACTCACACAATATTAAGGAAGATTCATCATGTTGAACGTGTGCATGACACTAAATTTGCAGGCAAATAACCACCGGCTTGTTGAATTCTCTCCCGTCCATTCCGGTTTTTGTCAGCTATGGTAATTGTTCAATCCCCCGCAATGTTGCCGTCTCCTCCACATCATACATTTCCGTATCCCCCTGGCATGTCATTTTCTCTTGTACCCAATTACATTACCTTTCTAATGCTTCTACTACGCAATATTTTACATGCAATTTCGAACATCACCTACACCCCATGAAAGCAGTACACAGTCCAAGATTATGATACTGGTAGCCACATGAGTAAATGTCTTCGTGGCCGAATTTTTCGCTGCTTATCTGTGGTATGGGCTTCAGGTAAACTTCTTTGTAAGTTATTCAAAATAGGTTATGATCATTCTGTTTTTAAAGGCATAACTCGTTCAGACACCTAGCAAATTACTCAACGTCTCTCAGCTCGTGTCATTGTGTTTTCACAACTGCCTTTTTCCGGTCTTCTCACGGATAATTAAACCTAGAAGTGTATCGGATTTAAATCCTGAGACGCAGCTAACACAGAATGCGGGGCATCTGGCGCCTTGGAAACTATGTATGAAACGCATACCTACCCCTCTCAGCAAACCTAGCAAACCTAGGCAAGTTAGATGTCGACAAAATATTCTGTCGAGTTCTGTTTCTTCCACCACTAGAGGGGGTATATATGCATAGCGAAATAACCGTATTGGAAGTGGACACACTGAAGAAAGCACGTTTTTCTCAACCAGGACACAGGTCATGCGTGCACATAGTGAATACCACGAAATATATCTGGCTGTGACATTTTAATAGTAAATATTTAAAAGAAAATGAGGATCCTCTCGTGAAAAAGACAGAGTTGGCACTATCGAGTAGTCGATGAATATGCCAAATGCAATTACCTGTAGTCCAGCTTGATTGTCAACGTTGCAACTGCGATTGTGTGATCTCCCCGCACATGTTTTAAAAAAGTTGATGGAATACGTCCCTAGTGTTTATTTTCATAAAATTTCTAACCCCTCAGGTGGATGCTTGTCAAATTCTGCTGTTGCCACGGGCTGTTGAAAGAGGACATATGGTGCATGCCATCTATATGGACCTTAAAAAAACATTCAACAGTGCTCCTAACCACCGCCTTCTATACAAACTCAGACCTACAGGAGTGCGAGATAAGCTTCTGATGTGGATTTGAAACTTTTTACACGGCCGCCCTCAAGCCGCCCACGTCAGTGACCAGCAATGTGCCGAGGTTGCCGTTAGGTGTGGTCTTCCCCAAGGATCTGTTCTTGGCCCTACACTGTTCCTCGTATATGTCAACGACTGTGCAAACTAACTGTCGCAATATTTGATTTGGAGTATCATACGAATCGAAATTGACGAGACGCGACTGCAGACAAATCTAGACCGCCTCGAGCAATGGTCAAAAGACAAGCTTCTACCGTTCAGCGTAAACACGTGTAAATTCCTACGAGACGGCGGATCAAATTCTCCTAACCGCACGGTCCATCGTCTGACTGACAAACCACTGCAAGAAGTAGACGAGCGGAAGGACTTGCGTGTGTGGATCACAACCTCGTTGAAGACTTCGCTGCAATGCTCAAACGTAGCCAAGTCGGCGATGTCAGTCCTATACCTCGTCAAACGGGCATTCTCTTCCTCTGATGAAGACTGTTTCGCCAAGGTCTTTCGAACTTTTGTGCGACGGCATCTGTAGTTTTCTATCCAAGCAGGGGGACCCTAGACTTTGGTATACTCGAAAGGGTTTGACGGCGAGCAACGAAACTTGTATCTGGGCGATGATCACTACCCTACGAACCGCGATTAGTTAATCTTGACCACTTTCCTTTGAGTTACAGACAGCTACTTGAGAGACCATTCACTCCAACTACGTGTGACTGGTGCCCGGCTAGACATACGAAATTTCTTCTTCTTCAACAAATTGGTGGCAGCTTGGAACGGTTTGCTTGAGGATGTAATTATGTCAGGATCCGTAGGCACTTTTAAACGGAGGTTAAATCAACATCGGAGCAAGCACCACACTATCGCCGGACTGCAGCCATCTTTGTAGCCTCGTTGGCAATTTAGTGTTATGATGATGCTGCCACCGACATTTAAGTAACATATGTATGTGTAGTTTATTAATGTTGGTTCACGTCGCACACCAATGCTCGCATTCACCACGATGCCTGCAGACTAAAAAGGTTACTTTTTCTTGTGTCTTAGGTATGCTTCAATCGTCTGCTGCACTTGTTAACGCATGACACTCTGTGTTCATCTGTACAGTTTTTGTTATTCTCCTCATATTTCATTCATTTTACTTCCTTTCCATTTTCTCCGTATAATTCTTCTAAATGTAACCAATAGGGATTTCAAAGGTACACACCTACGTTCCCTGAAATACACTGAAACGGTATACTCATATTTTTCTGTCATTATCTACTTTGGAAAAGTAAATGCCTGTAGACAGAGACCTTTGTGCGTGAGAATACCCTCTACTTGCCGTATAGGATAGATTAACGCTCCATGTATGCCCTCTGGAAAAATCCTAGCACCAGTAAATAATATTTACTGTAGACCAGATTGGGTGGTACTGCAGCATCTATCAAGTCTATTCGTCTTATTTTCTACGGCGCTCTTAAAGCGTAAAAATTGACATCGCCAACAGTTTTCTGTCAACAATGCGGACACCGTGAAAGCCCCTTGGGCATGTGCGTTGTTTGAAACCTTCCAAACTCAGCGCCGCCATTCAAAGAATTGCTCATCCAACCAAGTGTCGACTAAAGTAGAAATTCACAAATTTATGTGATTCAAACAGATGTTAGGGTAGATTTTTAATGATTTATTTTTACCCATCTGTAAAACACTCGTCAGCTAGGTGGGATTCGAACTCACGACAGCAAGGGACCAATAGGTGGTGAAATTAATTGTATGCGTGTGAGTTAACACATTCGGGGAAATAGACATGATCGCTGGAACAAGAGTTTTATTAGCGTGACATTTCGGATTCCTGATCCAACCCATCATCAGAGACAAAAGCAGATACGGGCGATGGGAAACCTTTGCCCTTCGGGCGGCCTCCACATATTCGCAGAACTAACACACTGTCCGTACAATAGTCTACATGGCAGATGGACTGGACCAAAATGTGGACTCGATTGAGGCATGGCGGACGCTATTCGGATACGCACCGATAACACCGTTTATTTCGCACCTTCGTTACCCACTGTCAAGTGTGACGGTCAGCTTATGTGACAATTGACTGACCGTTCGATGAACATTCAAATTACCTGTGCCTGCCATACTGTGTGATCGTCGCATCGTCCGACGATATCGGCGGTGTCAAAGTTGAAAGTGTGTCCTCTCTGCACAGCATTGGCAGTTGCACCCGACTTGGCGTCTAATCTCCGAGGGGCCAACCGAGGCTCGAAAAGTAGTCGACCCACGCATCAGCCAAAGTGCGTCATATAATGAGCCCCCTTCCCAGAATTGTCCAGACTCCGAACACGCGTGGCGCAAAGGTTTACTTGAAACGTCAGACCGCCCCTTGTTCGTTCGACATGCCACCTGGTACCATATTTTAAATACTACTAATACTACTACTAATACTGAAATTGGTTAACGTGTTGATAATGATGTCCGGGGAGTTAAGAATAGGGAGCAAACGATGCGGCCTGTCCGACATTCTATCTGAGATTTATGATCTCATTTCTACAGAAACGTGGCAATACTCATCACGCAATAGACGCGGCAACTATGTATATCCTACTTTGATTTATACGGATGCCTATCGAGCATTCCAGTCAACACTTAGCAGACTGCCTGGTGTGGACATAACGCTTTTTATTATTTCCTTTGAAGCAAAGAGGGAGGAAACTACAGGATCGGAGGAATCTTTTAACTGGGTTGTTGAGAATGCCTCTAAAATGCGCATTGAGGGGATTGGGATTGAAGTTCAAAACGAGGGCGAAAAGCAGAAGGTTAAAGTAGTGATGGTAGCGCTAAAGGAATAATCAGGAAAGAAAGCTAAATGGACAATTAACAAATCCAACGAAGGCAGAAGTGGCGAGGAAGTAGACAATCGACTGAAGGCCCTTCATGTGCAATATTTGCTTGTAGACGGGCATTTCATAGGTGAAATGTTGCACTATTATTATGCACTCCTACGGTGTTCGCACATCACACTTTGGACGCGGTCCGTCATGTTCACAATTCGACCCCAGTGCGTCCTCCGTTTAGTCAGTACGTCAGTTCACTACTGACTGCTACATGAAGATTTGATACTTGAGTGCCCAACGTGTTGACCGTCATGCTTCAATGCTCAGGTTCAACCACGTTCGTAAAGTCCAACTGGGATGCGTGGTGGAGTAATTCTTGGAGATAATCGTCATCGTACTTTCTAGGACTGCTTGCAGATTTTGGATGTTGGAATTGATTATACTGCTTGATAGTCCTAATTGTCAGCAAAGAAATGTACCGTAGAAGACAGTAAACGTTGTCATGAACTTAAGTTCAAGCTGAATTTTACGATGTGAGAATGCATTGATATTTTGGCAGATTTTGAATAATTCATATTGACCTATTGTCCTAAAAGTCTCTTTCTGGTGTCCGGCATTGGTGATCAAATGTGCGTTCTATTGTTTCCCAAACTCTAAAAACTAACTGGAATGCTATCACGTAGAACTAGGCGACATGTATTTGACAAATGCATGATTCGATTGACCTAAAATGCAACCTTCAAATATCAAGTCAGTTTTTTTGGCGGAAGACATACCATGAATAATGATTCATTTGAACGTTCATTTTGTAGAAGACAGCCAGTCACTTATTGTGTTCCATGTCTATCTTGTTCTACGCACTTCCTGGTTGCGCTGAACAGTCGAAAGTCAGCTTATAGGCAGTTAGTTAATATGCCAGATTTTTTAATGTCATATGTTATAATTCTGCCGGAGAAGTGCATTACAGACCGACAATCAACGAACCAAACGAAGGCCGAGGAGACGGAGGAAATCAAGCAGGAATGCCCTATTGGTGGGGTCTCACGTCCAGCACTATTTCGACGTTTCAAGGTTATTTACACACGTTTGTATCGACGTCCATAACACCGAAATGTCCTCACTTAACGCCGAGATGCACAGTTTATACGCCTAACAGACGACAATTTTAAGCATAGGAATGATTCCGACTGTATGCCAAGAGTCAGGCATATTTGACTTCACAACGGCCTTGTTAATGAGATGTGTCCAGCCTGGTGTTATTCGAGAATAAGTGAGTTTAATGAGAATCGGCGAGAGACCAGAGTGAGAGAGAAAATTGGATTAATAGGGAGTAAAGATGTCATTCTAATTTGGTGAGTCTAACGTGGCACCAACGTGCACCAGTAGGCAACATTTGTCAGTAAGACGCTTAATTGGGAAAGATGGAGCAGAAGAAGGAGGAAAAATGCAGCTAACACTCGGATGTTTAGATTGACAGTTTCGTTACTATTAGGACGTTAAAAATTTTTAGCTCACGGTAGGAATTCGATTGGTTTTCGCCAAAACAGTTCCACTAGGACAACAAATGTCAAGACGTTCAATACAAATAGCTGTTTGGAGGTTAAAACACGACTAGACATTCAATTTCCAATAAAAGTAAGGATAATTCTAATTTTCGAACTCCAAATCAAAAAAATTATTTTATAGGGAAGTGTATCAAGCCGCAACTTCCTTCGGCAGTTCGACTGACAGAACGCGCTCAGAAACAAAGTAGATTTTAGGAAGATCAAATAAAACGGCATTACCCAAATCAGACAGCGAAACCCCATTTCTAGCATAAAAGACAAGGGGTGTTTAATTAAAACGCGATAAAAAATGATGTCCGCAAGGAGGTTGATGGAAATTAGACACTAAAATGTAAGAGTATAATTGATCGTAGATTCGCATGGTTATATTTTCAAAAAATGAAGTTCTCCTAGAGAATAAAATATGTGTTCAAGAAAATCATGAGGTCTGGCAAAAACAGATTTACGGAAAGAGGCGAACGTGTAAATACCGAAAGATATAATGACTCTAACATTTTTCCACAAAACAGCTCTGAATATATCGACAATGCTATTCATTCGATCATAGAAGTAGGAGAATAAGGGTTCGACATTTCCGAACATAGCCTCCTCTCTACATCTGCCGTTTAGTAAGGATTTCCCATTATTTCGAAAGCAGTAGACCAATGGGGTAGTAATTATCTGCATATCGTTATGCTCGTTCTACCAAGTCTTCTGAAGGCAGCTAATCTCAGCATGAGTGTGTTGTTTATCAACGGTAGATAATTTATATCCTGGATGCTGTTGGGAACGGAACGACAGTCTTTTCGAAAGGAAATCCAACAGTGCGCTTTTTGTTTTACACAAGGCGCCATTTTCAGCCATGAGTGCGCAAACATTTGCTGATGAAAACGTGAAAATGGTTTACAGGAAGAACAAATATGGGACATCTTGTCGTTAACTGCAGTCGCCGACATCTTGAGCAATCGTTGACAAGCTCGGTGTATAACTTGCGCAAGATGTTATTTCGCTCAAAATGACGCTCGCGTAGTGTACAGATGACCTCATGATCGTTGATCAAACAAACGAAAGAGAGAAAAATGTATTTATAACGAATAATTCAGACCAACTGATCTAAATTTACGAAAACTTCCTATCATTCTGCCTAAATTAGTCGGGTTGAGTTTCAAATAATGTGAAAAGGACAAAACAGAAGACGAAGTTTTGCTATCTGGTTATCACGCTACAACAATAATTTTCACTTGACGTATCATCATACGCTGCCGTTTCCGAGAAGAAACTCGCTTAATTGCTGCATGGAAATAATGGAGCATTTAAGGGCACACAGGTCGGCGCACATATGATTGCTTAATTCAAAAGCCGAATGGTAGAACAGATCTTTAGCCTCTGACAAATGAGGATGTTTCTTGTAAAGTCTATCAAAACAATATTCTTCTGTTTTGAAAAGTTGCTATGGGCGTTGGACAGCATGCGCGGCTTTTCCAAGTGGTTCCAATCTACTAATGAATTCTATAATACCCGTATCCTATCTTTTCAATTTTATGTAGAACAAGGATTTTCTTTCTATGAGGAAAATATGCAGTTTTTAGTTTTGAAATCCGGAAGGCAAGTGTAAAAACACGTCGGATTAAAATCACTCAAGAACTGGCAGAGAGATCATCAAAACTGAATTATACAAAAGTTAAGAAGATACACTTGGCTACCAAACGAATAAAAGAACGGATAATTTATGCATCGTCCTTATAAAATACAATTGAATTTATAAGAGAATCAGAAACAAGTGAGACTAATTCATTCGAGTTGCGCAATTATATCTGCAAAGTATAGTTTTGCATAAGACCAGAAAAAAAGCTCGTTCAAAAGCTGAACTCGAGTATGACTAAAATGTTTTGGGATTCCGCTTTGCGATCATTACTATTAGAACGCTACTTAAATTATCCTTTCCAAATCAAGAGCACGCCTGTAAAGTATGATTTACATTTCAGGTGATAGCTGATCCACTGTACTTTACATTCTTTCATCATGGAATATTTAACTGTTGTCTCTGACATGGATTTGTCCATCATCCACGAGAGACACTGCAACCGACGTCGGCAGGTCACTTTGCCGGTGCGGCCTTTCAGTCTGCAGAAGCATTCACCCAGGTTCAGGACTATCTTTAACAGCGGCGAACCACGTCACACACACATGGAGATTTCCCCCAGGGTCAGACATGCTGGTTTGGCTGTCAGGTCCAATGCTTTTTGCCAATGGAATTCACCAGGACAACCATACCCGCCATATATGAGGTTATGATGATGACGAAGATGGCATGGTCTCAACGATGTTCAAGCCAGTTGTCCTCCTCACCTTACTCTTCAGTTGTGCAGAACTGTATGTTTACTCCACATTTATGTATGCCCATTTTCGATTAATAACCACGACGTCCATACCCATAGGCTTTGCAAGACAGAACGCATTCCTGCGCTATTGTCAAAGTTAAATAAACTTGTCAATAAAATGAAACTGAATATTACCTTGAGCAGGTTTTAAGCCAAACGTCTGCGACAGTAACACTTGTCGTCACGAAGCGATATCTGACAGTATCCGTATGCAGAAGTGTTGTTTGTTTAGTTTTAGCGGAGATGATTCAAGCATATGCGAATGGAGCAAACGCCTTTTGACGAGGGAGAGTGGAACATACATATCACTGGCGATCCTTAATGGGTACTTTAAGGTGACGGCCATTATTATTACCCTATACATATTAATGCATTATTCTTGAGTTTTTGCGTATCTTTACAGAGTTATTTAATGCGGAATTCAATTGGGTTAGACGTGCAGATGTTACAGAATAAACGATTTCTGACATATGAGGTGTGATATGACGACTTTCATTAAAATCCAAATAACAGACGCTTCTACTGGACTTTAAAGTGTTTACACCACTACTTATTTACTTACATCATTGTTTTACCGTAGCACGGCTGGATTGGAGACAGCAATTTCACAAGGGTTCGTTGGGTGCAACCCGCGTGTGAAGTTAACGGCCATAGCTTCACGTGTGATCAATATACAGGTTTGTTTGCGTTTAACGATTTTCGCAGCGTCAAAAAGCTTGCATACAAATGCCTTTTCGTTGAAATTAATCATTAAATTTGATGTGTTTAAATTTGGGCGAAAACAGATTTACACCTAGCGAAGAGTTGTGTGTCCAAAATTGTAATTTCGCATATAGTTTTCGGTGCTGTTCACATCTAATTTATCCAAGAATTTATGATTAAGGCATAAGCGGTATAAAAATTGCCCGATGAAGCATTACAACGACAAGAACTCTAGAACGACTACATTCTCAACCATTTCTCCTAGGCATAAATCATGTGGACTTTGCGCGATTGAACATGAGTCACCTCAAGTATGTCAACTACATAAACATTATATCGGAAAACGATCACTCAACAACTATCCATCGAGCTGACTGGGCTGAAAATTCGGAACACAACAGTAAGCATACTATTTTATAAGAATCAGTAAGAGACACGTCTTGATGCTGTACACACACATAAGAGCATAGAAACGTGTCGCAAAATAAGGTAATAACAATTGCTTACGGTGGCATTTTAGCCCATTTTCTGGTAGACTCAAAGACAGAGTTGGATGTTTGTCCAAACACAACGACGGTTCCGCTCCGATGGACAGTGAAGGGCAATTTTTCAGACGCCGACGAGGTAAACTCAGTTTCTGCTTATAGTGCCAGCAACCGCTATGCGAAATGTGACAAAAGTGGTTCTTCTTTTAGTTTGCCTGCTACGACAACGGAGTACTCAGATGTACTGGCGTATACGTCGGCCATTCTGCTCAAACTAGAAAATGTCGTAAGTAAATTGTAAGAGTTACCGCAATTAACAGATTTAGGCACGAATATCACTTCAAAAGAAAGTGACATTTGTGAATCCACGCTTGTTTGAGTATTCCAATTTAAACAAAACTACTTCTTGTTTTTGCTGATTAATACGTTTAACGTGCTAATGCAAGCTATGCCAACATTTTTTAAACAGATATCACTGTTGATGGTGACAAGCTTATCCATGAAACAACTGTCCGCAGAAGCGGGGTGAAAAGATTGTCGTTTTACACCTGTTCCTTGGAGACTTCTCGACATCACTCAATGACATTCATTGTGGACTGGATTGGTAAGCTCTGTATTTCAGCACAAAGGTCACCAATTCAAATAATTTTGCCCTGTGTAAAACTTTAAAATTACTTAGCTGTCATTAATATTATCTTAGTAACTTTTTCTGATTTCCTTGACAGCAATCTCTTTATAAATTAGTGAGGAACATTAAAGTTGCAAATAAGCGTTTATTCAAACATCTGCTTGGACGTTTTCTAAAAATCTTGTCATGCGCAGCACTTAAGCTACCTATACAAAATGTTATTTAAGTCGCGTGTATATTCCAAGTTATCGGCTGTCAATCACCCATGGCTTGTCGGTTGCTTAAATTATCCTTTAGAAGGTAAATGATTTCCAAATTCAGTTATGTTACAGTTCCCCGTAAAAACCCGTATGATGGATAGGTCCTATTGTTTAGCTGACCTTAAAAATTCCCATAAGAACTAGACGTTCGTTCAATTAACGTCCTATCGTTTCGGCATGAATGATAGCTAAAAATATCGTGCACTGATGAACACGTTTATACAATACCATTATGAAATGCCGATTACACATATCGATCCGCGCTCATATAAAGGAAAATTCATTGTGCAACATATGTTTATTTGATGCTGAACACGTTTCCTGTTATCTCTTTTAGTTGCCGAGCAAAATGGCCGTAGCAGTAGTTGTTTGTGAAAGAAAACTGAATTTGATGAATTTTTGTTAAGCGGTCAAGCTGAAACGAAATGTTCTGCGTAAAGTTTCGAATGTTTGCCAGGACATGTAATACAAGTGCCGACCGTAATCCGTATTACTTCATGGAAAAAACAACCAAGAATTTTTCATACAAGTAATCCCATGTGTGTGTGTGTCTCATCACTGTTTATTCCTTGCAAATTTTGTTGAAAACCTTGTCAAATTTTCTTTCACACCTTTACCGTGAATACGTGTTACTAACATTAGAAAATGTGGCCCACCCATTATTTCTATTTATCGAGGAAAAACACTTGACCAGTGCCGTTGTAGCAGTATGCAGATATATGTTGGAATTAGGGATGTGAGCGAACAGTACCATCGCACATCCTAACCGACTGCTCAGAGCCCACAGAAAAATTAATCCCAGATCAGCAATGACGAAGCAAGTTGTGTTTTGGATAAAGGTTTCCAAAAGAAAAAGACCGAAGGCCTGTCCGCGTCAAAAAGAAATGCGAAATATTTATAGTATGTATATAGCAAAATGAAGAAAATTGGACCAATTTACCTTCAATGTGAAGGCCGCTATTCTAATTAGGCAAATTCATTCCTGAAAAAAAAAACACTCAAACAACATCTCGATAATCAATTTAAAATCACGCAGCTTAAATAGTGGCACCAGTAGTAATGACGAAGTATTACAAAATGTAATATGTAAGGACAACGATTCAAATGAAGAAGACGACACATAAATATTGTGAGTAGAAAAAGTGAACTGCATTATATGGCCATAATTGAACAGCTTTTTGGTAAAAATTCAACCGCGAATTTCTTTCGCTTGCTTGCGACAGACTGCTACACCGAACCAAAATGAAGTCCAAATTAAATCCAATTATTTTTAGGGCTACTGGTTCCACTGGACGACTCTTAAAGACGACCAGATAAATGACAATATGACTCTAACTTAGTCATTATTTTGCTACAATTTTTCATGTGTTTCCACGCACAACAATATTCATATGCTCGATAGGTTATACAGGAAAACACTAAAACATCAAATTTTAATATTTTGAATTTAATTTGTCCAGGTGCTAAAGAACCACCCCAGACTACAATCACACATGTTAGAACAGGTGAGACAAAAAATTTCAAAAAACGTTTATATTCTTGAGTTAACTTCGTGCTAGACAGGTTTGTGTGAGATATAAACATCGGTGTAGGAGTCTTCAAATGCAAATATTTTGGAAATATACTGATTCATAAATTTGTATCCCGTTTTCGTGTAAATGAATATTGACGCACCCGTTGTATTTGTAGTGTCTGCAAGGAAGTGACAGTTAGAGTGTTTAAGAATCCAACGTTCCCAATCATGCTTTTTTCCTTTCGAGATAATTTTTGTGCCTGAATCTTTTTCAGCCGACCGATCATCACCAACAATTTGCTGAACACCCGAAATCGCATTTTAGTGTATATAGCTAAGGATATGTCGACCCCACTTGGATTAAGCAATCAGCCAGCTGATAATTTCTTCAAAATTCTAACAATATCAAATATTAGCACATTAGTGTCTTGCTGGTTATTCATCTGAATCTCTACTTTGGTGAGAACATTAACCTCCTCACTTTGAGGAAGCGTGCATATTAGAATTCCAGAGCTCTTTAGGAGTATTTGATAAAAAAACAAAGTATGATTTTTTCAGCTACCAAAACACCAACAACTGCTTCAAGATCGCCCAACACCGCTGGTATGTATAAATAATTGAATTAATTTTAGTTTTCCTAACAAAAGGCCAGAATGTTGATTTTTTATACATGCACAGATAATTTACGATAAACTAATTTTGAGCTAAAACTTTGCAGACGCAGTAGCGCATTGAAAGCTACTGATTAGTCTTAGCAATCTCTGGATCTATTTCGATCCCAAAATGCGCAAACAATCACTTAAGTGTTGCCTGCAACGGTTGGTGAGTAGAAATAATAAACGAAATACGAGCCCTTCAGATGAGAACCCTTGAAAAATATACACGCTTGGAAACATTTACCGTGTTTTCGTCGAAGTGAACATTAAGTCACCAGATGCACGTTTATTTCCAACAAAGGTGAGACAGCTAGGCTGTTTAAAAGCCCAGACTGCATCAGAGTTCTTGTTTATTGTCCAAAATGCAATGCAAACCTGCACTTCGACAGTTGTTAGACCCCTCACAACAGCTCCCAGATTACCAGCAACCATCAATAAAAAGAAATAACCAACGAACTTGAATCGAGGGGTCCCTTCAAGCTTACTTGAACATCAATAACCTCCAAAAAAGCTCAATTTTTATTTGTTTCAGTTACTAAGGCAAAAATATCTACTATGGCGTTACGCAAAGCTGTCGGTGATTTGAAATAATTGACTTAATTGACTGGACAAAAATGGAAAGTCTTTCGACACGTGCAATACTAAATAAATTTTAGTCGTCCAAAAGCTAAGTACCACCTCAACCCGAACTTAAGCTCAACTTGATTCCGAATATTTAGCATGTTACTGATATTTTTTAAGAATACATGGCCTGCGGATTTGACTCCCTTTAATCTAATATTACCAAATATATCTAGGGAAGTCATGTTACTGGCATAGAGAATCACCATTTTCCCTTACCCCCTCACACCATGACCTGACATATTTGTCTAATGTTGGGGATCCTCTAATAATATCTTTGCGTTTTTAACCGTCCGGTAAAACTGAGAAGACGAAAAAGACGTGAATTATTTTAGTTGTCCGGCGACCATTTAGTTGTTTGGCCCTAAACTCAATAAGACGTCAGCCAGGTTTCTACTTTGCTAGGAGAACATACCCACTGTCCGAGATACATATGTGGACATTTATAACTTCAGATGAGAGGCCAAATTTAAATTTTTTTCAGGTGCTATGGTAAACGGGACCACTACCGCGCCACCCACAACTACCGGTGAGTAGAAACAATGAACTGCACTAGCCGGCCGAAAGTGGGCAGCATTTTGGTAAAAATTCAGTTGAGAATTTCTTTCACTTGTCCTGCGACAGACTACTACACCGAAATAAACTGAAGTCTAAAACTGTATCCAAGTATTTGTAGGGCTGCTGGTTCCACTTGTTATACGTGCTTTGCGTATCCGACTATTGTGCACCTTCAGGTCTGTTTCACAACATATATTTAGGAAGGTCACCTTGATGAAACATAAGCAGGCGAGAACTTCTTCTTTTCTCTTGTCGGTTTATATCGATTATTTGTGTATTTTCCTGATATTCGGAATTCTGTATGCACAGCCATACGTATATTTAGCGACTGATGGAAGTGTAAGGGTAAATAACCGTAATTTGCTTCAATGCCTCCAGGATCGTCCGGCTCTTCCGCCTCAAGTTCTCCAAGCCGTAAGTCAAAATAACTTTTGATTTGATCCTAGCACCAGCACTATAAAATGTCACAATTACTTGAATATCAAGCGGGCTTTTAATTTCGTAAGCGTATCTTCATTAGAACTAAAGTGTTTAGTGTGTTTTTATAATTCAGACACTGTAACGCTTTTTGTCTCTTTACAGCAATCAAAATACTTGTCATCTGCGAGGTTGTCCGGTTGTTTGCATTGACTGGTAAACTGTGAATTCAACTGCAGATTTTTAAAACGAGAGCCACAGGCAAATAGACTTCTGGAGAAGCCTAGACAGTTATTTTTGGTGATGGTAATAAAGTGTGTGTTTGCAGCCTGAATTTTAAAAGTATTATCAATGTTTCTGGCAAAATCGACAACTTACACTTTTGTCCAATGAAATGCACAGAAAATGGATCCGAAGGATAAATAGGAAGGTGTCCACTTAGGTTTAATTAATGCAGACAGCGTTTGATGTGCTGCCATAAAACGGAGGAAGACAAGGTTAAGTGCGAAAATATCTGCCGACATTCTATCAACGACAAAGGAAAGCGAAAGCCATCATAACGAGCCCATCCGTTTTGCAAGACCGTCTACTCTCATTTACACTAAAAGCCGCGTTACTATCCGAAAGTAGTACTACTGAACCTAACGAAAACCTCTCTACCCAGATTATGTAGTAAGACGCAATAATGCCGACCTCATCCATTCGATCTATATTAGTCTCCGCCGTGCCTGAAAACACAGGAGATGCGTTAACCTACGGATAGCTAAGCGAAATTGCATAATGCGTTTCCGACTTGAAAAGATTACTTAAGAAGGAGCCATGACAGCGTGACTCTCAATCCACCAGTCCGCCAATCCACGCAAACTCACAAGTAGGCAGACTGTGTGGACTGAGCTGAACCGTCAGTCGGCAGCCCTTCTATTCAGGGCGCTCGGCGCACCTTCATAGTCTGGGACTTCAATCACACAGAGGAAGAACGTGGAGAAGGAGCCGAGAAGCATACTTTCCACTTGCCTGGGAAGTGGCAATTGAGTCGTTGTGTTGAGTGGTGACGGGTGATGTTGTTGGGTGGGGCGACTGCAGGCGGGAGAGTGTGTGATGATGCGGCGTAACCGGTGGCGAGAGGGGCAGTTTGGAAAGTGTAGACGGACGTGGCGAGAGCAGGTTGGTGCCACAGACACTGGTCCGCCTCTCTCTGTGCGATGGACTCGCAAGCGACCGACTACGCCGATGCGTGAGATGAATGTAAGACCGTCATGAAGACACGGATGGACTGAGTTCAAACCCCCAATGTTGGCGATCGTGAGATTAATGCCTGTCGGTGCGTCCTGGTTGTGTGCAAGAGCCTTCGTAGCAGTCGTTGGGGGAGGAGGATGACAATAAAAGCTCATGAGCGCAGCTAGGGTTCCTTCCGAAGTGAGGCTGTGGAGGGGGAGGAATCAGCTGGTGTTTTTCGGATGCCGAAGTTGGTTTGAAGCTCTCCGGCTAGACTGACTGGTGCCTGAAACGTCCGCTGACATAGTGGACAGATTGGGATAACTGAGTGCTGGCGTTTCATGATGGGGGCGGCGACGCGGTTGGCTTGGTAGATCGCTGCACCTGTTTTCGCTGTCCTACCCAGGTCTGTCTGTCGGTCTCGAGCGAAGCTATCCCAGTTAGCTTGGTTCATGTGCAGGTGCTTCAAGGAATTCATCTCAGGGCCCTTACAGCGCCGGACTTGCCCTCCTTGTCAATAGGAACCCGTGGTGAGATCTCTATAGAGGAGTCGTTTGGGTAGCCACTCGTTGTTCATCCGCACTAGGCGGCCGCTTCAACGCAGTTGCAGTTATCTCAGCATGGCAAGGATGTTGGGAATTCCTGCTCGTTTCAGTACGTCCGTGACTGGAAGCCGGTCCTGCCACCTCAGCTTAAATACCCATCGAAGGAGGCTGAGATGGAAGTGGTTGGGCCTCTACACATGCCTCTGGTGCAGCGTCCCAGTCCATACAGCTGCGACAACAAAAAGATCCCTTTACACATCTTGGGTTTGGTGTTGAGATGGAGACCGTTGCGATTCCAAATTGTGCTCTGTAGGCGGCCGAAGGCGTGGCTGGCCTTGGAAATCCGGTGGGCTACTTCATTGTCGATTTTTGTGCTGAGAGAAAGGATTCGTCCCAGGGAGGTAAAAATGTTCACGGCTTGCAGTTGGATGCCGTTCACGATATTTTGAGATGCATTGCAGGCAGCATTGGGTGGCGGCTGATGCATAACCACCGTATTCCTCGCGTTGGTGATTATGCCAAAGTTGTCTCGGCGGCGGCGGCGGCAAATTGATCCATGCTCCTTCGTATGTCCTTTTCGGAGGTGGCGTTGAGAGCGTAATCGTAGGCGAAGAGAGGTTTATGGATGGCAGTTGTGGACGCACACGACTGGAGTGCATCCATCGTTGATTGAGGAGTTGGCCATCCGTCTTGTGGGAGATAAGGACTCCGCGGCGTTCGTCACCGTAGGTCTCCAGAGAGAGCATGTGTATGTAGAGGGTAGGCGTGAGGGCACCATCCTGCTTCACTCCGTTGGTTACTGCGAATTCTTCTGAGACGGCTCAGTTGTCCATGACGCGCGCTATCATGCCATCGTGGAGGTGACGCACCATCTAATTGCGTCGTTTGGGACAGCCGAATTTCTGCATGTTTTTCAACAGTTCTTCGCGACTCACCGTGTCGATGGCTTTTGTCAGATCCACGAAGGTAGAGCAGAGGTGTACCCGCATCTCCTGCCTATTTTACTGCAGTTGGCGGGCGGTGAAGGTCCTGTAAGTGGTGCTGCGATGACGGCCTAAACCGCACTGGCTTTGCGACAGAGGTCTCTGCTCCAGACGGCTGTTGAGGCGGTTGTGGAGAAAGTGAGCAAATATCATTCCGGTGATGTTGATCAGCGAGATTCCTCTGTAGTTGACACAGCGATGAACGATTGTAGCGCCCTTGAAATCCTGAGTGACCTATCCGTGGCGCCACAACTCTGTCATTGCACACCCCAAGGTTGGTTATGGCTGACTGACAACGACTAATAAGCCAGAAACGGCCGTTTCAATCTTTCTCGTCTTTGTCGGTCATGTGATTCTGTCTATAGTACAAGCCACGGTGCGACCGCTGGTTGGTTCGAGAATGAGGCACGATGCACAATGGGACTAGTAAATTCCGTAACACGATCGGAAAGCGTCTCATTACCGTACCTTTTTGTATATACATACGTGTGTACTGGAAGATTGGCAGTCTTACAAGTATAATTATGGGAGAAATGAGTCCTTTATCAAAGTGATCAAACATTTATTTCGTATATGTTCGACGCAGGTCCTTCTGGTCATCGTCGGACTGCTAACAAACGTTGAAAACAATAAAACTTTGAACGTGCTTCTGTAATTCGATATTGATTTGTCAGCGCTGCGAATCGGACAATGCGTTGGGTTAACACGCGTTTGATTGTCTATAAACCTTTTCCCTTATTACTTGAGATTTGTGTACACGGCATCCAGATCGATGCGACGATTAATGCATGAAGCATCAGAATGAGTTGTCACCAGAAATTCTCGGAATTTTCTACGCAACGGGGACGGATAATGCCTGTTTTACCCCAAGCAAATTTGTTCATGGATTCTAACAAATGTATGCGACTTCAGATAAGGCGCATATTGGCCGATTTTCGGGTTGACCACAATATATCTTCCTGTATGCGCCACGGGGAATCTCATAGACGACGTCTTTCTTATCGAAATGGCCAACCCTAGTCGACGTACAAACTCCCTATAAAGATAGAGTGAACACCAAAATCCTAAGCCGAGGTAAAGACCAGACAGCCAGGGAAGCGCTCGAAAACTGGCACACCGTACCAAATTTCATCAACCGCTGCACGATTCTGCCGGCAGCTTACCAGGCCTTACGAGTGCGCCTCAATCAACGGAATAGAAGGCAAGAAGTCAGGAACACGGACGCTAGTGAACAAAGTTCACGTCCAAACACCGATGACGGGGAGCGCAAGCCGGACGGGAAAGGAGACGCCCGCAATGGCTCAGCAAACACCGAGTGGTCATACACGAGCAGACGCAAACGTAACACGAATACGAGATATGCGCGTCACGCACAACAAATGCGGACAATGCAGACGAGGTCAGTGACCACTGCCATCCCAACACCGCTCCCCCACGAAGGGAGGAGGAAAGAAGTCGACCAGCAGGACAGCGATTAAATCCTCCTTCTCCTCCTCCCCCTCCTCCTCCTCCTCATCCTCCTCCTCCCCGCCGCCGCCCCGCCCGCAGTCCATCCTGGACGGATAGCAGTAGGAATGACAGCATGCCCGCCTGCTTAGCACCTACAAATAACGTAAGGCGACGTAAAGAACCTATCTCTGAGGATGGAAGCTTGTCTGATTTTAAAACGTCAGGCTAGAAAACGCATGGTTGCCGTGACCGCCTCTTCTTTTCATTTATCCCGGGGTGCGCCTATTGCTTTAATTGGCAATATATTTAATTATGTCATCATGTCGGCGATTTCATGGGCCACACTGTAGTGGTTCTTTCGTTTCGGAACACTCCTCGTTTCCATCATCAGTGTGCTGGGTGTCTATTCCTGTTACCCTAATTAAAACCCATTTTTCGAGCACTAGGCTGGCCATCTTGCCAATAGTTTAGCTGATGACACTTGTTTCCCAAAGGCAAAACTGTTTTATTCTTCGTCTATGTAGCCATATACAAATGACCGTCGATCCACGCGACTGACTGCAAGCTGGCGCTCATGCAGTCTTATGCAGAGGCGTTTGCCCGTTTCACCAACATACCTCGTACTGCAATTTTGTCAAGGTATGCTGTAGACCACGACTGATTGTTCCGTTAGCGGTAGCGAGCCCTTAGGTCTCATTATCTGCTGTGTATTAGTGGATTCCAGTTTATGGGCCACCTCAATCTTAATGAAGTTCAGGATTCTAGCTGTCGCCTCAGGAACATTCCTCACGTTGGGGATCGCGAGACAAAACTGAAGCTTCTCACCGTTAGATTCCTCACGGGCAGGCTTTCTTCGGCACACACGTAAGAGAGATGGTGAGTAACCATTGGCTGCGATTAAAGAATGCAGGCATTTTACTTCCTCTTTTCTTCCATCGTCGTCACTGCAATGTGTTTGAATTCCTTGAAGACAGTCCTGACAAACTGCGCTTGTGACCAGTAGGGTGGTTACTTCGGAATTGGAGGATGCGTCTAGTATTCGTCGTTTTACGGTATACCGTAATTCGTATCCTCTCACCAGCCGTCCTTGCAACATTTACTTCGACGAAGGGCAAGTGGTTGTTGTTTTCCTCTTTCACTGTAAATTGGATGTCGGGGAATATTGGGTTCAATAAGACCTTGAAGTCATCAACGTCGTTCCTCCCCCCTACAACAGCTTTATAGAACACAGCGGACTGTCCAGATCGAACAAAGAGCTGATGGCAAATCAACCAAACGTCTGGCGAACGCCGCCGCATATTGCTAACGTTTCCGATTCCGTGGCGCGTATCTTTTAACCATTTGGCATAGACATCGCCCACAAGCCCAAAGCCACAATTAGACGTCTGGCGAAGAGACCGATAATATCTTTACCATGAGGCAAAACGACCAACGTCGTCCATAGGATGCAGTACAGTTCCTGCGAAACGAGCTACGTTGGATTGACCGGGAAAAAAATGTCAGACCCGAATGTGCGAACGCGTAAGGGTGGTACGAAGAATGGATCAGCTCTCGCTGGTGGCGGGAGATTTCGTAGCTTCTGAAAATGCCTTCACTTTTCAAGACGCCGAAATCTTGGGCCAAGAAAGCGATCAAACGGTCAGGAAGACGCTCGAAGCCTGGCACGCTACAAATATCTCCATTAACCGCTGCTCAAATTTACCGGCCACCTACCAAGCTACACGAGTGAAGTTTAATAAGCAGGACTACGAGCGAGAAGCCAGGCCGGAGATGGCGGTAGTCAAAGTCAGGCCAAGCGAAATTACGGACGAATACAGGGACAACCGCCGGCGAATCAAACCCAGGAGACCGCCTACTGGGTCTGAACACGCACCCGACGAGAACAAACGACAATGACAGGGACCTGCAGTCTCATGTCAATACTAGCGTGACAACCAGCCTTCCTACGGTTACGGGCAGATGTGAGCGGGGCAGGAGGGCGAGATGCGCGGAGGGCGGACAACGGAGAATGCAAACCAGAGCAATAGCCGCGGTCACCCCGATGCTGGCCCTCTCCCCACACCCGGCAAATGATGAGGAGGAGTCGATGTCGCCAAGACAACAATCGCCAACCCCGTGATGCATCGCGCTGGAAGTCACTTAACGCCAGCTTAAAGAAAAACCCTTTAATAATGTGACGTGTAATACGCAAACCACCTCCGATAATAAAAGCTTATTTGCTTTCGGAAAGTTTAACCAATAAGACTATGGTTTCTTTGATCACTTTACCTTCTGATATATGCATATTCGAAGAAGAATGAGTCTTTTGGGAAAATGAACAAACTTTGTTTCGCAAATTTTCGAGTCTGGCTTCCCAGCTCGTCTTCAGACTTGTAGTAATTGTAAAGAAACAGTCAAAATTTAAACATGCCCAAAAAATCGATATTGCAATGTCATGGCTGAGGATGGGTCAATGCTGATTGCTGATGTCACGTCTTGATTGGCTATTACCTTTTCCATTTTTCCTTGAGATTTAGGTACATGGCGTCAAGATCGATGCGTCGATTGATGCATCAATCATCAGAGTGAATGGCCTCTAGGAATTCTCGGCCATTCGTATGTGTGCATGAAGAGACAATGTGGGTTATTTCTCGAGCGAATTTGTGCCCAGTTTCAAGAGTATGCATGGCGACTTGTGAAGATGCCTATTTTGGCGAAAGTTGAAAATCTCTCCTAACGCTTATATACGAACGTCATTTGGCGGTGAGAGGACGAGATCATCCATCCCAGGTGACCATGGACACAGGGCGCAAATCGACGTGGGTGAACATCCGCATAGTTCCCCTCCACTCAGTAAGGAAAGGTTGCGGTTGCATGAGTGTCAGTTGGACGCCGGACGGTTGGACTTCAAATCGGAGTGTGGGGTGGTGGTTTTCAATCCACGCCGGGTATTTCGAACGGCTGAAGTCAGACGAAGACTTCTTATCAAGCGAAATGTTCCTCATATTGAGGGCCCTTCCCATGGCTCGCAAGCTCTAAGCATTTGTAGCCGAACTCATTACTTAAAACGTCATATCGTAAATCATCCTCTCCCTGTGAACGTTCCCCCTCCCTTTCCTGATCAATGTCACTCCACTTTGCGACATTCGTAGTTGCTGCAATTTCTCAAAAAACCCAACTTCTGATATCAGATTGCGAAGGGGACTGCCGGGCTCGCAAACGTCCGTGTTGAAAATGGATTATGCGATTTCCGTTTTCTACAGTTCCGGTAAAAACTGCAGACGTGTGAAGTTGAACATTGCTGACCGAAGACATGCGTTGACCACGACGAGTGTTAGGCTTTCTGACAATGGATCAAAATGCGCTAAGTAATTGGGCATAGTGATGGTGTCGTTTTTCGCTCTTATATCAAAATGCGGTCGACAACAATTCCATGCCATCCTGCTATCTGAAAATCGTACTTTACAAATCAACCGTACTAAAACGAGGTAGGGAATGTGAAGGGCATTTTGGAAAAGCAGACTCATATCACTGGCGAATTCCTTCTTCAGAGATGCTACCAGAAAACAAACGTTGCGAAATTATGGTCGTTTTGGCTTGCAGGGTAGTCCATTTTATGAAATAGGCGATGCTTTATACTATAAGGCGGGTATAGTATCACAGATTTACCAAAGTGATCTAGACATAAAAGGTTACTGGAACGGAAGTTCGTTTTCCTGTTTCTACTACCCAAATTATGAGGGCCAAACGATGAAAAGGAAATCAATTAGCAAATGTAACGTTATTTTTAAATCCTGATTAGGTGGCACGAATATGCGTCGGTCAGACGATTCTACACGAGTGGAACAACGAACGAAAGATGTGGATGAATACGTCCAACCGACAGTAAACTCGGGGGGAAGGGTGCATTGTCGGGTAACCAAATTTACCGGCCACCTACCAAGCTACACGAGTGAAGTTTAATAAACAGGACTACGAGCGAAAAGCCAGGCCGGAGATGGCGGTATTCAAAGTCAGGTCAAGCGAAATTACGGACAAATACAGGGACAACCGCCAACTAACCTGAGCTAGCCTGTGAACCGTGCCATACGTTAAATGGTGATAGGGGGTTTTAGGGGTGGAAGAACCCACAGGACGGAAAGCATGAAAACAGGAAATAGATAAATTTCTTCAGAAAGTCTTATCGTACGCTGTCAACTAACAAACGATGAACGCAATAAGTAAAAAATAAAAGAGAACCGATTTTTAAAAATTAACGGACACTGAATAAAGTGCCACTGGTTAGGTCACATTTTTCAGGAAGGGAAGAAAAATTCGCACAATGAGAATGGTGAGTAATAAGTCACACCGAATTCTGGATTATATTTTCGGAGTCGACATCTATTTGGCGGTCCAACACTCTATCATTACCGACTCAATTACTGATGACGTCCTCGGGTCTCCATCCAGCCAGCTTGCCCGCCGCCATCCAGGCTGACTCGCATGCATGACCCCGAAATACGCGACTACACAGTGCAGACTGTGGGACAGACAGTGTTGTCGGCGACCCCAGAAAACTCCACCTACTCGCCACCGCAGAGAGTTGCACGATGACGCAGCACGCGGAGCAGCTGAATTGTGTTCAGCTACACAGCCCTAACAGTCTGGGGTGGGCTGTGTAAATCAACACCTGAGTTTAGTTTCATGCTACGCTCCAGCCAAGCTGCCCTGTGATGCGTCTAACAGGGCATATCCCTCTGGGGAAAATATGGGACTTGTGTTCGGCGGCTATGGCCGCTCCAGTATACCGTTGAGGCAGGCTATTAATTTCAGGCAGATGCCCAGAAGCAAGCAAAGTCCATTCTTTGAAAAACAGATGGAAATTTGATGGGTTACCTGGGTTGACATAACCTTCATACGTCCACGTAAGATCAAAGTCAGTCAAATGTCTACCCCACGAATACAAATCCTGCGTTTTTCCTTACTGGTATTTTGTAAAGACGCTTGACGCACACACAGTAAGGGGAATGAATGTACGTTAGTTGTTGTTGAGGTGGTAGAAGGGGTTTTCAGCAAAAGAGCATAAACTCTAGAGAGTGGTTAAAATTAATAAGTAGAATACAAAAACAGGTACACTTTCCTCATAAGATTATTCGTGCGCATATAAAATAATCTGAAAATGGGCGGACAAATTTTCAAAAATTCTCAACAAGCAACAATGAGCAAATGGAAAGCAATTGAATAAACCGCCACTGACAGGTTCCAAGGCTGCCAGCAGCCAATGAGATTGAGGTACGGGCAGTGTGCGGTAAGTGGCGGACTGCGGATTACTTACCACTTAGCGCGATGCAAAGTAATATAAAGGAAGGTATACAAATAAAGCCCGATGTGCAGGACAGATGTCAAGTATGGCAATTATGTGAACATTTGTGGATGCGAATAAAAACTAAAGTAAATAGTTTAATTTGAGAGTGAACAAAATGCAAGTGCAGTTCTAAAATGACTATAGAAACCAAAGAAATTCGTACAAGGGTGATAATAATCATTGTACACCCTTCTTCCTTCTAAACTGCAGACAATCGTTACCAGTCAACACAACCGCAGTTTTACTTGACAACAACAGCGAAAGAAATAAAGAAAGCGTCAAACTCAGGCAAGATGATCGAGTATTCCCGGGCAAGAAGACTACCTTCGACTGCACTAGCTTGCATATTCGGAAGGCTAATGAGGCATCAAGGTCTGAGAGTGCAAAAGGTTGATCATTTTTGGCTGTTTGGCCGTGTCAAAGAAGACAGGTCCCCAAAACTGGCTCGATATTTGAGAATAGCCACCTAAAATCGGAAAATATTATGAAGATATATGTGAAATCTATGAGAGGAAGAAAAGTTAAAAAATATTCGGGAGAATGTTGGGATACGCCATACGACAGCAGTCGAGTGGTAGACAACACGTCGTAATGTATGTTCGACAGCCCTCATCAGGCAAAGGAAACCGGTCAGCAAACTGGGAATTGAGGCACAAATCGATGAAATGTTAATAAGCCGTTGTAAGTACAATTTGGGCAGACAAGAAAGGCGGTTTTGGATTGCTGGTATGTACGATACCAACTAAAGCATAAGCCTTTATAAACAGGTAAATAACAGAAGCTGGCCAGCGCTAAAGGCGGTACTAACAATGTGCCTGGTCAAATGCGTTGTTATCGTAGCCGACAAATTGAAAACCAATAGATGCCTGCCATCTGAAGCATACGAAGTATTTACAGTCAACGGTTAAACCAGTTTTAATGGCCCATCCACGGAAAGACATATAAATGTCTTTGAGGTGTACTGTGGCGGACTGAAAATGGAGATGCATGCAGGTGGACCGGTATCAGGTCGAAGCATATGGACACATTTAGACGAAGTGCAATATTGTCTGTGGTTTGTCCTGAACAGAGCCGACCCGACGCAATATTGGGAACCATTCCGGTCGCAAATGGCGGAGATTTACTCCGTCCAAGAGTATCCCGAACAAAGTCTTCCGCCAGCTTGTGGCTATGTCCGCACTGAGTACAGCCGTGGGAAATGGTAATCAATTCTTACGGCCGAAGTCAAGCATGGTCTAAAAGAAGGAGAAAAATACGTGAGACTAGTAAACGTAAGGGCGAAGGATACTACGACCGATCAGACGATAGGAAAACCGTTCGCGACACAAAGACAACAATTACTGCTGAGCCAAGAAAACTAGATACTAAAGCCGAATAACACACATGCTACTGTGCTCTGGACCAACACAGCCAATTAAACAAACGCAGGCGCCAGCTCAGTGGTAGGAGAAGGTTAAACGTAGCAAGAAATGCTACCAAAAAGCAATGAAGGCAAGACCTAGAAGAATGATGAACGGAGATGAATCGTAGAAAACCTAAACGCACTTGTGGTATGCTGATTAGCGATATGATGCGATAAGACCATGCCAGACTTTGACGGTACAAAGTTCGCGGCTATTGCTCTGGTTTGCATTCTCCGTTGTCCGCCCTCCGCGCATCTCGCCTTCCTGCCCCGCTCACACCTGCCCGTAACCGTAGGAAGGCTGGTTGTCACGCTAGTATTGACATGAGACTGCAGATCCCTGTCATTGTCGTTCGTTCTCGTCGGGTGCACGTTCAGACCCAGTAGGCGGTCTCCTGGGTTTGATTCGCCGGCGGTTGTCCCTGTATTCGTCCGTAATTTCGCTTGGCCGGACATTGAATACCGCCATCTCCGGCCTGGCTTCTCGCTCGTAGTCCTGCTTATTAAACTTCACTCGTGTAGCTTGGTAGGTGGCCGGTAAATTTGAGCAGCGGTTAATGGAGATATTTGTAGCGTGCCAGGCTTCGAGCGTCTTCCTGACCGTTTGATCGCTTTCTTGGCCCAAGATTTCGGCGTCTTGAAAAGTGAAGGCATTTTCAGAAGCTACGAAATCTCCCGCCACCAGCGAGAGCTGATCCATTCTTCGTACCACCCTTACGCGTTCGCACATTCGGGTCTGACATTTTTTTCCCGGTCAATCCAACGTAGCTCGTTTCGCAGGAACTGTACTGCATCCTATGGACGACGTTGGTCGTTTTGCCTCATGGTAAAGATATTATCGGTCTCTTCGCCAGACGTCTAATTGTGGCTTTGGGCTTGTGGGCGATGTCTATGCCAAATGGTTAAAAGATACGCGCCACGGAATCGGAAACGTTAGCAATATGCGGCGGCGTTCGCCAGACGTTTGGTTGATTTGCCATCAGCACTTTGTTTGATCTGGACAGTCCGCTGCGTTCTATAAAGCTGTTTTAGGGGGGAGGAACGACGTTGATTTCTTCAAGGTTTTATTGAACCCAATATTCCACGACATCCAATTTACAGTGAAAGAGGAAAACAACAGCCAGTCGCCCTTCGTCGAAGTAAATGTTGCAAGGACGGCTGGTGAGAGGATACGAATTACGGTATACCGTAAGGCGACGAATACTAGACGCATCCTCCAATTCCGAAGTAACCAACCTACTGGTCACAAGCGCAATTTTGTCAGGACTATCTTCAAGGAGTTCAAACACATTGCAGTGACGACGATGGAAGAAAAGAGGAAGTAAAATGCCTACATTCTTTAATCGCAGCCAATGGTTACTCACCATCTCTCTTACGTGTGTGCCGACGAAAGCCTGCCCGTGAGGGATCTAACGGTGAGAAGCTTCAGTTTTTTCTCGCGATCCCCTACGTGAGGAATGTTCCTGAGGCGACAGCTATAATCCTAAACTGCATTAAGATTGAGGCGGCTCATAAACTGGAATCCACTAATACGCAGCAGATAATGAGATCTAAGGGTTCGCTACCGCTAACGGAACAATCAGCCGTGGTCTACAGCATACTTTGACAAAATTGCAGTACGAGGCATGCTGGTGAAACGGGCAAACGCCTCTGCATAAGACTGCATGAGTGCCAGCTTGCAGTCAGTCGCGAGGATCGACGGTCATTTGTATATGGCCACGTAGGCGAAGAATAAAGCAGTTTTGCCTTTGGAAACAAGTGTCATCAGCTAAGCTATTAGCAAGATGGCCAGCCTAGTGCTCGAAAAATGGGTTTTAATTAGGGTAATAGGAACAGACACCCAGCAAACTGATGATGTAAACGAGGAGTGTTCCGAAACGAAAGAACCACTACAGTGTGGTACATGAAATCGCCGATTTTTCTTCTTTGTTGACCTTTTGGAGTTAATGAACGGAAAGATTTATCCGGGCATCGAACACTCAGACATGATGACATAATTAAATATATTGCGAATTAAAGCAAAATGCGCACCCCGGGGATAAATGAAAAGAAGAGGCGGTCACGGCAACCATGCGTTTACTAGCCTGACGATTCAAAATCAGACAAGCTTCCATCCTCAGAGATAGGTTCTTTACGTCGCCTTACGGTATTTATGAGTGTAAAGCAGGCGGACATGCTGTCATTCCTACTGCTATCCGTCCAGGATGGACTGCAGGCGGGGCGGCGGCGGGGAGGAGGAGGAGAAGGAGGAGGAGGAGGAGGAGGAGGATGAGGAGGAAGATTTAATCGCTATCGTGCTGGTCGACGTCTTTTCTCCTCCCCTCGTGGGGGAGCGGTGTTGGGATGGCAGTGGTCACTGACCTCGTCTGCATTGTCCGCATTTGTTGTGCGTGACGCGCATATCTCGTATTCGTGTTCCGTTTGCGTCTGTCCGTGACCACCGCAGCCCGCTGCCACCCCAACACCGCTCCACGACGAGGGGAGTGGGAATGACGTCGACCAGCATGACAGCGATTTAATCCTCCCCCCCCCTCCCCTTCAGTGCACCCTGCGCGGATAGCAGTAGGAACAACAGTATGTCCGCCTGCTTAGCACCCATAAATACCGTAAGGCGACGTAAAGAACCTACCTCTGAGGATGGAAGCTTGTCTGATTTCGAAACGTCACTCTAGTAAACGCATGGTTGCCGTGACCGCCTCTTCTTTTCATTTATCCCCGGGGTGAGCATTTTGCTTCAATTGGCAATATATTTAATTATGTCATCATGTCTGTGTGTTCGATGTCCGGAAAAATTTTCCCGTTCATTAGCCCCAAAAGTCGACGAAGAAAAAAGCGATTTCATGTACCACACTGTATTGGTTCTTACGTTTCGGAACCCTCCTCGTCCCATCATCAGTGTGCTGGGTGTCTGACTGTGCTAGCCTACTTAAAACCAATTTTTCAGGCACCAGGCTGGACATCGTGCCAATGGCTTAGCTGATGATACTTGCTTCCCTTAAGCTAAACTGTTTTATTCTTGTTCTATGTGGCCATATACCAGTGACAGTTTATCCTCGCTACTGACTGCAAGCTGTGTTTTCCAAAGTTCGTACTTGAAGAACCCGGTTATATCGTTTGTGATTATGAGAGTTTTAGGATCGAAAGATATATGTTTGTTTACCAATGTTTTTATTGAAGTACACAACATAGTTCTGGGTAGTTGCATACTTCTGTGAGACACAATTGTACAAATGCAGCCCAATTTGGGCCCATAATTGATTGAAAATTAAAAAAGATTTATATAAGCTTAATATAGCCATTTTGTGAGTAAGGCTGTAGCAAAAGATGTGGTTATCTAAAAAAAACTACGAAAAAAATTAGAATTTATGATGCACTTGCGGTCAACGAAAAATACGCACAACTGTAACCATCATTTTTCCACCAACGAAGATTTTTTCTAGCAGGTGGAGAGGAGCTCATTCAAAAGTCAACATCTTGTCATAGTTAACATATTCTGAAATTGTTCCGTACATTTAAGTATCTCTTCCTAATACATGACGCATTTCCGAATTTAGGCAGACATTTCATGATACTGGTTAATGCTATTGTAATGGCCAACAGGTTTTACAACTTTTTGATTTGTGAACTTTTAAAAACATGAGGAAATCATGTCAAAAACCGAACTCTATATTGTTTATTCATTCATCACGAAATAACTACCTGCATTTTTATATGCATTTATCTGCAGTGAAACTACCCTGAAACGAACAAATAATCAAACCATTTATGTGTTTGCAGGGAAATAACTTAGATGTCACTTTCCGCATTCCCGGCGTTCCACGCACCTCATGAAACCCGCCTTCTTCAATCCATCCGGCCTGAATTAAAGTATGAAACAGATAATGGTAGTGGAATGAACACATCAAAGCAATTTGTAGAAGTGGCTTTTGCGTTATCCTAAAAATCCAGATTCTCATCACATTCGTCATATCATAAATCTGATTTTCATGCATATCTGCGGCTTGCATGTAAGCGCACCATTAATAGCTGAAGGAAATCCAAGCGTCAGTAGATTTCTTCAATTGTGATTTTACTTAAGGGGGATTAATTTACTCCCTACATAAATTCAAGTGTTCGGATCTTCACATGCTGACCATACTTTCCCAGTGGTCTTACTAGATAGCTGTTTTTGGTTCATACAGTCCACTTTCGTTTGATAAAAGTCTATTATTCCACTGGCACAGAGTTTGTCCTAGCCTGCTGTAGAGGAAGACACAGTTTATATTTGCAGGCACACAGTGTTGCTTCTCGATTTAAATCAACGTTTATTTATGTATGTTTTTGGCATTCGGTGGACCTACTGTACATGTTGACTCATACCAAAATATCCGAGTATTGGTAATACAGTGGCTATTGAGACTTAACCTCAAATTAATTACCGTCCGCTCATAAGTTTACTTGCTATGACAGTTTCTAAACATTCGGTGTGCCAACTCATGAAATGTTATCTGGGAATTTGGTATACGTTTCCGATTAGAAAAGATCATTTAGATGAGGTTCTTAGATTAATCAACGTGCACCGTAATCCTATAGTAGGTCAATTACTACAGAATGCCGGCCTTCGAACAAACACCTTTACAGCGGCATGCATAAACCACACTCTGTAAAAATGACTGTTTATATAGCACGCCTTTTTCTCAGCGATTTTTAATGCCCTTAAAAATCAAATTATATTTCAGGAAAAAATGGATCAAAGTATTCATTCATTTACTAGTTCAGTGAAAAGTTACATCTTTAAATGTTCTACATAAAGAAATTATATAATATTGTTCCAAAAGGTGGTTAGTTCTGAAGTCTTTTATGCCGCGAAATGCGCCTTCATAAAACATCGTGTCCTGCATTTGCTTATTTTGCTAGTAAAGTTTACAGTATGTTTAAAATCCACTGCCACATTTCATGAACACCATATGGTCTCCCTTTTACAGAGTTTAGAAATGTATGTCCGCTTTCACGGAAGAGGTTAACTAACAGACCTCGATGGCTTACGCAAGCCTTGAAGAATGAAGTGAATAAAAAACGACGGCTGTGGAAATAATCGCTTTCTGACAGGAGCACCACATCTATATGCGCGTACAAAATTCAAAGAAATCGAGTCAACGGTCTTATCCTCAAAACTAGAAAGGAATTCGAACGGGATCTGCTTAACCAAGCCGCGGAGAACCCTAAATTATTCTACGGTTATATTAGGCAGTGCACGCGGAACAAGGACCCAATACCCCTGCTAAGGACTGCTGAAGGCGAACATCTCACTGACGACAGGGCGAAAGCTGATCATCTTTCAGCATTTTTTCGGTCTGTTTTTAGTAGCGAAACAGGATTCAACCCTTCGGCCCCTCAATCCTTCGAAGACACCCCAATTATAGAGACCGTCCAGTTCACTGAGGGTATGGTTCTGACGGAGTTGCTGAGGCTAAAAGAATCTAAATCACCAGGTCCCGATGAGATTCCGGCGAAGATTTTGAAGGAACTCGCCGGTGAGTTGTCTAAGCCACTCTCCATGCTTTTCCATACATCCTTCGAGACCGGATATCTGCCACCCGACTGGAAGTCGGCGTGGATTACGCCGCTGTACAAGGGCGGAATTCGGGTCTCTGCGAACAATTACAGACCGGTCAGCCTCACCTCCATTTGCTGTAAGATCATGGAGAAGATAATAAAGCAACAACTAATGCAGTTCCTTGAACAAAACCATTTGCTTTCCGATTCTCAGTATGGATTCCAAAAAAGCAGATCCTGTGTGACAAACCTGCTCTACTGTCTGGAACACTGGACTAGGGCTGTTGGTAGAGGAGATATGGTGCATGCCATCTATATCGACATTAAAAAGGGCTTCGATAGTGTGCCTCACCACCGCCTTCTATACAAACTTAGCCGTGCAGGAGTGCGAGGTAAGCTTCTGATGTGGATTCGGACCTTTTTGATCGGCCACTCTCAAGCCGTCCACGTCGGTGACCAACAATCTGCCGCGGTTGCCGTTAAGAGTGCTGTTCCCGAAGGCTCTGTTATTGGCCCTACACTATTCCTCGTATACGTCAATGACTGCGCAAACGAACTGAATTGCGATGTCGTAATGCTTGCCGATGACATAAATATCTGGAGTACCATAGGAAGCGAAGTTGACGAGGCGCGACTGCAGACAAATCTGGACCACCTCGAGCAATGGTCGAAAGACTGGCTTCTACCGTTCAACGTAAACAAGTGTGACTTCCTACGCGTCGGCAGAACCAGTTCTCCTAACCACACGGTCTACCGTCTGACTGGCACACCACTGCAAGTAGTCGACGCCCAGAAGGACTTGGGTGTATGAATCACAACCTCGCTGAAGCCTTCACTGCAATGTTCAAAGTTGGCCAAGTCGGCGATTTCCATGCTATAACTTGTCAAACGGGCATTCTCCTCCTTTGATGAAAACTGCTTCGCCAAGGTCTTTCAAACTTTTTTTGCGACCGCATCTGGAGTTTGCTATCCAAGCATGGCGACCCTGGACCGCTAAAGACTTGGGCATACTCGAAAAAGTTCAACGGCGAGCAACGAAACTTGTATCCGGACAGTGGTCACTACCCTACGAAACGCGATTACCGAATCTTGACCTCTTTCCTTTGAGTTACAGACAACTACGTGAGGACCTGATACAACCTTTCCGGATCGTGCGCAATCAGGGCTGCTGCCTCGCGTTTGGAGACTTCTTTGAGTTGGCGACTCCGACTAACCTGAGAGGCCATTCACTCAAACTGTGTGTGGCTGGTGCCCGGCAAGACACCCGAAAGTTCTTCTTCTCCGGCAGAGTGATTGCAGCTTGGAATGCCTTGCCTGGGGATGTTGTTATGTCCGTCTCGGTAGATACTTTTAAATGGAGACTAGATCAGCATTGTAGCGCGCACCACAATAACGCCGGACTACGGCCACCTTGACAGCCAGCGTTTACAATATAGTGCTATATCGATGCTACTACCAACATTTAAGTAATATATGTTTATGTAATTTATTAAGCTTGGATCACGTCGCACACCACTGTTCGCATTCACCTCGATGCCTGTAGGCTAAACAATTTTACTTATTTTCCCGTATCTTAAGTGTGCCTCAACTGTCCGCTGTATTTGATCAACAAAGCAAGTTAATGTGCCTCTCAACTCTGGTAACGCATGACATTCTGTGTTCATCTGTACAGTTTTTGCTATTCCCCTCGCATTTATTTCATGTTACTTCCTTTCAATTTCCTTCATATATATCCTCTGCATGTAACCAATAGGGATTTCAAAGGTACACACCTGCTTTCCCTGAAATATACTGATACTGATACTCCCATGCAGGGAAAATATATAGCTTGTATTTTGGAAAATCCCGAATTCAAGGAAAACGCCAGGTTGGATTCAAAGTTATTCGAGAGTCGGAAGGGTTTTAAAACACAACACTGTCCTTGAGTCCAGTAAAAAGTTGACGATGTAATTTTATATCGGATGAGTAAATGACTGCATAATTTCATGCATATTTGCTATGAAATATATTTGGAATTATAGGAACGTTTGTGCGTTCCGATGACGCGCAAAATTGTCTGAAGTTTAAACCTTAAACTTTCCTGTTCACCTGAATTTTTCCGCTCTTTTGTTTAAGTATACTAAAATGTCCACAGTAGCCTGTTTCAGCGCGCGATAAAGCGTGTTTTGCGTCCGCATGCTTCCTGCACGTATTGCGTCATCCATTACGCTCAGGGCCTCAAACCTCATAGGCCACCTGAGACAGTCATTTTTTGATCACAACACACCGACCGTGAATTAATCTGAACACCAAGTTCTACTAACCGACTTCTGCTTGGAACTTTTAGGCTTTACCCAGGGCATTATTCGAGCTGTCACAACCGGATACTAGAGAGGGCTTTCCGCCGCTCGAATTTTTTATAAGAATTTACCATTGCCACTCTGTCTTTGATTCTTCTACTCTGTCGCTGTTTGTGAGACAGCGTCCTACACTAAGAGTTACGTTTCCCCTCTATATATTACTTCTTTACAAATGAAGTTATTGTTTACACTAACGTTGTATATGAATATTGGGAGACCTGACCCAGCGTTGCCTAAGTCTACCGGAATCACCTAAGTGTAGAAATAAGGTAACGTAATCCCAAGATATTTTCATTGCCAACTTTTAAAAGAACGTTCTTCCGGTCGCCTGAAAATCCAACACATTGTTAAAGATGACTGCATAAATAATGTGAATTTTTTGTTATTTATTTTCGATGCCGTCATTACCTCAACTAAATTTCATAGAAAACATGTAAACAAAAATTTAGTCTTTTACATATTTCAAAGAAAATGACCTCCTCTTCGATTTTTATTTTTGATGCCATATTATTATTTGACTTTAATTGAGTTTTTGATTATGCGATGTTTTAGACCGTAAAATACCCGTTCACAAAACATTCGATCGCTGTATTCACTAATATTGCTTACAAAGTTTGCAATATGGTTCAAACCCACGGTAAGCTAATATAAACCGCATACGGCCTTGCTTTAAAAGCTCATCTAAATGGATGCTGTTCCGTACACGGAAAATATACAAGGTGCAGTTTCGAAACCTTAACTTCAAGGGCATCGGTAGGTCAGGCTCAGAATTATTCGGAAATCGGAAAGGATTTTTGGAACTTAGTTATGGCCAAAAGCAACAATCAGGCGTCAAGTCATGAGGTAAAATGGACCCACTGCCACGACAGATAACGTCTGGAGTCGTTAGCCGGATCTGGGAGATTACTCCAAACGCGCATGACTGACCACGCAGAAGCTGTTGGGAGGAAAGACGCTGGCTCTAAGGTAGCAGCTCATTCTCCGGAACCCGGCAACATTTCGTGTTTCAACAGGCCGAATTCTTCGCAAGAGCTGACAACCGTGTGTGTCGCGAGCTGCTCGAATAATGGTCCTTAGAAGCGCAATCCATCAGCAAGCAAGACGATCTTCCTGCACCATACTCAGTGGTGAGCCATTCCCTGTGCAGTGGAGTCAGTCACGTGGGGCGGACGCGGACGCCCGACATTCCTGTTGCAGTGGGCCAAAATCTAGAGTAATCATAACTTGTACATCCGACACGAATGATGAAATTGCGACAATTAACGACTTGGACGCGAACAGACAAGCCATCATGGCTTTAATTACGACCCCCACAGTGGTTTCGAGAGCTGTTAATTATATTAGGAATGTGGCCCACGACAGCTACGTCCTATATATACTTCAATCTTTGTGCCTCTACCATCTTTATCTGGATCCATCTCTGATGACGGGTTCAAGTGATAGTCCAAAGTGTCATGCTAACAAAAGTTTTGTTCCAGTGATGACACTTCCCTCTTCTTTTACAGAGTCATGTGTTTTATTACGAAATTACAAAAGGGGTCAACCGATTCCCGAATGGGCGTAAATTGTGATGTCGACTTCATAAGCAGCCATCTGGATGGAGATTTCGGGAGTCTAGAAGTCTCTGAACTGCAAACTACCTTACCTGGAGGCATACTCTTCTTAAGTATGACATTTAAACAAAACACAACCTACCATTACGTGAGCATGGTAAAAGGCGTTTAAGCAACATATACTTAAATTTACGAGGATATTAAAATTAGCGGGAAGTATTCATACCGCCAAGGAAGTCACTAATATTGAGTGTAGTTTCTGCAGACGGCGGAATGAAAATCATTCAAAGGCCGGCATTCTGGGTAGACTAAGTTACCTTGAAATTACGCTGCTCAATTACCAATATTACAAGCCCGCCTGGGTATTCGTTCTAAGCAAAAGTCTATTCCAGAATCCCGGCCGTCATTTAATGAGATAGGCCAGATACTCCATTTAATTTGATATTTTTTGTGTTCCTCTTTCGTTATAGACCTTCTAAACGATAAAGAGTATATGTAGCTAAAGCATAAGCTTCCACCTGGTTGGGCAGATGTGGCATCAATGCCCTTTTTCATGCAGACACCATTTATCTGGCTTCGTTAGTGCAATTCCATCTTTACAATCCATTTTGAAAGGGCCTTATAAAACGATAAAAAGTCATAAGAGACCTGAGTTTGCCATAAAATAACGCTCGATTCAGACATTCTCAACCTCCAAAGAAACCACAATTTTCACCGCATCATGTGATTATTCTGTTTGACTCCACACAGCAGGGAAAACCAGACTTGTGTCTTCTCTGAAACCGCTACCTACTGACCCAAACCGGCGTAAGTGTGCGCTGATCATCTTGTGACGCACAATCTGTTGTTCTAAATGCATACATTAGAACAGTCATCACATGCAGCAAGAAATCTTCCATTTGATTATAACCATCTAATGTACTTCGCGAAGTTCAGGCGTTTAAGCCTAGGCAACTAATCGATGCTCACTGCCGCGCAGAGCAGATTTTGTTGAAAACGTTTGGGCTTAGTCCCAAAAACGCAATATCTGGACATTATTTTTTCAGGCTGCCTAACACGCCGACCCGGCTTTAAGGTTCAACAGTCACCAAAACGGAATTTATTTGCATAAATCCCATTGCCTGCAAAATGGAGATCAGTAAAGCCCATAGGCAAGCATCACTCAAGTTCTAAAAAATATAAATAATAAAATAATTGAGTAAATAAATAACAGATAGTAAATAATAATAAATACATAATTAGTAAAATAAAAGTAATATATCAGGAAAGAGCAAGTCTCTGCTGGAATGGTTGTCGATGTAAATGTATTTCAATTGCAGATGATGAGGTTATTTTGCTTAACTAAATAGAAGCTTCTGCTTAGTCAAAATTTCCTGAAGTTGCTGCCTGACAAGTGTGTTTATGCAAACACAGTGGAAGGGCATAAACTGTATCGACTCACGCATCCTCGAATTCGGGCATGAAGATGAGTTTGGTCCCTTTGTAACTAAAATGAATGGTTCATCCAACTGCACTGACCGGTTTTGATATAGCAATGAAGGTCGATCATATTAAGGGTGCAATCACTGACGTCAATAATTGCAATTTATTTTGAAAAACGTTGGAAAATACGACGGTTTGGCACAAATTACTGCGTTTTAGTAAAGTGTATTTATATATGGTTTTCATCATGTGTACATATGTTTTAAATGGACATGCACAGACGTAGAATGGCGCGCCTTTTAATGATTCGAATGACAAATGTAGACACTGATTAATAACACGCTAATATGCTTTGACGTACTCGTTGTTGGTTTTGGTGTTGATGCAGTGGTGGAGCCCATGAGAACTGTAAAAATTGTTAGTTTAAGCATTCTTAAACAGACAATATTCTGTGTTCTAGACATAGAACAAAGTTTTGTGGCATTCTAAACTAAGCGACCATTTGATTGACAAACATTTAACATACTTAACATGAATATCAAGTGGGAATTATATTAATCTCTTAGATTCCTCTCTGTATGAGGCAGCAGGTGATTATCAGTAGCCTCCGATTCATTGTTCCCAGACTAGTCAGTACAACTATCGAATGCACACACCCTCGTAATCATTCCCGCAGATCCTAAGTTGCTTTCATAATTCAGCTCAAGTGCGTCTTAATATTGCTTTATCCAGAGGGTGCCAACTATAAAATTATCCACTGGGAATTATCAGCAGGTTTATCGGCAACTAGCAAGCTCACCATTTCCACCTTGTGACTGAAGTGGATTCGGGGTAGTAGGTGGGTCGTTCACAACTGAAATCAGATCAGGGTTGGATTTATTCATTATATAATTTCGAAGAAAAATCTTCGTGCCATTGAGTACCAAGGTAAGATGCCCGTTACTTCATTTGAAGAGCAAGTCTGTCCTTAAAATGTCCGCCGAATTATACAGACAGTCAAAATTGTTTACATGCTTTCACATTATATCGAACCATTTTCACTGAAAATCCTGTCTGACATTAGACAGATTTATGGACATATAAGAATTTTCTAATTATCAAGAGCATTCTCGAGTTTTGTGAAACGCTGAGAACTGGTGGAAACTATATTCATTCGACTAATAACACAAATAAGACCCTTGTCATGTCGCACATTGCGCGACATTTAATATATTTCTTTTTGTACAGGTAGGAATATCACAGTTCTCACCCATGGTCGATTGCTAGGTTGATCTTGAATATCACTTGCCGAAACACTCTTATACCTTTTGTGCTCCCTGATTACTCTCGAATACAAAGTGTTTAGTTTTTTTCTTTTCTCTTCCATCCCCATCAAATTCACAGTGACATTTTTTTGCTGACAGTAGGTTACATGCGCCGGGCCATCAGGTTTCGTATTCAGTTGCGCATTGCACATCGTATTCCGTTTCATGAGCATAAGCTGACTCCGCATCGCTCGTTAGCCCTCAGTTCACGCTAAATTAAACCCCTTTGCGACCGCACGTTATTTACTGTGCTTTAACTATCGTCAGTTCCATATAGCCGGCGCCAACATAAGATTTGTTTTAGCATAATTGAAAGTATCCTAACGGTGTAACCACAAGCTTGCAATCGGGAAACTGAATATATTCTTTAAGAGAGCCACCTTCAGGTTATAAGGAATGCAACTAGTTATCTGTCACCTATCATTCTGGTCTTCACGCGAAGTGCTTTTAGTGTGGTTGAAATAATTTTAATAAATTCAACTTACTATTTAGTAACTGCGCATCTAGAAGTGCAGTGCCTAAAAGAAATCTGATTTTAAATTTTTCATATTGGGAAAATATCATTTAATTACAACTGTTGGATTTGCCATGGACGCACGTTTTGGATAAAAATGGTCAACAATTCTTAAAGCATATCTACTGCATAATACAAAAAAACAACGGCAATATAGGGTTTGTACGATATTCCTTAGTTTATTCTTAAAGTAACGAGATGAATGCTTTCTAAACCTAAGTAAATCCAACAAGTATATCGGCTATTTTAATGACTGGTTCTCGGCAGGACACCCAACTAATGGGCTTGCACCACATAGAGGCGCATTCAGTTCGAAATATTTGGAAACCCTTAAATTATAACTTAACCGCGCATTTTTAAGGAATTTCAAAAAGCGTTGTTTATAAGCGTTATTATTGTCATGTTAAAATTGCTGTAAACGCGAAAACGATTAGGTAAGTTCGACTATTGACTTCAACGACGTCCAGCGTTGACTTAACAGCAGAATGAGGGCTGGATGACAGGAGGCAGGCACGTTTGGAGGAAGATACGCACCTCATTATAAAAATGTGGTGTGGATTTAATTGGGTGTCTGATATAGTATTCAGTCTCCTGCTATTATTTTGTACTGTAAAAGGTGTTGTGATTTTCATGGCAAAGAAATTCATTGTCATGTCGTATGAATGACACTTTATCAGGTGAAGTACAATGAAATAAGCAACGGCTGACCTGCTTTTTGAAAAATCGAGATTTAGTGCAGAATATACGACATTACGTCACCAAAACAAATCCACATCTTTCGGAAACGAGGCTTCAGTTTGGCGTAAATGTGGCCAACGGCAAGAACGCTACGTCGGCGAAGCATTCCAGAGGGCGAATTAGTGCCATCACTATTGCGATAAATCTCAGAGTGAAGTATTATACACTACGAAATGGCTTTTCTAAAGTCGACGATTTTGAAATGCGTCATCTGACTGCAAAGGACAGTCAAGCCCATCTCCGGGTTTGTTCGTTTTTTTAAAATCAAAACGTCTATTTTTCAGTTCCTACCAACGGTCTCCCAACTAAGGAATGCAGTTTCACTAAGCTAAGATTGTTTTATGTCAGACCTGAAACATAAAATCTCCCGATAGCAAAATAATGACACGGAAGTGACTCCTTTATTTTTATAAGGCGGAGTAATTAGGAACGTGAACTTTGGGTAGCATCTTTGAACTTACCGATCCAGTCAACAATGAATGTCATTGAATTTTGCAGGTATCTATCCAGAGAGCATGTGTAAAACGAAAATCTTTCATATCTTGTCCTTGCGAGAAAGGCATCATGGACGAAGTATGTCGGGTAGACGCGTATGCCTAAAAAGCGTACAGTAGTTTGTATCATCGGCTAAAGCATTTCAAACAGACCAAACATCACTTCGCTCTTTTATCTTTATGTATCTTATTTCTTATTATTTAATTTATATTATGATAAATCGCTGTATTTGTGTATTTTGCGCATTTAATATTTTGAGTATGTTATTGGCAACAAGTCGCAAGTACGTAATTAATCTGTGAACTGCGTTGGCTGTTTGCTGATATCTTAATGACTGTCCTGATTTTCGCTTCATATCAACCTTTTGTGATATTGCTTTCAATTAAAAGAGGAAATTCCTTTCCGGCAGGTTTGCAGTGGTCAAATCCTAAATGAACATGCGTTTAATACGGAGCGTTATAGATACACGTCGATGTCTTCCATCGCCGTTTGCTCAGATTCGCAAAAAGCAACAGATGACAAGGAAATGAAATGTGCATAAATTTGTGAAAAGCCTTTAATCACTCAGAGACCGGTTAATATAAACTGCTTATAATTTCATTGAGAAAGGTGAAAATGTAAAACAAATATCGGAATTAATACCATGTTTGTTAGAGAAAAGAACTTTCCTGGGAAGGTATAAAATGCAAAAATTGCAAAATATCTTGCCAAGTTAGTATACGCCGATGGGAAAGTATATAAAAACATCCGCTTAAGTGCCTGAATAAATAGAGCGGAATGAGTAAAATGACACACAGATTACCCGTAACCATTTGTTTGAACTCAATGGCGGCTGTTAGTTAAAGTTCTGTAGTTCCCCGAAAATATTATGTTATCTTTTTAATTTGCATTTCTTAGACGATGGTGGCTAGATCAAAGAGGCCCTCTGCATGGTTGTTTTAATAAAGACAGTTCAGAGAATAGCAGTTTTCTTAAGATTGCATGTTAACACTCTAGCCACTAACTTGGATATTGGAATTGAAAACGTTGATTCGCTCGAAGGTAACCCAATTTTTTACAGTAAATAATATTTAGTTTCTGGCGTTATTGGAGGTCGTCGAGTCACAAAATGACCAAAATAATTTGGTAAAATTGTTGACTCTGTAATTTATGTTCATAAAATCTTTAAGAAGTGCTTAAGTTCTTGAAGTCATTCCAGAAATAAGGTAGTTCTTTTTAAAGCAAATGCCTAAGACATAGTTCATATTCTCTCCACTGTTAAGCCTCATTACTGAAAATAACACGCATATAATAGGAGAGATTAAAATGACTATCGAAAAGATGCCTTAATATTTATATCTGTAAAAAATGATTTATTAAGATTTTCTGCCTAAAAATGTTAAAAAGATTTATTTTTCTCGGAGTGAGATCAGAAACTGCGACTTGTGGCTGCCTTACCTCCAAAAATACTTTACTGTACATTTTACTCGCAGAAGAATGAACGAAGTTTCTTTTCGTATTGACACCGTTTGCATTTACTTTTTTCTTATTTAAGGCCCCGTGCCAATACTAGAAATTTTCACCAGGACAGTCATATAGGCGCAGAATGATAATGCGCCACACGTTCTGTATTAGCAAACAGTGGATTTGCAAAGCAATATCTTATCATTTGTTCAAAAGTAAAATGTGCATTTTATTGATGTTCCTATCCCATGTCTCTCATACTACATTCGCAAATGCAACGGTAACAATTGGGAGATGGAACCCAAAAAAATCCGCCCAACCAAAGCAGCCTGTCTTACGGGACAGGTGGTAAAAGGGGTTTTACGGGTGGGGCCTTCGATTGCGTGGATAAATATAAATAGTACTAAGAAGTTTTTTTCAGAAATGGCTTTTCGAACGATAAAGTTTAACTTCATCACTATATGGCAACAAAAATGTGCGCGGTGTCGGATTT
>CACRXP010000629.1:260191-306576 GCA_902702965.1 Spirometra erinaceieuropaei | reverse complement strand
TAAATACACGATGAGTTGTACAATTTTTCATTCCTTGACGATGGGCTCGCGTGAGAGTTCGAAACGTCGGATAAATAAACAATTGGTCCCAGCGATCGCCTTCCCATCTTCTTCTATTCAATTACCTGGGCCGCGCGTGTTCCCTATCATTCGGAATATATATATATATATATATATATATATAGATTGTAAAGGTATTATACCTTACTCCCGAACTAGATACTTGCTAAATGCCCAGACACGAGTTTCGCCGATATTTTGCCGCTGCGTGACACAGCTGCGAGTGGTTCGGCTCTTCAGTGGGACCCCCAGCGTTCTCTAGCGGTTTCCGGTATATGAACTCCAGAGAATAATCAGGTGAATAATTTCAGAAATTAATCAGTGCAGAACTTGGAGTTAAATCGCCGGAACATGACTTTTTAGGGTCAGAACCGAAATTTCAATGAACATTTGAGTCGAAGACAATCAACTACTGTGGAATAACCACGTAATGCCCATTCTACAAACAAGTAGTACTACGAGTAGTATGAATTCCATATGGTAAAGGTATTATACCGTACTCCCGACCTAGATACTTGCTAAAAGCCCAGACACGTGTTTCGCCGATATTCTGCCGCTGCGTGACACAGCTGCGAGTGGTTCGCTCTTCAGTGCGACTCAAATGTTCATTGAAGTTTCGGTTCTGACCCTAAAAAGTCATGTCCCGGAGATTTAACTCCAAGTTCTGCATTGTTTAATTTCTGAAATTATTCACCTGATTATTCTCTGGAGTTCATATACCGGAAACCGCTAGAGAACGCTGGGGGTCCCACTGAAGAGCCGAACCCTTCGCAGCTGTGTCACGCAGCGGCAGAATATCGGCGAAACACGTGTCTGGGCTTTTAGCAAGTATCTAGGTCAGGAGTGCGGTATAATACCTTTACCATATGGAATTCATACTACTCGTAGTACTACTTTTTGTAGAATGGGCATTACATGGTTATTCCACTGTAGTCGATTGTCTTCGACTCAAATGTTCATTGAAATTTCGGTTCTGACCCTAAAAAGTCATGTCCCGGAGATTTAACTCCAAGTTCTGCAGTGATTAATTTCTGAAATTATTCACCTGATATATATATGTATACCGACTGTCGCGGGCCCGAGGTTGAGTCAAGCGAGTACGCAGTTGTTGTCACGCGTATCAAGTGACCCGAAGACAACATTCGTAAGCGGCGACGCTGAGGATCCAGAACGTCGGCAACTACAGCTTTACCGTTTGGGCCTTAGTATAAATGAGGCAAACTCCAGCAAAGCAAAGCGCATCCAAATGCTCTTTTGGAAATAAAGACTGTCCTCGGTCCAATGGGAATATGGCGAACAATTCGTATTTGCACCGAATGCCATTCTTAATTACGCACATTCAATCTACTGACCTCATCTGCAATGGATTAAACAAGGTTTACTGAGACAATGTAGTAAACACGTAACCTAGGAAGCAGCGATAGCCAGCATTCTTACCAGGAAGTGTCAGCCCGAACCTCATCCGGCTGCGGGTAATTGGTGAAGATATGTGTTATAAGTGTTTACTCATGAAAAGTTAACTTGATGCCAAAATGCATTATGGACTCGAGAAGAACACTTAAGCAGGGTTGTAATATTAATCATCATGCAGCATAATCCCAAGATATACTTCAGTTACTTCAGGATGCCTGTTTTTGAATGGATCTCTTTCAGGCCGTCCGAAAAAACAACAATCCGTAAAAAATGGCTACTTACATAGCATGAAATTTTCTGGTTGATTTTCGACGCCCTTACAAATTCAAATATATTACGTAGGAACCATGCATGCAATTATCCAATCTTTTACACATTTGAAAGAAAATGCCAATTGAAAAAGCAATGGCAATAGTACATTCTTGTGATGACTCACGCGAAGTAAAACAATCTCCAGTATCTGGTTGCTGTGGCGTGAAGAATGCTCTGAGTAATATCCAGAAAGTTCAAATTAACTCACGTCCGGCGTGTTGAGTTCGAGGAATAAAAGCTAACTGTCGCAAATGACTAAAAATGGATTGAGGCGCATGAGCGTATTCAATAAAACAAGAGCACCTGGCAGCATACGGATACAAAACAAGCTTTTCAGGAGCCGAAAGCGGTTACTGTGGGCAATTTAGCATATTTAAACAGAAGAACAGTAAAGCTCGAGTCAACAGGAAAATTTGAGGAGAAAAATCATGCGTGAGGTTAGACCTACGATTTAAACTTCAGATTTTTAGGAGAGTAACAGGCGTCATTGATTTGCGCGACATCGCAAAAAAGAAAACGGCAGACCGAAGTGTAGTAACACGACTGCAGACTATTTCGAACGCCGCCATCATTCGTGCTTATTGCTCGCCTACTCGTTATAATCATTTAGTTGAATTCATTTGGTCCTAGGAGATAGACTGATGAGAGTACGACTTCGAGTAATACTCCTGATAGTACCAGACAGTTTCCAGGTGGTTGATTTTCTACGTCATTTAACTTCATTTTCTCCTGTAGTTCAATTGAACTACAAGCAACGCTGAGCGACTGTTGAACAGCCGCAAACGCAGCAGTGCACTCACATGTCAGAAATGAAATAGTGCAATTAAAAGAACAGTCGCAAATTAGGTGTCAGAACACAGAGAGCAATAAGATTCCCAACAGAACCTTTGCCTTATGCAATGGTAGAATTTAGAAAATGCGAAAAAGAGGGACTAGGGTAGCCGTCAAATTCCGTTAGTACCAACTCACAAACAGGACACGTTACTAAACTTCCTTGCATTGCTATCCTGAATAAAATTGCAATTTTGTTTGAAAAACAACCCACTTGCACACTGCACACCCGTCAGGCGACCCTAACCACTGGACATACCGTTGCCAACTTGCACTGTTATCGTTGCTGGAAACTGGAAACCCATGCGGCTGCCTGGGACTTGTAATTCTCATTATGTGAAGGACACTGTCCACTGTATAGTCATTAAACGGTTGTTTGGATATGACATGGTACACTTTGAAGGCCGTATATTTTATTCCAGGATGAGACACGTCGTCCCACCAACTTGTTCTCCAAACCGTAATACAGGCGAACTGCCTGTATGGGCTCTCTAGGTGTGCATTGGATGTACTGCCTAATGGCTTTGCGAAGGGCCTTCCACGCAAGCGCGAACCCTTCTGCACTTAATTCTTGTCTGATGACGATTCACTTAATGTGCCAAACTCACATGAAAATTGGCGATCACTTCCACCATTGTAACCACCAGGTTTTCAAATCCTTTTTCTAAGATCGGCCATTTCATCCTTTCTCGAACTATAAGAAGGGCGACAACAAGTCAGTATTTTAGCAAACGAAAATAAATCTGGGATTCCGGCATTTTCTTACAAATACTCGGCTATTTTGGTGTACATTAGTATAAACTATACAGTAGGTGGGTTAATTCACGGAAATTACGAAATGCGTTTTCGTCCAGAAAGGATTAATTAAGTAGAGTTGTAAGAGTAATGATTGTGCAGCCTAATTCTATAATATTGCAGTTACCTCGGAATACCGGCTTTCAAACGAACTTCTTTTCGGCTACATGTGAGAACTACTTTCTGTAAAAAATGACTATTTATGTAGCATGCTCTTAAACATTAAATGATATGTCAAAGGAAACCTGTATAAAAATACCTATTTCCTAGTTTTTTTGGATAGAAAATTGCGCCTTCTTTCAATTTTGTGATCGAAGAAAGGGTTTAATTCGCTTTTGAACAACGTTTTCAATTCCCGAATAATTTTGAACTCGATCTGCCGTTACACTTGCATTCAGGCTTCCTAAACTACCAGTCGTATATTTTACGCGTACGGAAAACAGTAAATTTCTCAAAGGTATTAAGATGAGATAGTATGGGGGTCATAAAATTCAGCTGGTGACGCGAGCCATATTGTTAACTTGACAAACGACACTAGTAAATGCAGAGACACGACGTTTTATGAACGGTCATTTCACGATATTAAAAACGCTGACAACTAGAAACTTTTAAGAATCAAATTACACCCTTCTTTCTTTTTTAACATTAAATGAAGACGTAATTTCCTACCGAATGACTAAATGAATGAGTATTTTCTGCATGTTTTCATTGAGGCATAATGGAATTTTTAAGAACATCGAAAATCAATGAGAAAAATGTATGTTACATAAGTAACTATTTTTTTACAGAGTGTAGTTTCTGTATGCGACGGAAAAGACGTTCGTTAGAAAGCCTGTACCCTGGAGTAAGTGAATTATTATAGAAATTTTCTGTACGATGGTTAGTTTTAAAACCCTACTTAATTAATCTTTTCGAGACGAAAACGCATTTCGGAATTTCGGTTGAAATTTCGTGAGTTAACCCACCTACTGTAGGCCGATGAATATAGAATAACAAGTTTACACCAGCACCAAATTTAAACGTCAGGACTTCACAGAACAACAAGTGCCTGCTTAGCGGACACTTATTAAATATTCATGCGGGAGTCAATTTGGCGACCAGTTATTCTTTTTTTCCCCGACTATATTCAAATTAATATGACACGTCTGAATGCCTTTCTCACTCGGCAGTTTCGCATGGATATTTTCATATTTCCTCTGACTATTAAGTTCCTGTAAACAGTTGCTTCAGAGATATTATAAAGAAAGTATGCAATATCACCCAAAACCTATCTCATGTTTTTGTCTAAATTATTAGTCTGTAAATTTTGTTCGGAATCGATTGTTTGTGCGAAAGACAACAACATCTTGACTGACAGCAACTTAGGGAATCGTCTGGATCCGCGAGACACTCGCGATATCCTCCACAACTTCAGCCTTCAGAGTTCAAAATGCCTTGTCTAGAATGACAATTTTTTATCTAATTAACAAGATAAACCTCATAACTAGGGCTATGTTCAAAGAACAGAATTTACTGAAATTTTAATCGGGTGCTGCATCAAGTGTGAGGCATGAGGTACACGTTTCGGTTTAACCCATCCTACACTGACCTTGCACTCAGGTCAAAGTCACGATGCCAACCAAGTCCGGCAAGGTCTCAGAGTCGCCCTATATAAGGCAGGGTGAATTAAATTGGCTAGGTTGTACGATGATCGCCTGCATTGGATTTCTCACTTTGCTATTCAGCTGCGTATATTCGTGAGTAGACACTTTTTCGCGCTTTGTTTTCAAATATGCGGAATATAGTGTATATGCCAACACGTTTTGTTTTATAGCAAAGTGTCCTGAGTGGTTTTAGAATGAAGCGGCACTTACTAGAAAACTAAGACGGTCGAAAATAAAGAACAGAATTCTCAGATGGGATTTGTTGATTTTTATCGAGAAAAACAACTTTTGCCTGGAAATATAAACTGCGTTCTCCTCTACAACAGGCAAGACCAAACTCTGTGCCAGTGGAGAAATCGCCTTTTGACAAATGAAAGCGGGCCGTATGAATTGAAGGCAGTTATCTATGGAGATTACTGGGTAAGAATTGTCGGCATATAAAAGTCCCGAAGACTTCGATTTTTCGGGGATGAATTTTAACCATGTTAATTTGAATCGCAATAGAAATATTATACAGACACTTGAGATTTCTTCAGTTGCTGTTGGTGCGTTTACCTGCAAGTCGCAGATATAAAAAAAACATAAGATTTATGATGCAATACATGTGACCAATGTCCGACTGTTTAGGATAACGTAAAATCCCTTCTACATATTGCTTTTAAGTGTTCATTTCATTGCCAATAATTGTTTATTACTTCAATTCAGGCTGGATGGATTGGGAATAGCGTGTTTCATGAGGTCCGTGGAATGCCGGGAATTTGCGAAATGAACTCCGAGCTGTTTCGTTGTAAACACATAAAGGGTATGTTTATTTGATTCATAATAGTCTTGGTGCTGATAAATGCATGTGAAGAAATATGGATAGTTATATCGCGATGAATGAATCAGTAATTTATAGATCGGTTGTTGGCCAAAGTTTATCATATTTTTAAACGACAACATATATGTAAAGGGTTTTAACCTCACAGTTTTTTTAAACGCCGTGTCCGATAGCATGAATTGGAGGCCGAAATTCAGAAATACGTCTTGGATTAGAAAGAAGTACTCAAATGTACTGGTACCACAAAGTTTCTTGAAACAGAATTGTGAGACATTGTAATAATGCCAGGATGTTTTCTTTTGAATGAGCTGTCCTTCCACTGCTCGCAACAATTGGCATTGGTAAAAAATACGAATTTATGTTATGTGAATCCCTCATTCATTTTTCATACTTTATCGATTTGGATTTTTTATAGAGTGCACGTAGGCAGAACATTATTACCGACAAAGCGCATAACTCAACATTAATTCCGGTGGTCATGTTATATCTTGTCACGTCTTATGCGGCGACTTTACTTAAGCAATTGGTGTATTGAGGCAACAAAAATCTTCGTCCGTTTTAAAGTATTTATCTGCATGATCTGTGTTGCAATTGCGTTAAGTTTTTGAAATCTGTAAAAGTGATTGTATAAATAATCATAATTTCCTGTAGGTTAAAAAATAGACATATAAGGCTCACAAAAGTTTCCAACTAATAAGAACCACGTTATTTAATTAAAAAAATAGATATTGTGATACTTGAATAGGCATTTCACGATTCTAGGAATCTCATGATCAAAAAATATCCAACTAAATACCCAGATTCTTCAAGTAGAAAGTGCGAAAACGATACGACGTTCTGCCGACCAAATGCAGGGAAAAACACTTTTTCGTATGTTTTCTACAAGACATGTCTTAACTAATTAAAGCATCGAAAATCAGTGAACAATAGTCGTGATAATTAGACGGGCATTTCTCGCGAATGCGTTTTCTTCAAGTGATCTGAATGAAGTGTATTTTAGATATCTTGAGATTGTGTCGCATAATACTCAATAATACGACAGAGTCTAAATGAGTCTTTATAATCAAAAACAGATTTCAGAAGTTCAGTCTACAATTCCTAAGGCTAATTAATGATTGCAAGTTCAAGAAGAAATTAAAAGTCAATGCTTACAAGCATTCAGGACCGTCAGCATAGATGTCGCCGAAACTACGACCCTTCATAAATATTCACGAGTAATCAGGTAGTTTTTTTCCGTTTTTCCTCCTAAAGGAACAGGCAACATAAATTTTGCGATATTGGAAATAAATAATATTACAAATGTGGATTACGTGAGCATCATGTCAGACTTCGGCCCGGAAGGATACCCAATAACATTTCATCGAGTGAGTCGATCCGGAAATTCCACAAAAAAATGCAAGTTACATTTTTTGAAACATCTGCCTACGCGCACATCAATGAAATATAGTTCTATTTGCGCGCACTCTATCATGCTAATGTTGACAGTTTCATATTCGTGCTCGCATCTGTAGTGCATTTTCACGTGGACTCTAACACAGAGTTGGATATCTGTCCAGGTACAAAAGCAGTCAGGTTACGGTGGACTGTAATTGGTAAAGCATCAGACGCTAAGGAGGTGAGATTTGTTTAATCGTATAACTCCTCTAAACCAACTGGACAATATGACACGAGACAACTTTCTTTTAGTTCAGATGTCATGACAACGGTGCCCGCAGATGCACTGGAGTGTCGGGTAGCGCCGCGGGTTTCAAAGAGTGTCGTACGTAAATCGTTCGCCCCTTTATGAAATCATTAAAGTACTTCTTCATTTCATTGTTGCCATTTGCTTGACAAGCTGCGATTGATGACTGTATTTTATTTTCACATGATAATCAAAAATTCGTCATATCATTTGTGACCATTTCGGACTCTCGGCATTTCATTCACTCCTGGGGCAGTTGTTATTCGCCAAAACTAACGTTGATTTTAATATTTGTTTGATTTCTTATTTTCATTAAAAAAATTATAAACAATTCATATTGACCGGCCTCCTATGTATTACTTTGTTTGTTGTGAACTAGAGCAAAAGGCAGTGGCAAAGATAAACGACTATCCATAACACGCGTCTACCTTTCCGACTGCACCACTACCAACACACTGGGGTGATTCTTCTCGTAAACTTAAAAGCAAGATCACAAGATGATGGTACGGAGTGCCAATCGGGACAGTCACTGACAGATCGGAAAACAGCTAACGCAGTTCCCGCTCTTTTCAAATTAACTAAATTCAGACCTGTGACTTGTTGCCAATAAAATAATCCAAAAAAATTAAATGCACAAAATACTAAGATACAGCGGTAAATCGTTATGCGAATAAAATTACAAAAAATACTATACATAAATGCAAAAATCAAGGAACACAAAAATAAAAGATCGCAGAACTGTTTGGTCTCCTTGAAATGGTTTACCAAATGATGTAAACAACTGTATGTTTTTTAGGCACAACTACTCATCGGAAATACTTCGTCCATGAGGCCTTTCTACGAAGGAGTGGTTCGGAAAGATTTTCGTTCTACTCCTGCTCTCTGGATAGTTCCATGCGAAATTCAATGACATTCGTTGTCGACTGGATCGGTAAGCTGGACGTTTTCACCCAAAGTTCACGTTCCCTAACTACTCGACCTTATAAAAATAAAGGAAGCACTTTCGTGTCATTATTTTGCAAACGGAAAATTTTGTGTTTCAGGTCTGAGATAAAACAATTTCTGCATGGTTAAACTGCATTCATATGTTGGAAGACCGTTGGTCGAAAATGAAAAATGGGCGTTTTGATCTAAAAAAACGAGAAAATCCAGAGATGGACCTGACTGTCCTATGCAGTTAGATGACGTATTTCAAATGCGTCGACATTAGAAAAGTCATTTCCAAGTGTAAAATACTTAACTCCCAGATTTGCTGCAAGAGTGCTGACAATAATTCGCTCCCTGGAATCCTACGCTCACGTAGCGTACTTGCCGTTCGTTACATTCACGCCCAGCTAAGGCCTCGTTTCTGAAAGGTCTGGAGTTGTTTTGATGACGTGGTGTCGTATATTCTGCACTAAATCCTGAGTCTTCTGACAGCCACTTCTAAGTGTATAATACTTCAATCTGAGTTTTCTTGCAAGAGTGCTGGCGAATGCTATGCTGACGAAGGCCTCCTGTCAATGGCCACATTCCTCCACTCACGCCCAGCTGAACTCTAATTCGCAAAAGATGTGGATTTGTTTTGATGACGTTATGTCGTATTTTCTGAACCAAATCCTGTACCTTCTGAATGCAAAACAGCTGTTACCTATTTCATGATTTCGTAACTGACAACCTGTCATCGACACAACATGCTGATGAATTTATCTGCATTAGAACTCATCATACCGCATATGGTGCAGAAGAATGAAAGGAATCTGTATATCATATCGATCACCTGATTTGGCCTACCGTGTATTTTTGTACTGAAGTGTGCATCTTCCTCAAAGCTTGCCTCACGTCATCGTGCTCTCATTCTACTGTAGATCTAACGCTTGACATCGCTGAAATCGACAGCTGATCTGTCGTGCTTCTCACGTCGTCGATTTCGTGTTTGTCTGAATTATGGCATAACATATCGGGCACCTGATAATTCTACCCCGCCTTTTTTATATTGAAGTGTGTATCTTCCTCAAAGCGTGCCCGCCTCGTGTTATCGTGCCCTCATTCTGCTGAGGAGTTAACGCTGGACATCCTTGAAGCCGATGGTTAACTCGTTGTTTAGCTCATCTAATTTTTCCGCGTTCACATCAATTTTAGCCTGACAGTAGTTACACCGAAATACAGGGCTTTTAGAACTGCTCGAAGTTGTGCTGGCGATTTATTAGTTAAGCGTTTCTACTTATTTCGAACTGAATGCGCTTTGCTGTGAAGCAAACCGTAGCTTGTCGCATCCTGTCGACAGGCAATCATTAATATATTTGATTTTCTTGTTGGATTTACTTAGGGCTAGGAAGCATTCATCTCGTTACCTAAATGACCAACAAAAAGAATCTATTACAAAAGTGCTATATTAACTTTGAATTTTTGTATCGCTCAGTAGACATTTTTTAAGAATTTTCGGCCACTTTCACCCAAAACGCGTGTATCTTTAGGGACTATAGCGAATCTTATTATTGCACTTAAATGATTTACTCCCAAGATTAAAAATTAAAAATTACATTTCTTTTAGAAACCGGACTTCTGGTTAATACTTCTGATGCACAATTACTAAATAGTAAGTTTAATTTACTCAAAATTGTTTCAACGCCATTGAGTGCACTTCGATTAAACATCAGAATTTCAGGTGACAGATAATTGGCTTCATTCCTAATAACTTGAAGGTGGCTCTTTTAAAGAATACATTCTGTTTCCTGATCATAAGCTTGTGGTTGTTTCGCTAGGTTACTTTCAATTATGCTTGGATAAATGTTGTCAACTCATGTTCCTAACTTACCCATAACTGGATTGGGAATTTGCCACAGAGGAAATACCCATTTATGTTTATTTCGTGGCGTCTAGGACAGCTAACCAATGGCGACCGAAAAACTTACCTATTCCCAAAATCGGCTAACAACTGTAATTGATAATGTAGAAAGATGTATTTGGTGAAACTCAAGCGAGGCCTGATTTCGATAACATTTCGCGCTTTCATTTATGAACTTTAACCTGAAAACCTGTACGCGTCAGTTTTTGTGCCAGAAGCTCGCAGTGGAAAATACAGTTGCTTTTTGGTAGCGGGAAGGAAATAGGGGCTCCTTGTTCCATCTCTGGGCTCTTAAATGGAGACTGCGCAAACGCTGCGCAGAATTCCCAATTGATTTTCTACACTCTCTGTGAACATCTGAACTGAGGATTTGATGATTGGACTTAGATCACAGAAGCCAGGTTTGTCGCGGTTGTAGATTGTCCGCGTTTCCGCAAGGGCTAACTGGATAATGCTTGTAATCTAGTGCCAACTTGTATCTCAATGGCATTACCCAAGATATGTGGAGAACGAATAGCCTGGTAAATTCTCCTTTCCGAAATTTCAACATGTGTTTTCGGATAATATCAATGGATAATAACACAAATGGACAACCAAATGCATATAAGAGTAATTGATACGTCGTTGAGTAGAATATTTCCAGAAAAAATTTACTTTTCATTCTGGCAACATCGGCAGATAATGGCAAGAAACTGTATGTCGCATGCTTTAGATTTTAAGAAACATCCCACTTATCCACAAATTAGTTTAGTGACATACTGCTTTTTCAGTAAAGACGCGTTGAGTTAAGATAAACGCATGTAAACAATACTGACTTTCGGTTTAATTGGTGGACGTTTTAAGGGATGACTTGCTCTTCTGATGAAGTAACGGGCATTTGAATTTGACGCTGAATGGTATTTTTTTGAAAGTATTTAGCGAAAAAATCAAACGCTGCTTTCATTTCAGTTGTGAACAGTCCACCACCTACCTTGACTCCACATCAGCCACAAGGTCAGTCAAAGCATTTGAAGGCACTTTTACGAAAATATCCTGTTTGTTAGTGGCCACGAAACCGGTAGCTAATTGCCAGTAGATATTCTGATAGATGAATTTCCTTGGTAATTTCAACACCAGGCGTCACGTGAGTTGAAATATGAACCCAAATTAGAAACTGCGGGAACAATTACGATGCTGCGCGCAGTTCTATAGGTGTACTGACCTGTCGGGGGATAATGAATCGAAGGCTATTGATAATCGCCTGCTGCCTTATGTGGCGCGGAACCTAAAAAAATTTATCTTTTCCGTAAATTTCATTCATTTTACTTATATTAAATGTTTGTCGGTCAAACAAACGCTTAGTTTATAATGCTGCTGCTAAGATTGAGAATTTGGCACGGAGGAAATGCCAATTTGTGTTCATTTCGTGGAGACTAGGAAAGCTAACCAATGGCTTCCAAAAAACTGACCTAAACCCAAAATCGACCAACACATGTAGTTGATAATCTAGAAAGGTGTATCTGGAGAAAATGGAGCGAGGCCCGATTTCGGCAATAATTCTTGCTTCTATTTATGGAAATCCTTGAGGCTACTCAGAGAAAGTTAAGCTTTCGGGTTATCCATTTGGCAAATAAAAGGAACGCCGATGTGTTCACCAATATTCAGCCTGGTAGCGAAACTAGTCTTACAGGAGCTGGAAAAAGTCGCCTTCGACCGCTGTGAACCTACGATTTGACGCCAGTACGTAGACGACACGTTCGTTATAATTGAATCGAACATACTAGCAGGCATTCAAGACCTGCTAAACGGCATCTTTCCCGACATTCAGGTCACAAGGGAAGTGGATCATGTCGAAGGGTTGCCTTTCCTTGACGTTCTCGTGACACGCACGCCCAATGGCGAAATCAGCGCCACGGTGTATAGAAAAGTGACTAACACGACTCAGATTCTCAACTACCATGGTAACCACCCAATGGTGCATAAACACATAGGGCACACTTCCAAAGGATAAAAACACATTATAGGGAACCGGAGGGACGAGTAGGAGAACTACAGCAACCTCGTAAACAACGGGCAAGGAGTGGATAACCAAACGGCTTCGTCAGCCGCGGCCTTCGCACGCACCCACGGTGAACAAACCGAGGAGAGTCGTCAACACTCTGGCACCGTATTAAATGTGTCTGAAGCTACGGTAAACCTGGCTGGAGAGCCGTTGTGGGTATCGCTCACTGTCCTACAGCGACCATGCGCAACAAAATCATGAGAGTGAAGAACCGACTTGACGTTGGAGAACAGTCGGGTGTCCTCTATCAGATTCCATACCGGGGACTGTCCTCGCCATTACACAGGACAGACCAGACGACGATTTTGTTCGCGAATAATGGAGCATATACGGGCAGTCCGCAGGGGAGACACGCTGTTTCAGGTCGCCACACACACTGGATGAAGACCACGAATTCACCCTCTAGAGCACGCGGATAAGACATAGCGAGAACTGCTGGAGGTCTGGGTTTCTGACACCCACTGCTATCACGCGCTCCGTCTTCGCGGCCAAGAGGCGAGTCCCGAGTCCCAGCGGTGAGATGGCGCGCACACCATCCCCTGCACCCCTACCCTCCATCTTTTTCTGCCTATAAAAACTGCTCATTTGACACCGCATTCTCACAGTGTCTCACAACGGCCTCCTGTACGTGACCGAAAGCTAAGACTAGTAATCGTATTGTCCCAGAGATCGCGTGTTCATCAACTTTGCAATGAGAATCTAGAACTTGCGTACTCGCTTCCATCCGAACACTTTATGTTCAGAGTTAAACAGACAGGACAACACGCATATGAGAATTTCGTCACATCAAATGCATATAGACGTAAGCGGGCGGTGAGTGATGTTGAAGACCTACCTAAAATCTGCCAGGAGCGAGCATTGCAATATCTGTTGCTGTTCGTCGAAGACCCACCCGTGGGAGTCTATTCGAAATCGTTCGATGCTTCAGGTGACATGGCACTTGATCGTGTCATTAGTCGAATGAATATGATTTCCACTAACATCCTAAGCCTCACGAAACTCGTGAATAATTCTAATTTTAAAAAACGTCTTACCTATCTGCAAATGTTTTTAGTGTCACGCAGGATTTCCAGTAAAAGGCTTCGATGTAGGATGAACGTGTGTAAACAACACTGACGTTACACATAATTCGATCAATAATTGATAGGTTAACTGGCTCTTCTGATGTAGTAACGGGCATTTGAATTGGACGCAAAATGGCAGGATGATATTCCTTCAAAATCATGTAGTGAATAGATCAAACCCTGATTTAATTTCAGTTGTAAACGGCCCACATACTACCTCGAATCCACCTCTGCCACAAGGTCAGTCAAAGCATTTCAAAGCGTTTTATAAATCACCGGGTGAAATTGGTCTGCTTGCTAGTCGCCAAAATACATGCCGATAATTGCAAGTAGATATTTTTATAGTTGGCATCCTGTGGAAGGAACAACATTACGCAGCACACGAGCTGAAGTATGAACCCAACTTAGAAATTGCCAGAACTATCACAAGGCTGCGTGCAGTTCGATAGTTACACTGCTCTGTCAGAAGATAATGAATCGGAGGCTATTTGAAATCACCAGCTTCAGCATGTATCCTGGGGTATATATATATATATATATATATATTAAAGGTATTATACCGTACTCCCGACCCAGATAATTGCTTAAAGCCCAGACACGTGTTTCGCCGATATTCTGCCGCTGCGTGACACAGCTGCGAGGGGTTCGGCTCGTCAGTGGGAGCCCCAGCGTTCTCTAGCGGTTTCTGGTATATGAACTCCAGAGAATAATCTTGCGTCTAATTTCAGAAATTAATCAATGCAGGACTTGGAGCATTTGGTACACGGAATTCGGTAGATGACATTTGTTTGCTGCTATTTGGATATAGGATCTATCACTCGGGCAGTGTTACGCGCATGGAGGACGCCGGCTTTTGGGCAATGAAGATGCCGAACCGCTTTAGTTGTCGGGCGATGGCTTAAGAAATGCACTGTCCGTAAGTTAGAGAGTATAATTTCCCTAGTTATGGTCCCTCATTACAACCAACGCCTTGAGGTTGCCTCTGACGCATGAGGCAATTTTTCACAAATCTGAGCGGGTATTCGTTGAGCCGGAACAACCGATTCAAGAAAGCGAGTTCATTCTTAAGCAGATCATCACTGCTGCAGTAACGACAGGCCCGGTGGAAAAGGGTTCGGAGACAGCTCCTTTAATGGGCCGCCGGATGGTTGCTTTCATAATTAAAATTGACGTCAGAACTAGAGTCTATTCGGTAGACACTTCTTGCAATATACATACATATACTCACCCAGAAATGGGCGAACAGGATTATGATTGCATGAATGAAGGCAAAGAAGCCCAAAACAGTGATGTATCAATCTACCCCTCAGGCACCGTCGTCTACCGCTGATTAATTTATGAAAATCTTCACCTGATATATATACATATATTAAAGATATTATAACGTACTCCAAACGTAGATACTAACTAAAAGCCCAGACATGAGTTTCGCCGATATTCTGCCGCTGCGTGACACAGATGCGAGGGGTTCGGCCCTACAGTGGGACCCCATATTTCTCTAGCGGATTCCGGAATATGAACTCCAGAGAATAATCAAGCGAATAATGTCAGAAAATAATCTATGCAGGACTTGCAGTTGAATATCCGGGACATGACTTTTTAGGGTCAGAACCGAAATTTCAATGAACATTTGAGTCGAAGACAATCAACTACTGTGGAATAACCACGTAATGCCCATTCTACAAACAAGTAGTACTACGAGTAGTATGAATTTCATATGGTAAAGGTATTATACCGTACTCCCGAAGTAGATACTTGCTAAAAGCCCAGACACGTGTTTCGCCGATATTCTGCCGCTCCGTAACACAGCTGCGAGGGGTTCGGCTATTCATTGGGACCCCCAGCTTTATCAAGCGGTTTCTGGTATATGAACTCCAGAGAATAATCAAGCGAAAAATTTCGGAAATTTATCGGTGCAGGACTTGGAGTTAAATATCCGGGATATGACTTTTTAGGGTCAGAACCGAAATTTCAATGAACATTTCAGTAGAAGACAATCAACTACTGTGGAATGACCACGTAATGCACCTTCTACAAACAATTACTAGTACCAGTTGTATGAAATGCATATAGTATAGGAATTATACATTACTCCCTACGAAGATACATGCTAAAAGGCGAAACACGTGTTTCGCCGATATTCTGCCGCTGCGTGACACAGCTGCATGTGGTTCGGCTCTTCAGTGGTACCCCCAGCGTACTCTAGCGTTTTCTGGTATATGAACTGGAGAGAATAATTTAGCGAAAAATTTCAGAAATTAATCAGTGCAGGACTTGGCTTTTAATCTCCGGGACATGACTTTTTATGGTCAGAACCGAAATTTCAATGAACACATGTCTGCGCTTTTAGTAATTTTCTACGTCGGGAGTACGGTTTAATAACTTTACTATATGGATTTCATATTTCTGTTATTACAATTTGTTTGTGGAATGGGCATTCCAGAGTATTTGATTGACTTCGACCAAAAAGTTTATTGAAATTTCGCTTCTGACCCTAAAAATTCATGTCCCGGATATTTAAGTCCAAGTCTTGAAATGCTTAATTTCTGAAACTATTCACCTGATTATTCTCTGGAGTTCATATACCAGAAACCGCTAGAGAAAGCTGGGGGTCCCACTGAAGAGCCGAACAGCTCGCATCTGTGTCACGCAGCGGCAGAATATCGGCGAAACTCGCGTCTGGGCTTTAATAAAGTATCTAATTAATGAGTACGGTATAATACCTTTACTGTATGGATTTCATACTACTGGTACTGCCAATTGTATTTTGAATGATCGTTACGTATCTATTCCGAAGTATTTGATTGTCGTCGCCTCAATTATTTATTGAAATTTCGGTTCTGACCCTTAATAGTCATTTCCCGGATATTTAACTCCATGTCCTGCATAGATTATTTTCTGACATTATTCGCTTGATTATTCTCTGGAGTTCATATACCAGAAACCGCTAGAGAAATCTGGGTGTCCCACTGAAGATCCGAACCCCTGGCATCTGTGTCACGCAGCGGCAGAATATCGGCGAAACAAGTGTCTGGGCTTTTAGCAAGTATCTACGTCGGTAGTACGGTATAATACCTTTACTATATGGATTTCATACTCCTCTTAGTACTACTTGTTTTTTAGAATGGGCATTATGTGGTTATTCTGAGAGAGAGAGAGAGAAATAGTAATGCTTTATTTCGAATACAACTTTTAAAACTTTCAGTAAAAACGGTTCTCCTGTACACAGTCATTACCATAGATATTTACAGGTATTGGACAGATGGACATAATTATATATGAAGAAAAATGGACTTTTTATGTGCAAGATCGAGTTTTTTTGTTTTTAACATGTTTGCATGTGAGATACCGGGCTAGATAGAGCAGTATTGAATTCCGATAGGCCGAAGTGCGGCAAGGGATTTGGCCGAAGCATCGACGCATGGGGCTTAAGGATTTCGCGGCCATTAACTCATTATGAAGGGGATGGACGGTGTCATTCAGAATTCGGTCAGCGAATTGCTCCAAAGATTTGAAGTGTCGCTGCACGATGATATCAACTAAAATATGATAGGAAACACCAGCAGCAGAGGCGAGCATTCGAATGACACGTTTAAAAATAATTAGATCTTTTTTAAGTCAAGCTGGAAAAATAACTGTAGAACAATAAAGAATGAGTGGAAGAATACAGCCATCTATGAATCGTCAGATTAAGGAATGGGGTGTGTGATATGAACGTAGACGACGAATGTTATAAACAAGTTTTTGAATTTTTGTTAAAAGGGTTTCCATATGAAGAGGGAAAGAGAGATTTGAGGATAAAGTAACACCTAGGTACCGGAAAGAAGATACCTCATTAGGAAGAATATCCGAGGGTTCAGGAATGGGAGAGGGCCGCAATCGAAACACACACTTTACCGATTTCTGATTGTTGATTAGGAGTCCATTATTCGAAGACCATGCGGAGACGTGATCTAAGCCATCCTTTAAAGACTGCAAATGAGTCAGGTTTTTGAGTGGGTGGCCTATGACCATGTCATCGGCATACTTAAAATACAGGCAATCGTTTGGCGATCTCAAATCATCAGTATGTAGAGAGGAAAGATGAGGGGATAAGATGGAACCTTGTAGAACTCCACAATTATTTGGAAGAATGGAAGATTTTCTCTTTCCCGACTGGACAAACTGAGTGCGGGAGGAAAAATAATCTCTAAGCCAAGAGACAACCCAGCTCGGAGTGTCGCACGCAGCTGCTTTGGTCAGGAGGAGTTGGCGCGGAATAGTGTTGAAGGCGGATGAGTAGTCGAGAAAAGCACATGCATATGCACGACATCCCTTGTCTAAGTCTCTCAAAGCTGAATGAACAACTAAAGCAACAGCATCCAAGGTGCTACGCTTTGCCTTGTATGCAAATTGTAGAGGATCAGAAAAATTGACGGAGGATTCCTTAAGGGAATCTAATGCAACTCGTTCAGTAAGTTTCAGGAGTGCAGAAGACCAGGCAATAGGACGGAAAGATTTAGGAGCAAAAGTTAAAGATTTTTTAGGGATTGAAGTAATTCTTACTGAACGCCAGGCGTCAGGAATCTTGGACTCTATGAAGGATAGATTAATAATGTGGGTCAAGACGGGAGCTATCTGCGAACAGCAAGACTTAAGGTGAAAAGGAGAGACACCGTCCGGCCCAGCCGCCGTTGACCCGCAAAACTTTTTGAGATTTTGTTCCACTGTTGTCACAGTCACAGGAGTAAAGTCGCATGGTGGTGGGTAAATTTCGTTTGGGCGAGAAGGGGAGTCGTTAGAAGTACAGATAAAATTCCGATTCAAAGAGTTTAAATCTACGTCAATGGGTTCAAGTATATAACGTTGACCAGTGAGACGCTTAAGATTCCTCCACAGTTCAGCAGAAGGAAAAGGAGAGGAGGGGGTGGATGAAGTAGAAAAAAGTTGACTAACAAATAAACCGTTAAGTCTGGCAATTTCGTTCTTTATTAAAACATTGATATCCTTCACCTTGTCACGCTGACCTAGTTTGTAGAAGGCTTCTTTGCGACGTCTCAAGTGTTTGAGGTATGGTGAGGAGATTCTGTCAGGCCTGACCATAACAGTTTGCCGGGGACAACAAAAGCAAAAATGTGATTTAAAAATAGCGTAAGATAATTAGAGCATAATTCAGCATTTTGTAGTGCTAGAAAAGTTGGGATGGTACTAGTAATGGAACTCTGCAGTAAGTGGATCATATCTACCGATGTGAATCGAACAGTAATTTTCCTCTCGGGTTTTGTAAGCAGTTGAAGCTTAGAGGTGGAATAGAATTTGGAAATCCTAGTAGCACTGAGTGATCAAACCCGGAGAGTGGAGCTCTATTTTAATACAAAAAGCTTTGGGAAATTGGTCAATATGCGAACAAGAAGGGCATCAGCCCGTGTAGTGAATAAAGAAAGTTAATCAAAACCCAGAGGGGATATGGGCCGTAAACTCACAGGGTTAAAATCACCGCACAAAAGTAGTTGATTGTCTTCGACTCAAATGTTCATTGAAATTTCGGTTCTGACCATAAAAAATCATGTCCCGGAGATTTAACTCCAAGTCCTGCACTGATTAATTTCTGAAATTATTCGCTTGATTATTCTCTGGAGTTCCTATAACAGAAACCGCAAGAGAACGCTGGGGGTCCCACTGAAGAGCCGAACCCCTCGCAGCTGTGTCACGCAGCGACAGAATAGCGGCAAAACACGCGCCTGGGCTTTTAACAAGCATCTACGACGGGAGTACGGTATAATACATTTACTATATGGATTTCATAGTACTCGTAGTACTACTTGATAGTAGAAAGGAAATTAAGTGGTTATTCTATAGTAGTTGATTTTCTTCGAATCAAATGTTCATTGAAATTTCGGTTCTGTCTCTAATAATTCCTTTCCCGCAGAATTAACTCCATGTCCTGAACTGATTAATTTCTGATATTATTCGCTTGATTATTCTCAGGAGTTCATATACCCGAAACCGCTATAGAATGCAGGGGGTCCCATTGAAGACCGGAACCACTCGAAGCTGTGTCACGCAGCGGCTGATTATCGGCGAAATTCGTGTCTGGTCTTTTAGCAAGTATCTACGTCGGTAGTAGGGTATAATAACTTTACTAGATATATTGCATATTACTCGTAGTACTACTTATTATTAGAATGGCCATTACGTGGTTATTCCACAGAAGTTGATTATCTTCGACTCAAATGTTCATTGAAAGTTCGGTTCTGACCTTAAAAAGTCATCCCCGGAGAATGAACTCCAAATCCTGCACTGATTAATTTCTGAAATTATTCGCTGGATTATGCTGTGGAGTTCATATACCAGAAACCGCTAGAGTACGCTGGGGTTCCCACTGAAGAGACGAACCCCTCGCAGCTGTGTCACGCAGCGGCAGAATATCGGCGAAACACGTGTCTGGGCATTTATCAAGTATAAAAGTCGTGATTATGGTATAATACTATTAATATATGGATTTCATAATACTGGTAGTACTACTTGTAATTAGAATGGATATTAGGTGGTTATTCCAGAGTAGTTGATTGACTTCGAATCAAATGTTCATTGAAATTTCGGTTCGGAGCCTAAATAGTCATATCCCGGTTATTGAAATCCAAGTCCTGCACTGATTAATTTCTGAAATTGTTCGCTTGATTATTCACTGGATTTCATATACCAGAAACCGCTAGATTAGGCTGGGGGTCCCTCTGAAGAGCCGAAACCCTCGCAGCTGTGTCACGCAGCGGCAGGATAGCGGCGAACAACGTGTCTGAGCTTTTAGCAAGCATCGACGACTGGAGTACCGTATAATACATTTACTATATGGATTTCATAGTACTCGTATTAGTACATGATATTAGAATGGAAATTACGTAGTTATTCCATAGTATTTGATTTTCTTCGAATCAAATGTTCATTGAAATTTCGTTTCTATCTCTAAAAATTCCTTTCCCGCAGATTTACCTCCATGTCCTGCACTGATTAATGTCTGAAATTATTCGCTTGATTATGCTTTGAATGTTCTTATACCAGAAACTGCTAGAGAACGCTAGGGGTCCCACTGAAGAGACGATTCACCTCGCAGCTCTGTCATGCAGCGGCAGACTATCGGCGAAAATCGTATCTGGGCTTTTAGCAAGCATCGACTTCTCGAGTACGGTATAATACATTTACTTTGTGGATTTCATAGTACTCGTAGTACTACTTGATAGTAGAATGGAAATTACGTGGTTGTTCCACAGTAGTTGATTTTCATCGACTCAAATGTTCATTGAAATTTCGGTTCTGACCTTCAAAAGTCATCCCCGGAGTGTGAACTCCAAGTTCTGCATTGTTTAATTTCTGAAATTATTCACCTGATTATTCTCTGGATTTCATATACCAGAAACCGCTAGAGAACGCTGGGGGTCCCACTGACGAGCCGAACCCCTCGCAGCTGTGTCACGCAGCGGCCGAATATCGGCGAAACACGTGTCTGGGCTTTAAGCAAGTATCTACCTCAGGAGTACGTTATAATACCTTTACTATATGGGTTTCATACTACTCGTCGAACTACTTGTTTGTAGAATGGTCATTACGAGGTTATTCCACAGTAGTTGATTGTCTTCGACTCAAATGTTCATTGAATTTTCGGTTCTGACCGTACAAAGTCATGTCCCGGTTATTTAACTCCAAGTCTTGCACTGATTAATTTCTGAAATTATTCGCTTTATTATTCTCTGGAGTTCATATACCAGAAACCGCTAGAGTACGCTGGGGGTCCCACTGAAGAGCCCAACCCCTCGCAGCTGTGTCACGCAGCGGCAGAATATCGGCGAAACACGTGTCTGGGCCTTTAGCAAGTATCTACGTCGGGAGTACGGTATATTGCCTTTTCTATATGGATTTCATACTACTCGAATTACTACTTGTTTGCAGAATGTTCATTACGTGGTTATTCCACAGTTTTTGATTGTTTTCGACTCAAATGTTCATTGAGTTTTCCGTTCTGACCCAAAAATTCATGTCCCGGATTTTTATCTCTAAGTCCTGCACTGGATTGATTTCTCAAATATATATATTTGAATAACTGATTTGTTGTGCATTCCGAGGTGATTTAATGAAAAAGAAAGGGCTCTTCGGAAAATCGATTTGTGCTCGTAAATTTTCTATGCCCGTCCCAGCGACCCATCTTCAGACGAAATGAAATACGAGAAAGGGAAATGGGCAGATTAGGTCGGCTTGATCGACAGGACAGACAACGACAAACAGACAGATTTTGCCTGAGAGGTGTGGGCACCGAGTTATGGTGCGCTGTGCGACAGGGGGAAGAAGGAAGAACCGTTAGGTCTTCCTGTGTTGGAGGTGGAGAAAACGCGGGGCGATTGCGTATCTGTGGGAATGCGGGCGGCTAGTCACTGATGCGGGATGAGGTCAGGGGGCAATGCGCCGGCGTTGGAGATGTTAGGGGGTTTTGTCTGTTTTTCACAGTGTCGCAAGCGGGGGGGGGGCGGAATGGCGAAACAGCATACGTCATGTTGCCGAGTGGGGGTTAGCGGTTGTTAGGGTGTGGGAACAAGACTGTGAGCGTGTACGTAAGCCCATGTAGTGAGCGTCTAGATCGACGCGGCGGTTGATGCTGGACGTGCCAGAATGCCAATCTTCGAGGAATTCTCGCGCCTGTCCGGAGTTAGCCCTTACGATCACTTCAATACCGTCCCCTTTGAAACGGTGGTCATGTTCAAGGGCGTGCGCAAACACGAGGGACATAGTGTCACGTCGGCGGAGGGCTAACTTGTGCTCGTTAATGCGAGTCTCAAGACATCAGCCTGTATGGCCAATATAAACAGAAGGGCAGTTGGCGCACGGTATAGGGTAGATTACGTTAATAAGTTATTCCTTGGGCACCGGGTCCTTTACTCGACATAATGCCTCGCGTAGAGAAGATGTGGGCTTATGGGCAATGGAGATGCCAAGGCGTTTTGATTGTTGGAAGAGTGTTTCAGAAATTTCCTGAATGTACGGCAGTGAATAGAATTTCTGTGAGAGTCTATCTCCATTAGACTCGGGGCATGGTAGTTGTCTCTGGCGTCTGAGACAGATCTTTACAAAACTGACAGGATATCCGTTGGACCGGAATAACCGATGTAAGTAGGCCAATTCTTTCTTAAGTAAGTCATCACTGTTGCAGATGCGATAGGCCCGATGGAAAAGAGTGCGGACACAGCTTTGTTTATGGGCCGCAGGATGATTGCTCCCATAGTTAAGTATGATATCGGCCCTAGACTCTTTTCTGTGGACGCATGTTGCTAGTTTCCCATCACTAAGTCTTTGTGTACTCACATCTAAGAACGGGAGGGTATCTCCTGTTGCTTATTCGCGAGTAAGCTCAGTAGTCGGGAAGACGCTTTTTAAGTTCTGGTGCAATCGCCCAACTTGGCTGGTCTTTATGATGACAAATGGGTCGTCCACGTATCGAATCCACATTGTTGGTTCGAAGGTTTGCACTACATCCTGTTCTAGTCGCTGCAAGACTAGTTCTGCAAGCATCCCCGATATTGAGGATCCCATTGGGGTGCCCTTTACTTGTTGATAGAACCTGCCATCGAACTGGCAATAATTCTTGAGGCAAAGCTTGAGCATGTCTAGAACATGTTCTGTTGGAATGCCAATGGAAGTTTGCGCTAAACATCGGACTACGCTGTCAATCGCTAGGTAATGCGGTATTGAAGAAAACAGGGCAACAACATCGAACGATAGGATGCACCTGTCTGTCTGTCGTTGTCTGTCCTGTCGCGCCAGCCGACCTAATCTGCGCATTTCACTTTCCCCTATGTTCAGTTCGTCTGACGATGGGTCGGTGTCACCGACTTGAAAATTTACGAACAAAACTCAATTTTCCGAAGAGCTTTGTCTTTTGCATATATATATTTTTATCTTCAACAATTGGTTGCAGTCAGACGAAATTCTGCCATTTACAGTTGCACGCCGGATGGCGGAGGTGCGCTACTGCATTTATGTTGGGCATGGAAGCTTACGATTGTAAAATTACCTTACATGGCGGATTCTTTACGAAGATGTTCAATCGTTCCCGCCCGCCTCTTATGCATTTGTCATTTCTATTAGTTGTTTGTCTGCCACCGATCTTGGCCTCCGCTAAAGCACATGCATTTACCTTATCCTCCCTCATAATCGACTTCCACCTCAACTTATCTAGCGCCCCGCTTCTGATAATTTTCCTGCGTCACTACATTCGGCTTTTCAAGCATTGCCGAATGCTATATGTACAGTCAGACCAGGACACTGTGCCCGCCTGCATTAATTGCATTTGCTGGATATACTTAGCAAAATTCGGTCGTTTTAGCCTAGGAAATCGATCGATACTCACTGCCACGCTTCTCCGATTTAGCCTTTTCTATTGGCCGTACACCGACATTTGTGCAGATTTTGTTGAAAAGTTTTTGGCTAAATACCAAGAACGCAATATCTGCACATTATTTTTCTAGGCTGCTTAACACGCCGACCTACTTTAAGGTCCAACAATCACCAAAAGAGAATTTATTTCCGATACAAGCTAAGGTGAGCGTTTCAGGAACCAGTTGATCAGAAATAGAAGCGATCGCTGGCACAGGGGCTTTATTCGCCTGACGTTTTGGATTCTAACTGGAATCCGTCATCAGAGACAGTGGCAGAAAAGAGCGACTCGTGCACAGAAAGTTGCAGTATTTAGAGGATGCAGTCACTATGCTACCGCATACCTATAGCAATTAACCGCGCTCCCCTTCATCAAGGATTGTTGCCCGCTGGTGCGCTAATTGCTTGATGGCCCGCATGAAAGTTGTTAATTGCCGAAATGTCATCATCCATGTTGGATGCTGGCGTTATGATTGCTCGGCCAGCTGGCTCACCGGCTTGCGCGCTTCCCGAGTGGTGAATTCTTTTGGCCAGCATATGCCTCAGCACGGAATATGGAGTGGGGATGTCGTTGCACTTGTTGATAGACTGAGGCACCGTGAACATGACTCAAGCAACTCTCGGCTCACGTGATTATCCCCTCTTGCGAGAATTTCGGCCTCATCGAACTTGAATGTGTGGCCGGTTCTCGTCGAATGGGTCGCGAACTGAGAGTTGGCATCATTGCTTTGCACCGATTCCTCGTGTTCGGCAATTCGCGGTCGAAGCAGTCTTCCAGTTTCGCCGACGTGGTTGCTTTTTCCACAACTGCACCAGATCCGGTAAACGCCTCCAGATATTTCTTGCCGTGGCAGTGGGTCTTTTGGTCTCATCACCGGACGCCTTATGGTAGCCTCCGGTCTGTGCACAACTCCAACCCCAAGTGGTGCGAGGAGGCGACTGACGGCCTCGGAGACGTTCATGCTGTACGGGATCGCTCGCCAGAATTTGGGGTCGGCACAATTTTGTTGCTCGTCTCGTTTGCACATGCAGCGGTCGACGAAGTTGCGCGGGTTACCAGGGCGGGGAAAACCAGATTTGTGTCTTGTCTGAAACCGCGACATACAGATCCAAACCGGCGTAAGTGTGCGCTCATCATCTTGCGATGCACAATCTGTCGTTCTAAATGCGCACATTAGAACAGTCATCACAGACAGCAAGAAATCCACCAGGTGATTATAATCACCTAGTGTACTTGGCGAAGTTCAAGCGTTTTAACCTAGGCAACCGGTCAGTACTCACTGCCGCGCTTCTTCAATGTAGCCTTTTCTAATGGCCGCACATGGAAATAGTTCAGAATTTGTTGAAAACGTTTTGGCTAAACCCCAAGAACGCAATATCTGGGCATCATTTTTCCAGGCTGCCCATTTCTCTCACCCGGCTTTAAGGTTCAACAATCACCGAAACGGAATTTATTTGCTTAAATTCCATTGCTTGCAGAATGGAGATCAGAAAAGTCTATAGGCAAGCATCACTACTGTCCCGACGATTGTGAGCATAATGTATTCTAAAACAATAAAAATAATATATTAGGAAAGTGTTTATCTCTGCCGAATAGCTGTAAAACTAAACGTACATCAATTGAAGATGATCGGTTTGGTTTAATAAATTCAATAGGAGCATTTGCTTAGCCAAAATGTCCTGAAGTAGCCGCCTGGCAAGTGTGTTTATGCAAATACAATGGAAAGGCATAAACTGCCTCGACTCACGCATCCTCGAATTTGGGCATGAAGATGAGTTTGCTCCCTTTGTAGCTAAAATGAATGGTTCATCCAACTGCATTGACACGTTTCAATATGGCAATGAAGGTCGATCATATTGAATGTGTCTTCGCCGACGTCAATAATTGCAAGTTATTTTTAAAAACGTTGGGAGATACGACGACTTGGCACAAATTACAGAGGATTTCAATTGTTTCAGTAGATTGCCTTTATAGTTGGTTTTCATCATATGTACATAGGTTTCAAATGGACACGCAGAGAAGTAGAATGGTGCGCCTTTTAATGATTCGACTGCCGACTGTAGTTACTGATTAATAGCACGCATATATGCTTTGACTTACACGTTGTTGGTTTTGGTGTTGATGTAATGGTGGATCCCATGAAAACTGAAAAAAAATGTTAGTGTATGTATTCCATACAAAACGACATTGGGTGCTCAGATACAGAAGAAATTTCGCAGCATTCTAAACTAAGCGATGATTTGATTAACAAACATTTAACATAATTAACAATGATGTATAAAACGCTTTCAAACTCTTTGACTAACCTTGTGACTGAAGTGGATTCAAGGTAGTAGGTAGGCCGTTCACATCTGAAGTTATATCAGGGTTGGATTTATTCACTATATAATTCCGAAGAAATATCTTCGGGCTATTGAGCATCTAGGTAAAATGCCCCTTACTTCATCTGAAGAGCAAGTCTGTCCTTAAAATGTCCGCCGATTTATACAGACAGACATTATTGTTTACATGCTTTCACCTTAGATCGAAACATTTTCACTGAAAATCCTGTCTGACTTTGGACACATTTATGGACATATAAGAAGGCTATAGCGATTGAGTTTCGTGAAATGCAGAAAATTGGTGTAAAGTTTATTCATTCGACAAATAACCCGAATATATCCATTGTCATCTCGCGCATTTCGCGAATTTTAATAGATTTTTTTCGTACAGGTACGATTCTCACAGTTCTCATTCATAGTCGATTGTTAGGTTGATCTTGAATATCACTTACCGAAACACTCTTATGCGTTTTGTGCTCTCTGTTTACTCTCGAACACAAAGTGTTTATTTTTTTTTACTTTTCTCTTCCATCCACACTAACTTCACACTGACATTTGTCATGCTCAAAGTACGTTAAATGCACCGGACCATCAGGTTTCGTATTCTATTGCACATAGCCCATCGTATTTCGTTTCCTGGAACATTAGCTGACAATCGCATAGCTCGCTAGCCCTCAGCCCACACTGAACTAAACCCCTTTGCGACCGCACGCTATAACCTGTGCTTTAAATATTGTCACTTCAATATGGCCGGCGCCAACATAAGATCTATTCTAGCATAATTCAAAGTATCCTAGCGGAGTAACCACAAGCTTACGATCGGGAAAAGGAATGATTTCTTTAAAAGATCCACTTTCAGGTTATTAGGAATGCAGCCAATTTTCTGTCCCCTATCATTCTGGTCTTCATCCGAAATGCGCTCGGTGTCGTTGAAACAATTTAAAGTAAATTCAACTTACTATTTAGTAACTGTGTATCTGAAGGATTTCCTAGAAGTCCAGTGCCTAAAAGAAATTTAATTTTAAATTTCTCATCTTGGGAAAAAACCATTTGAGTACAACGATTGGATTTGCCATAGTCCCAAAAGATACGCACGTTTCGGAAAAAATGGACAAAAATTCATCTGGTGGATTCTAGGTGAGTTGCTTAGGAAATCCTGCTTGGGCACTCCACTTAGCGTATCTGATTTGGTGAACTCCACACGTTACAGTAGGTTGGGCGGGTAAATTTGTCCCAAGTGTGATTAAACTCGCGTCGTCCGGCGGGGCCTCGTAGATCAGGTGATTAGAGCGTTGGCTGTACTAAAGCCTTCCCCTAACTGCGTGGGTTCGAATCCCACCGAGGCGCCGAGTTTTTCACAGTTGGGTCAATATGAATTATTCAAAATCTGCCAAAATATTTATGAAAAATTCTTAAAACACATCTACTGGATGATACAGAAATTCAACGGTAATATGGGATTTGTGTGATATTCTTTAGTTGGTCATTAAAGTAACGATATGAACGCTTCCTAACCCTAGGGAAATCCAACAATGAAATCAAACATTTTCATGACTGGTTGTCTGCAGGATCCCCAACTCTTGGGCTGCACAATATAGAGGCGCATTCAATTCGAAATATTTAGAAACCCTTAACTTATAACTCGACAGCGCATGCTTGGGGAATTGCAAATAGCTTCGTAGTTAGGTTTAATTGCCGTCATGCTAAAATTGCTGTAAACGCGAATACGATGAGATGAGCTCGAGTGTCGATTTCAACGTCGTCCAGCGTTTACTTTACAGCAGAATGCGGCACAATGATAGGAGGCAGGCACGCTTTGAGGAAGATAACCTTTTAATATAAAAAGGCGGGGTCGATTTTACCTGGCGTTTGGTATAGTATTCAGTCTCCTGCCATGATTCTGTACTGTAAACGGTGTAGAGATTTTCATGGCAAACAAATTCATCGTCATGTTGTATGAATGACACGTTATCAGGTGCAGTACCATGAAATAAGTAACGACTGACTTGTTTTCAGAAGACTCGAGATTTTGTGCAGAATATACGACATTACGTCACCAAAACAAATCCACAGCTTTCGGAAACGAGGCTTCAACTGGGCGTGAATGTGGCCAATGGCAAGAACGCTACGTCGGCGAAGCATTCCAGAGGGCGAATTAGTGCCAGCCACCTTGCAATGAATCTCAGAGTGAAATGTTGAAGATTAAGAAATGGCTATTATAATGTCGACGTTTTTGAAATGCGTCACCCGACTGCAAAGGACAGTCAGGTTCATCTGTGGGTTTGTTCGTTTTTTTAAAATCAAAACGTCTATTTTTCATTTCCGACCAACGGTCTTCCCACTATGGAATGCAGTTTCACTATGTTGAAAGGGTTTTATGTCACACCTAAAACACAAAATCTCCCGATTGCAAAATAATGACACGGAAGTGAATCCTTTATTTTCATAAGGTGGAGTAATTAGGGAACGGGAATTGTGGTAAAAATTTCAAACTTGCCGATCCAGTCCACAATGAATGTCATTGAATTTCGCATGGAACTATCCAGAGAGCATGTGTAAAACGAAAATCTTTCATAACTTGTCCTTGCGAGAAAGGCGTCATGGACGAAGTATGTCGGGTAGACGCGTGTGCCTAAAAAACGTACAGTAGTTTGCATCATCTGCTTAACCATTTCAAGCAAGCCAAACATAACTTCGCTCTTTTATCTTTATGTATCTTATTTCTTATAATTTAATTTAGATTGAGATTATACGCTGTATTTTAGTAAATTGCGCATCTAAATTTATTGGATTATCTTGTCCGCAACAAGTCACAGGCCTAAAGTTAGTTAATTTTATAGGTCCGAGAACTGCTTTGGTTATTTTCTGCCCTGATTGGCGCTCCGTACATCATCTTGTGATCTTGCACTTAAGTAATGGAGAAGAATCACCCCAGTGCGTTTGCAATCGAAATGGAAGACGCGTGTTATGGATAGTCGTCAATGTTTGCCACCGCCTTTTGCTCAAGTTTACAGCAGTCAACAGATGACATAGGAACTGAAGTGTACGCATATTTTCGACCAGCCGTCGGTCGCTTGGATACCAGTCAATATGGATTGTTTATAATTTCTTTCAACTAAAAGAAAATATCAAACAAATACTAGAATGAACATTACTTTTGTCGAAAAACAACTGTCCCAGGAATGAATGAAGTGTCAAAAGTATCTTATTTCTTATAATTTTATTTGCATTGCGATTAATCGCTGTATTTTTGTATATTGTTCATTTAAATTTTTTGAATTATGTTATCGGCAACCAGTCAAAGATCTGACTCTTCATATTACCCTCTTGTGATATTGCTTCCAACTAAAGGAGAAAATGCCATTCCAGTAGGTTTGCAGTGGTGAAAACCCAAAATGAACATCGATCGATACTCACTGCTACGCTTCTCCGATTTAGCCTTTTTTATTGGCCGTACACCGACATTTGTGCAGATTTTGTTGAAAAGTTTTTGGCTAAATCCCAAGAACGCAATATCTGCACATTATTTTTCTAGGCTGCCTAACATGCCGACCGACTTTAAGGTCCAACAATCACCAAAACAGAATTTATTTCCGATACAAGCTAAGGTGAGTGTTTCAGGAACCAGTTGATCAGAAAAAGAAGCGATCGCTGGCACAGGGGCTTTATTCGCCTGACGTTTTGGATTCTAACTGGAATCCATCATCAGAGACAGTGGCAGAAAAGAGCGACTCGTGCACAGAAAGTTGCAGTATTTATAGGATGCAGTCACTATGCTACCGCATACCTATAGCAATTAACTGCGCTCCCCTTCATTAAGGATTGTTGCCCGCTGGTGCGCTAATTGCTTGATGGCCCGCATGAAAGTTGTTAATTGCCGAAATGTCATCATCCATGTTGGATGCTGGCGTTATGATTGCTCGGCCAGCTGGCTTACCGGCTTGCGCGCTTCCCGAGTGGTGAATTCTTTTGGCCAGCATATGCCTCAGCACGGAATATGGAGTGGGGATGTCGTTGCACTTGTTGATAGACTGAGGCCCCGTGAACTATGACTCAAGCAACTCTCGGCTCACGTGATTATCCCCTCTTGCGAGAATTTCGGCCTCATCGAACTTGAATGTGTGGCCGGGTCTCGTCGAATGGGTCGCGAACTGAGAGTTGGCATCATTTCTTTGCACCGATTCTTCGTGTTCGGCAATTCGCGTTCGAAGCAGTCTTCCAGTTTCTCCGACGTGGTTGCTTTGTCCACAACCGCAGCAGATCCGGTAAACGCCTCCAGATATTTCTTGCCGTGGCAGTCGATCTTTTGGTCTGATCACCCGACGCCTTATCGTGGCCTCCGGTCGGTGCACAACTCCAACTCCAAGTGATGCGAGGAGGCGACTAACGGCTTTGGAGACGTTCATGCTGTAGGGGATCGCTCGCTAGAACTTGGGGTCGGCACAATTTTGTTGCTCGTCTCGTTTGCGCATGCACCGATTGACAAAGTTGCGCTGGTAACCAGGGCGGTGAAAACTAGATTAGTGTCTTGTCTGAAACCGCGACATGCAGACCCAAACCGGCGTAAGTGTGCGCCCATTATCTTGCGATGCACAATCTGTTGTTCTAAATGCGCACATTAGAACAGTCATCACAGACAGCAAGAAATCCACCAGGTGATTATAATCATCTAGTGTACTTGGCGAAGTTCAAGCGTTTTAACCTAGGCAACCGGTCAGTACTCACTGCCGCGCTTCTTCAATGTAGCCTTTTCTAATGGCCGCACATGGAAATAGTTCAGAATTTGTTGAAAACGTTTTGGCTAAACCCCAAGAACGCAATATCTGGGCATCATTTTTCCAGGCTGCCCATTTCTCTCACCCGGCTTTAAGGTTCAACAATCACCAAAACGGAATTTATTTGCTTAAATTCCATTGCTTGCAGAATGGAGATCAGAAAAGTCAATAGGCAAGCATCACTACTGTCCCGACGATTGTGAGCATAATGTATTCTAAAACAATAAAAATAATATATCAGGAAAGTGTTAATCTCTGCCGAATAGCTGTAAAACTAAACGTACATCAATTGAAGATGATTGGTTTGGTTTAATAAATTAAATAGGAGCATTTGCTTAGCCATAATGTCCTGAAGTAGCCGCTTGGCAAGTGTGTTTATGCAAACACAGTGGAAGGGCATAAACTGCCTCGACTCACGCATCCTCGAATTCGGGCATGCGGATGAGTTTGCTCCCTTTGTAGCTAAAATGAATGGTTCATCCAACTGCACTGATCCGGTTTGATATATCAATTAAGGTCGATCATATTGAATGTGCGATGTCGGGCATCAATAATTGCAGCGAATTTAGAAAAACGTTGGAAGATAGGACATCCTGGCACAAATTACTGAGGAATTCATGCATTTTAGTAAATTGGCTTTATAGATGGTATTCATTATAAGTACATATGTTTTAAATGGACGTGCCCAGAAGTAGAATGACGCGCATTTAAGAGATCTTATTTCCAACTGTATTGACTGATTAATAACACGCCAATATGCTTTGACTTACAAGTTGTCGCTTTTGGCGTTGGTGCAGTGGTGGATCCCATGGTAACTGTAAAAAATGTTAGTTTATGCATTCCAAAACAGACGATATTTGGTCTTCTAGACACAGAAGGAAATTGTGCAGTATTCGAAACCAAGCAACCATTTGATTTATAAACATTTAACATAGCTAACGTGCATGCAAGTAAGGGGAAAGACAAAAGTCTTCGGTTCCAGGATACATGCTGAAGCTGGTGATTTCAAATAGCCTCCGATTCATTATCCTCCGAAAGAGCGGTGCAACTATCGAACTGCACGCAGTCTTGTGATAGTTCTTGCAATTTCTAAGTTAGGTTCATACTTCAGCTCGTGTGCTGCGTAATGTTGTTCCTTCCACAGGATGTCAAATACAGAAATATCTACTTGCAATTATCAGCAGGTATTTCGGCGACTATCAAGCAGATCATTTTCACCCAGTGATGTATAAAACGTCTTGAAATGTTTTGACTGACCTTGTGACTGAGGTGGAATCGACGTAGTAGGTGGGCCGTTTACAACTGAAATTAAATCAGGGTTTGATCCATTCACTATATGAGTTTGAAGAAATATCCTCCTGCCATTAAGCCCGTTACTACATCAGAAAAGCCAGTAAAAACGTCAAATATCTATCGACTTATGAATAAAGTCAGTGTTGGTTACACACGTTCATTCTACATCGAAACATTTTACTGGCAATCCTGCATGACACTAAACACATTTACAGATAGGTAAGAAGTTTCTTAAAATTAAAATCATTCAGGAGTTTCGTGAGGCTTAGAATGTCAGTGGAAATCCTATTCATTCGACTAATGACACGAGCAAGTGCCTCGTCACCTGCAGCAGCGAACGATTTCGAATAGACTCCCACGGGTGAGTCTTCGGCAAACAGTAACAGACATTGCAGTGCTCTCTCCTGGCAGATTTTAGGTAGGTCTTGAATATCACTCATCGCCCGTTTACGTTTATGTGCATTTAATGTGACGAAATTCTCATATGCCTGTTGTCCTGTCTGTTTACCTCTGAACATAAAGTGTTCGGATGGAAGCGACTATGCAAATTCCAGGTTCTTATTGTAAAGATGACGAACACGCGATCTCTGGGACAATACGATTACTAGTCTTAGCTTTCGGTCTCGTACAGGAGGCCGTCGTCAGACACTGTGAGAATGCGGCCTCAAATGAGCAGATTTATAGTCAGAAAAAGAAGGGGGATAGGAATGCAGGGGATGGTGTTCGACCCATCTCACAGCTGGGAATCGGGACTCCCCTCTTGGCCGCGGGGACGGTGCACGTGATAGCAGTTGGTGTCAGAAACCCAGTCCTCCAACAGTCATCATCATGTCTTATTGCTGGTCCGCGCCATTATCCGCGTGCTGGAGTGGTTGACTTCGTGGCCTTCATCCAGTGTGCGAGTGGCGACCTGAAACAACGTGTCCTCCCTTCGGACTGCCCGTTTACGCTCCATTATTCGCGAACTAAGTCGTCATCTGGCCTGTCCTGTGTAATAGCGAGGGCAGTCCCCGGTTTTGAATCTGCTAGAGGACACCCGATTTTTTTCCTACGTCTAGTCGCTCCTTCACTCTCATGATTTTGTTGCGCATGGTCGCTGTAGGACCGTGAGCGATACCCACACCGGCTCTCCAGCCATCTGTTCCGTAGCTTCGGACACATTTAATACATATGGTAGACGGTGCCGGAGTGTTGACTGCTCTCCTCCGTTTGTTCGCCGTGGGTGCGTGCGGAGGCAGCGGCTGACGAAGCCGTTTGATTATCCACTCCTTGCCAGTCGGTTCCGAGGTTGCCGTAGTTCTCGTACTCGTCCCTCCGGTTCCCTGCAATGGATGTGTGCCCTATGTGTTTATGCACCACTGGGTGGGTACTATGGTAGTTGAGAATCTGAGTCGTGTTAGTCTCCTTTCTATACACCGTGGCGCTGGTTTCGTCATTGGGCGAGCGTGTCACGAGAACGTCAAGGAAAGGCAACTCTTCTACATTCTCCACTTCCCTTGTGAGCTGAATGTCGGGGTAGATGTCGTTAAACAGCCCTTGAATGTCTGTTAATCTGTTTGTTTCAATTATAACGAACGTGTCGTCTACGTACTGGCGTCAAACGCAGGTTCATAGTGGTCGAAGACGCTTTTTTCCAGCTCCTGTAAGACTAGTTTCGCTACCAGGCGCGATATTGGTGAACACGTCGTCGTTCCTTTTATTTGCCAAATGGATAACACGAAAACTTAACTTTCTCCGAGTAGCCTCAAGGATTACCACAAATAAAAGCAAGAATTATTGCCGAAATCAGGCCTCGTTCCATTTTGACCAGATATACCTTTCTAGATTATCAATTGCATGTGTTGGTCGATTTTTGGTTTAGGTCAGTTTTTCGGCAGCCATTGGTTAGCTTTCCTAGTCTCTACGAAATGAACACAAATTGGCATTTCCTCCGTGCCAAATTCTCAATCTTAGCAGCAGCATTATAAACTAAGCGTTTGTTTGACCGACAAACATTTAGTATAAGTGAAATGAATGAAATTTACGGAAAAGATAAATCATTTAGTTTCCCCGCCACATGAGACTGTAGGCGATTATCAATAGCCTTCGATTCATTATCCTCGGACAGGCCAGTACACCTATCGAACTGCGCACAGCATCGTAATTGTTCCCGCAGTTTCTAATTTGGGTTCATATTTCAACTCACATGCCGCCTGGTGTTGAACTTACCAAAGACGTTCAACTATCCGAATATCTACTGCCAATTAGCTACCCGTTTTGTGGCCAGTAACAAGTAGGATATTTTCGTAAAAGTACCTTCAAATGCTTTGACTGACCTTGTGACTGATGTGGATTCGAGGTAGGTGGTCGACTGTTCACAACTGAAATGAAAGCAGGGTTTTATTTATTCGCTACATAATTTCAAAAAAATGCCATTGAGCGTCAAATTCAAATGCCCGTTACTTCATCTGAAGAGCAGGCCATCCCTTAAAAAGTCCACCAATTTCAACCGAAAGTCAGTCTTGTTTACATGCGTTTATCTTAACTCAACGCGTCTTTACTGAAAAAGCAGTATGTCACTAAACAAATTTGTGGATATGTGAGAAGTTTCTAAAAATCTTAAGCATGCCGCACACAGTTTCCTGCCATTATCTGCCGATGTTGCCAGAATGAAAGGGTAATTTCTTCTTGAAATATTCTAGTCAACGACGTATCAATTACTCTTATATGCATTTGATTGTCCATTTGTGTTATTAACCACTGACATTATCCAAAAACACTTGTGGAAATTTCGGAAAGAAGAATTTACCAGGCTATTCGTTCTCTACATATCCTGGGTAATGCCATTGAGACACAAGTTGGCACTAGATTACAAACATTATCCAGTTAACCCTTGAGGAAACGCGGGCAACCTACAACCGCGAAAAACATGGCTACTGCGATCTCAGTCCAATCATCAAATCCTCAGTTCAGATGGTCACAGAGAGTGTACAAAATCAAATGGGAATTCTGCGTAGCGTTTGCGCGGTCTCCATTTAAGAGCCCAGAGATGGAACAAGGAGCCCCTATTTCCTTCCCGCTACCAAAAAGCAACTGTATTTTCCACTGCAAGCCTCTGGCACAAAAACTGACTTGTACAGGTTTTCAGGTTAAAGTTTATAAATGAAAACGAGAAATGTTATCGAAATCAGGCCTCGCTTGAGTTTCACCAGATACATCTTTCTAGATGATCATTTACAGGTGTTAGTCGATTTTGGGAATAGGTCAGTTTTTCGGTCGCCATCGGTTAGCTGTCATAGACGGCACGAAATAAACACAAATGGGTATTTCCTCTGTGGCAAATTCCCAATCCAGTTATGGGTAAGTTAGGAACATGAGTTGGCAACATTTATCCAAGCATAGTTGAAAGTTACCTAGCGAAACAACCACAAGCTTATGATCAGGAAACAGAATGTATTCTTTAAAAGAGCCACCTTCAAGTTATTAGGAATGCAGTCAATTATCTGTCATCTAAAATTCTGGTGTTTAATCGAAGTGCGCTCAATGGCGTTGAAAAAATTTTGAGTAAATTAAACTTACTATTTAGTAATTGTGCATGAGAAGTATTAACCAGAAGTCCGGTTTCTAAAAGAAATGTAATTTTAAATTTTTCATCTTGGGAGTAAATCATTAAGTACAATAATGGGATTTGCTATAGTCACAAAAGATACACACGTTTGGGCTAAAAGTGGCCGAAAATTCTTAAAAAATGTCTACTGAGCGATACAAAAATTCAACGTTAATATAGCACTTTTGCGATAGATTCTTTTTGTTGTTTATTAAGGTAACGAGATGAATGCTTCCTAGCCCTAAGTAAATCCAACAAGAAAATCAAATATATTAATGATTGGTTGTCGACAGGATGCGACAAGCTGCGGTTTGCTTCACAGCAAAGCGCATTCAGTACGAAATAATTAGAAACGCTTAACTAATAATTCGCCAGCGCACGTTCGAGCAGTTCTAAAAGCTCTGTAGTTCGGTGTAACTACTGTCATGCTAAAATTGATTTAAACGCGGAAAAATTAGGGTTAACCATCGGTTTCAAGGATGTCCAGCGTTAACTTCTCAGCAGAATGAGGCAGGCACGCTTTGAGGAAGATACACACTTCAGTATAAAAAGGCGGGGTAAATTTATCAGGTGCCCGATATATTGTGCCATAATTCAGGCAAACACGAAATCGGCGACGTGAGAAGCACGACAGTTCAGCTGTCGATTTCAGCGATGTCAAGCGTTAGATCCACAGCAGAATGAGGGCACGATGACATGAGGCAAGCTTTGAGAAAGATGCACACTTCAGTACAAAAATACGCGGTAGGCCAAACCAGGTGCTCGATATGATATACAGATTCCTGTCATTATTCTGCACCATATGCGGTATGATGAGTTCTAATGCAGATGAATTCATCAGCATGTTGTGTCGATGACAGGTTGTCAGATACGAAACCATGAAATAGGTAACAGCTGTTTTGCATTCAGAAGGTACAGGATTTGGTGCAGAAAATACGACAATCCAGTTATGACAACCGCATTGTTCGCTAGCTCTCAGTTCACGCTGAATTTAACCCGTTTGCGACCGCACGTTATTTAATGTGCTTTAAACATCATCCCTTACATATAGCCGGCACCAACATGACATTTATCCAAGCATAATTGAAAGTAACCTAGCGAAACAACCACAAGCTTATGATCAAGAAACAGAATGTATTCTTTAAAAGAGCCACCTTCAGGTTATAAGGAATGCAACCAGTTATCTGTCACCTATGATTCTGGTCTTCACGCGAAGTGCGCTCAGTGGCGTTGAAACAATTTTGGGTAAATTCCACTTACTATGTAGTAATTGTGCATCTGAAGTATTTACCAGAAGTCCGGTTTCTAAAATAAATTTAATTTTAATTTTTTTATCTTGGAAGTAAATCATTTAAGTACAATGATGTGATTTGCCATAGTCCCAAAAGATACGCACGTCTTGGTAAAAAGCTGCCCGAAAATTCTTAAAAAATGTCCACTGAACGATACAAAAATTCAACGTTAATATAACACTTTTGTGACAAATTCTTTTTGTTGGTCATTAAGTTAACGAGATGAATGCTTCCTAACTCTAAGTAAATCCAACAAGAAAATCAAATATATTAATGACTGCTTGTCGGCAGGATGCGACAAGCTACGGTTTGCTTCACAGCAAAGCGCATTCAGTTCATAATAATTAGAAACGCTTAACCACTTAATCGCCAGTGCACGTTCGAGCAATTCTTAAAGCTCTGTATTTCGGTGTAACTACTGTCATGCTAAAATTGATGTGAACTCCGAAAAATTAGGTGAGCTACACAAGTGGTTAACCATCGGTTTCAGGGATGTCCAGCGTTAACTCCACAGTAGAATGAGGGCACGATAACACGAGGCAGGCACGCTTTGAGGAAGGCACACACTTCAATATGAAAAAGGCGGAGCAGACTTATCAGGTGCCCGATATGGTATGCCATATTTCAGGCAAACACGAAATCCACGAGGTGAGAAGTAAGACAGTTCAGCTGCCGATTTCAGCGATTTCAAGCATTTGATCAACAACCGAATGAGGGCACGATGACATGAGGCAAACTTTGAGAAAGATGCACGCTTCAGTAAAAACAAATGCGTGGTAGGCCAAATCAGGTGCTGGATTCCTGTACAGATTCCAGGTACAGATTTCTGTCATTATTCTGCACCATATGCGGTATGAGGAGTTCTAATGCAGATGAATTCATCAGCATGTTTTGTTGATGGCATGTTGTCATTTACGAAACCATGAAATAGGTAACAGCTGTTTTGCATTCAGAAGGTACAGGATTTGGTGCAGAAAATACGACATAACGTCATCAAAACAAATCCACATTTTTTTAAATTAGCGTTAAGCTCGGCGTGAACGGAAGGATGTTGCCATTGACAGGATGTCTTCGTCAGCATAGCATTCGACAGCACTCTTGCAAGAAATCTCAGATTGAAGTATTATACACTTAGAAGTGGCTGTCAGAAGACTCAGGATTTAGTGCAGAATATACGACATCAAAATAAATCCAAACCTCTCAAAAACGAGGCCTCAGGTAGACGTGAATGTGGCCAATGGCAAGAACGCTACGTGAGCGTAGCATTCCAGGGGGCGAATTATTGACAGCACTCTTGCAATGAATCTCAGAATGAAGTATTATAGATTTAAAAATGGCTTTTCTAATGTCGACGCCGTTGAAATTCGTCATCTGACTGCATAGGACAGTCAGGTCCATCGCTGGGTTTGTTCGTTTTTTTAAAGTCTAAACGTCTATTTTTCATTTCCGACAAACGGTCTTCCAACACAGGAATGCAGTTTCACAATGCAGAAATTGTTTTATCTCAGACCTGAAGCGCAAAATCTCCCGATTGCAAAATAATGGCATGAAAGTGATTCCCTTATTTTTATGAGGTCGAGTTATTAGGGAACGTGAACTTTGGGTGAAAACTTTCAGCTTACGGATCCAGTCGACAACGAATGTCATTGAATTTCGCATGGAACTATCCAGAGAGCAGGAGTAGAACGAAAATCTTTCCGAACCACTTCTGCGTACAAGGGCCTCATGGACGAAGTAGTTCCGATGAGAACTTGTGCCTAAAAAGCATACAGTTGTTTACAGCATTTGGTAAACCATTTCAAGGAGATCAAACAGTACTTTGATTTCTTATTTTTGTGTTCGTTGCTTTTTTGCATTTATGTATAGTATTATTTGCAATTTTAATCGTACTGCGATTTAGCATTGCTTTTTAGCATTGTGCGCGTTTAATTTTTTTGGATTATTTTATTGGCGACAAGTCACAGGTCTGCATTTAGTTAATTTCCGATTTCCGATCTGCCAGTGACTGTCCTGATTGGCACTCCGTACCATCATCTTGTGATCTTACTTTTAAGTTTAGGAGAAGAATCACCCCAATGTGTTTGCGCTGGTGAAGTCAGAAAGGTAGACGCGTGTTATGGATAGTCGTCTATCTTTGCCAATGCATTTTGCTCTAGTTGACAACAAAGTAATACATAGGAGACCGGTCAATATGAATTGTTTATAATTTTTTTAAAATGAAAATAAGAAATCAAACAAATGCTAAAATCAACATCAGGTTTGTCGAAAAACAACTGCCCCAGGAATGAATGAAATGCCGAAAGTGCGAAATATCTTGTAACATAGATTCCAAAAGTACGTAAAACGCGTCCACTGATGAGCCTAAATAAATAAAACGGCATAAGTAAAACGGCTTTTAAAATAATTCTCTGTATGCCGTTCGCACACAGATACCCGTTAGCTATTTGTTTAAGATTCATTGTGACAGTTTGCCATTTGTCTGCAGTTCCCCGAAATATTTTGTTACTTTTCTTTTATGCATTTAAGTAGACGCTGGTGGTTAAAGAAAATAAACCTCAGCAGTCATCTACAAAATAAATTGCAATGAGGGAGACTGCAACTATGTGGGCGAAACTGGGCGGAAATTTCAAACTCCCCTACAAGAACACAAATCGGCCACCCGGAGGTTAGATCCTAACTCTCAACTAGCAACACACGTTGGGGAAACGGGGCATACTTTTGACCTCCAGAGGGCTACCATCTTAGGCCGAGGCAACACAAAAACAGAACGGCTAACTCTCGAGGCGTGGTTCTCCGATGCCCACTCTATCAACAGGCATCTGGACCTTCCTGCAGCTTACAAAGTCCTACGTCATCACAACCGTAGAGCTCAGGACCAAACAACCACACCGGACTTAAGAAGACAGCACGGAGATAGCCCGACGCTGACCTTACTCGGTGAGGATGAAGGAGAACCGCCAGACCGACCGCCCGACTAAAATCCAATCAGCTCCCCTCGACGGAGTGGTGACTCATAAAGCGCACAGGCAAAAACGCCCGTCAACCATTTCCTGAGAGGCCGACGCAGCGTGAGGAGAGAGAAAAATCGATCAGCATGAGGCCGGCCAACACAGCTTGTCACTTTAAATTAACTTTCTGATCGATTAGGTGCAGTTTACGCTTTGACAATGAAGAGCCGACCCAGCTCTTTGAAACGTCAGCAGTTAAATAAACCTGTTCCGGAGAGCCAATTTTCTTCTTCTAAAAGTTAAGAAAATAACAGTTTTCTTATCACGCAGGTTTTTTTTACGCAAACCCTAGCCTTAAACTCAATTTTCAGTCCGAAATAACTAAATCCCTAGAACTAACGTAGTCTCTTAACCTCAATATCGGGTTGCACTTTCCTTAGTTTCTCCGACTACTTTCCCTCTAAAGATTTCAGCATTCTCCTTCGGCTTGCCTTGCCTACAATGCCCACGTCGCGCTTACACTTTGGACCAGGACTGCGTAATCGACCGCTACCAAAAGAACATACAGCCTGAATATGCGGCAAGAAATGATTTTCAATGAAATCTATTGACACTTTTCTTCACGATTTGCTAGAAGACATGTTCTTGCATGAGAAATTGTTTTTGTCTAGGCGGATAAAGTGTTATCTCTGTTAGCGTTCCTTAATGACAACTAAGAATTCTGACAACGTGCTTTAGGACTAGCGCTGGACACATTGTCTTCACTAGATCTCTGTATCTATCTCTCAGTGAATCCTAAAAAAATTTTGCCTGTTCCAATGATATTTTATTTACATAGAAGGGAAGTACTAGTTATAGAAAACAACTAGACAGAAGAAAATATGGTAGCTGTACTAAGAGGTATATTTGCCCGACTTTTCGGGTATTTACTCGAAAACATCATCAGAGGCAGTCAAAGGTGATGCACAAGCAGTTTCGTGTATATGAACCGTAATTGCTAGACAAACTGATGCATAGTGGGATGGACAGCCTCACATTCATTGCATGTGGTCACAAATGATATGACGAATGTTTAATTATCATGTGAAAATTAGATATAGTCATAACTCCCAGCTGGTCAAGCAAATGGGAACAATGAAAAGAAGAAGTACTTTAATAATTTCATAAAGAAGCGAACGATTTACGTACGACACTCTTTGAAACGCGCGGCTTTATCCGACACTCCAGTGCATCTGCGGGCACCGTTGTCATGACATCTGAACTAAAAGAAAATTCTCTCCTGTCATATTGTCCAGTTGGTTTAGAGGAGTCCTATGATTAAACAAATCTCACCTCCTTAGCGTCTGATGCTTTACCAATTACAGTCCACCTAAGCCTGACTGCTTTTGTACCTGGACAGATATCCAACTCTGTGTTAGAGTCCACGTGAAAATGCACTACAGATGCGAGCAAGAATATGAAACTGTCAACATTAGCATGATGGAGTGCGAGCAAGTAGAATTATATTTCATTAATGTGCGCGTAGGCAGATGTTTCAAAAAATGCAACTTGCTTTTTTTCGTGGAATTGCCGGCTCGACTCACTCGATGAAATGTTATTGGGTATCCTTCGGGGCCGAATTCTGACATAATGCTCACGTAGTCCACATTTGTGATATTATTTATTTCCAATATCGCAAAATTTATATTGCCTGTTCCTTTAGGAGGACAAGAGGATAAAACCAACTGATCACTCGTGAACATTTATAAAGGGTCGTAGTTTCGGCGACATCTATTCTGACGGTCCTGAATGCTTGTAAGCATTGACTTTTAATTTCTTCTTGAACTTGCAGTCATTAACTTACCTCTGGAGTTGTAGACTGAGCTTCTGAAATCTGTTTTTGATTATGAAGACTCATTTAAACTATGTCGTATTATTCAGTATTATGCGACACAATCCCAAGATATCTAAAATACACTTCATTCAGATAACTTGAAGAAAACGCATTCGCAAGAAATGCCTGCCTAATTATCACGACTATTGTGCACTGATTTTTGATGCTCTAATTAGTTAAGACATGTCCTGTGGAAAACATACGAAAAAATGTTTTTCCCTGCATTTGGTTGGCAGAACGTCATATCGTTTTCGAAATTTCTACTTGAAGAATCTGGGTATAAAGTTGATATTTTTTGATCTTGAGATTCCTAGAATCGTGAAATGCCCATTCAAGTGGCAAAATATCTATTTTTTAATTAAGCAACGTGGTTCTTATTAATTGGAAACTTTTGTGAGCCTTATATGTCTATTTGTTTTAACCTGCAGGAAATTATGATCATTTATACAATCACTTTTACAGATTTCAAAAACTTAACGCAATTGCAACACAGATCATGCACATAAATACTTGAAAACGGACGAAGAATTTTGTTGCCTCAATACACCAATTGCTTAAGTAAAGTCGCCGCATAAGACGTGACACGATATAACATGACCACGGGAATTAATGTTGAGTTATGCGCTTTGTCGGTAATAATGTTCTGCCTACGTGCACTCTATAAAAAATCCAAATCGATAAAGTATGAAAAATGAATGAGGGATTCACATAACATAAATTCATATTTTTTACCAATGTCAATTGTTGCGAGCAGTGGAAGGACAGCTTATTCAAAAGAAAACATCCTGGCATTATTAAAATGTCTCACAATTCTGTTTCAAGGAACTTTGTGGTACCAGTACACTTGAGTACTTCTTTCTAATCCAAGACGCATTTCAGAATTTCGGCCTCCAATTCATGGTATCGGACACGGCGTTTAAAATAACCGTCAGGTTAAAGCCCTTTACATAGATGTTGTCGTTTAAAAATATGATAAACTTTGGTCAACAACCGATCTATAAATTACTGATTCATTTACCACGATATAACTATCCATATTTCTTCACATGCATTTATCAGCACCAAGACTATTATGAATCAAATAAACATACCCTTTATGTGTTTACAGCGAAACAGCTCGGAGTTCATTTCGCACATTCCCGGCATTCCACGGACCTCATGAAACACGCTATTCCCAATCCATCCGGCCTGAATTGAAGTAATAAACAAATATTGGCAATGAAATGAACACTTCAAAGCAATATGTAGAAGGAATTTTACGTTATCCTAAACAGTCGGACATTGGTCACATTTACTGCATTATAAATCTTATGTTTTTTTATATCTGCGACTTTCAGGTAAACGCACCAACTGCAACTGAAGAAATCTCAAGTGTCTGTAGAATATTTCTATTGCGATTCAAATTAGCGTGGTTTAAATCAAGCCCCGAAAAATCGAAGTGTTCGGGACTTTCATATGCTGACAATTCTTACCCAATAATCTCCATAGATAACTGCCTTCAGTTCATACGGCCCGCTTTCATTTGTCAAAAGGCGATTTCTCCACTGGCACAGAGTTTGGTCTTGTCTGTTGTAGAGGTAAACGCAGTTTATATTTCCAGGCAAAAGTTGTTTTTTTCTCGATTAAAATCAACAGATTCCAGCTGAGAATTATGTTCTTTATTTTCGATGGTCTAAGTTTTCTAGTAAGTAGCGTTTCATTCTAAAACCACTCAGGAGACTTTGCTATAAAACAAAATGTGTTGGCATATACACTATATTCCGCATAATGGAAAACAAATCGCGAAAAAGCGTCTACTCACGAATATACGCAGCTGAATAGCAAAGTGAGAAAGACAATGCAGGCGATCATCATATAACCTAGCCAATTCCATTCACCTTGCCTTATATAGGGCGACTATGAGACCCTGCTGGACTTGATTGGCATCGTGACTTTGACCTGAGAGCATGTTCAGTGTAGGATGGGTTAAATCCAAACGTGTACCTCATTCCTCACACTTGATGCAGCACCCGATTCAAATTTCAGTAAATTCTGTTCTTTGAACGTAGCCTTAGTCATGAGGTTTTTCTTGTTAATTAGAGAACAAAAAGCCCATTCTTGACAAGGCATTTTGAACTCTGACGGCTAAAGTTGTGGAGGAGATTGCGAGTGTCTCCCGGGTCCAGACGATTCCCTGAGTTGCTGTCAGTCAAGATGTTGTTGTTATTCGCACAAGCAATCGGTATCGAACAAAATTTACAGACTAATAAGTTAGACAAAAACATTAGATAGTTTTTGGGTGATATTGCATACTTTATAATATATCCATGCGAAACTGCCGAGTGAGAAAGACATTCAGACGTGTCATTTTAATTTGAAAATAGTCGGGGAAAAAAAGAATAATTGGTCGCCAAATTGACTTCCGCATGAATATTTAATAAACGTCCGCTAAGCGGGTACTTGTTGTTCTGTGAAATCCTGACGTTTAACTTTGGTGCTGGTGTAAACTTGTTATTCAATGTTCATCGACCCACAGTAGGTGGGCTAACTCACGAAATTTCAACCGAAATTCCGAAATGCGTTTTCGTCTCGAAAATATTGATAAAGTAGGGTTTTAAAACTAACCATCGTACAGAAAATCTCTATAATAATTCACTTACTCCAGGGTACAGGCTTTCCAACGAACGTCTTTTCCGTCGCATACAAAAACTACACTCTGTAAAAAAATGGCTACTTATGTAACATACATTTTTCTCATTGATTTTCGATGTTCTTAAAAATTCAATTATGCCTCATGGAAAACATGCAGTAAATAGTCATTCATTTAGTCATTCGGTAGGAAATTACGTCTTCCCTTAATGTTAAAAAAGAAAGAAGGGTGTAATTTGGTTCTTAAAGGTTTCTAGTTGTCAGCGTTTTTAATATCGTGAAATGACCGTTCATAAAACTTCGTGTCTCTGCATTTACTAGTGTCATTTGTCAAGTTAACAATATGGCTCAAGTCACCAGCTGAATTTTAGGACTCCCATACTATCTCATCTTAATACCTTTGGGAAATTTACGGATTTCCGTACGCGCAAAATATACGGCTGGTAGTTTAGGAAGCCTGAATGCAAGTGTAACGGCAGATCGAGTTCAAAATTATTCGGGAATTGGAAACGTTTTTCAAAAGCTATTAAACCCTTTCTTCGATCACAAAATTGAAAGAAGACGCAATTTTCTATCCAAAGAACTGGGAAATAGGTGTTTTTATAAGGTTTCCTGTGACATATCATTGAATGTTTAAGAGCATGCTACATAAATAGTCATTTTTTACAGAAAATAGTTCTCACATGTAGCCGAAAAGAAGTTCATTTGAAAGCCGGTATTCCGAGGTAACTGCATTATTATAGAATAATGCTGCACAATTATTACTTTTACAACTCTACTTAATTAATCCTTTCTGGACGAAAACGCATTTCGGAATTCCCGTGAATTAACCCACCTACTGTATAGTTTATACTAATGTACACCAAAATAGCCGAGTATTTGTAATAAAATAGCCGGAATCCCAGATTTATTTCCGTTTGCTTAAATACTAACTCGTTATCGCCGTTCTTATAGTTCAAGAAAGGATTAAATGGCCGATCTTAGAGAAAGGATTTGAAGGCCTGGTGGTTACAGTCGTGGACGTGATCGCCAATTATCACGTGAGCTTGGCACATTAACTGAAACACCATCAGACAAGAATTAAGTGCAGAAGGGTTCGCGCTTGCGTGGAAGGCCCTTCGCAAATCCATTAGGCAGTACGTCCAATGCACACCTCGAGAGCCCATACAGGCAGTTCGCCTGTAATACGGTTTAGAGAACAAGTTGGTGGGACGATGTGTATCAAATGTATTGTCCTGGGCTAAACTATACGGCCTTCAAAGTGTACCATGTCATTTCAAACAACCGTTTAGCGACTTTACAGTGGATATTTTACTTCACATAATGAGAATTACAAGTCCCCGGCTGCCACAGGGGTTTCCAGTTTGGAGCAACGATAACAGTGCAAGTTGGTAACGGTATGTCCAGTGGTTAGAGTCGCCTGATGGGCGTGCAGTGTGCATGTGGTTTGTTTGTCAAACAAAATTGCAATTTTATTCAGGATGGCAATGCAAGGAAGTTTAGTAACATGCCCTGTTTGTGAGTTAGTACTGACGGAATTTGACAGCTATCCTAGTCCCTCTTTTTTGCATTTTCTAAATTCTACCATTGCAAAAGGCAAGGGTTCTGTTTGGACTCTAATTGCTCTCTGTGTTCTGGCACTTAATTTACGACTTTTCTGTTAATTACACTATTTCATTCCTAAAATGTGGGTGCACTGCTTCGTTTGCGGCTGTTCAACAGTCAGTCAGCGTTGCTTGTAGTTCAATTGAACAACAGGAGAAAATGAAGTTGAATGACGTAG
>CACRXP010000629.1:191632-254656 GCA_902702965.1 Spirometra erinaceieuropaei | reverse complement strand
TAACCACTTGTGTAGCTCACCAAATTTTTCAGAGTTCACATCAATTTTAGCATGACAGTAGTTACACCGAAATACAGAGCTTTTAGAATTGCTCGAACGTGCGCTGGCGATTAAGTAGTTAAGCGTTTCTAATTATTTCGAACTGAATGCGCTTTGCTGTGAAGCAAACCGTAGCTTGTCGCATCCTGCCGACAAGCAATCATTAATATATTTGATTTTCTTATTGGATTTACTTAGAGTTAGGTAGCATTCATCTCGTTAACTTAATGACCAACAAAAAGAATTTGTCACAAAAGTGTTATATTAAAGTTGAATTTTTGTATCGTTCAGTGGACATTTTTTAAGAATTTTCGGGCAGCTTTTTACCAAGACGTGCGTATCTTTTGGGACTATGGCAAATCACATCATTGTACTTAAATGATTTACTTCCAAGATAAAAAATTAAAATTAAATTTATTTTAGAAACCGGACTTCTGGTAAATACTTCAGATGCACAATTACTACATAGTAAGTGGAATTTACCCAAAATTGTTTCAACGCCATTGAGCGCACTTCGATTAAACACCAGAATTTTAGGTGACAGACAATTGGCTGCATTCCTAATAACTTGAAGGTGGCTCTTTTAAAGAATACATTCTGTTTCTTGATCATAAGCTTGTGGTTGTTTCGCTAGGTTACTTTCAATTATGCTTGGATAAATGTCATGTTGGTGCCGGCTATATGTAAGGGATGATGTTTAAAGCACATTAAATAACGTGCGGTCGCAAACGGGTTAAATTCAGCGTGAACTGAGAGCTAGCGAACAATGCGGTTGTCATAACTGGATTGAGCATTTGCCAAAGAGGAAATACCCATTTGTTTTTATTTCGTGCCGTCTATGACAGCTAACCGATGGCGACCGAAAAACTGACCTATTCCCAAAATCGACTAACACCTATAATTGATAATCTATAAAGATATATCTGGTGAAACTCGAGCGAGGCCTGATTTCGATAACATTTCTCGCTTTCATTTATAAACTTTAACCTGAAAACCTGTACACGTCAGTTTTTGTGCCAGAGGTTTGCAGTGGAAAATACAGTTGCTTTTTGGTAGCGGGAAGGAAATAGGGGCTCCTTGTTCCATCTCTGGGCTCTTAAATGGAGACCGCGCAAACGCTACGCAGAATTCCCAATTGATTTTCTACACTCTCTGTGAACATCTGAACTGAGGATTTGATGATTGGACTTAGATCACAGAAGCCATGTTTGTCGCGGTTGTAGGTTGCCCGCGTTTTCTCAAGGGCTAACTGGGTAATGCTTGTAATCTAGTGCCAACTTGTGTCTCAATAGCATTACCCAGGGTATGTGGAGAACGAATAGCCTGGTAAATTCGTCTTTCCGAAATGTCCACAAGTGTTTTCGGATAATGTCAATGGATAATAACACAAATGGACAATCAAATGCATATAAGAGTAATTGATACGTCGTTGACTAGACTATTTCCAGAAAAAATTTCCTTTTAATTCTGGCAAAATCGGCAGATAATGCCAGGAAACTGTATGCGGCATGGTTAAGATTTTTAGAAACTTCTCACATATCCACAAATTTGTTTAGTGACATACTGCTTTTTCCGTAAAGACACTTTGAGTTAAGATAAACGCATGTAAACAATACTGACTTTCTGTTGAAATTAGTGGACTTTTTAAGGGATGGCCTGCTCTTCAGATGAAGTAACGGGCATTTGAATTTGACGCTTAATGGCATTTTTTTGAAATTATATAGCGAATAAATAAAACCCTGCTTTCATTTCAGTTGTGAACAGTCCACCACCTACCTCGAATCCAAATCAGTCACAAGGTCAGTTAAAGCATTTGAAGGCACTTTTACGAAAATATCCTGCTTGTTAGTGGCCACGAAAGCGGTAGCTAATTGCCAGTAGGTATTCTGATAGATGAATTTCCTTGGTAATTTCAACACCAGGCGGCATGTGAGTTGAAATATGAACCCAAATTAGAAACTGCGGGAACGGTTACGATGCTGTGCGCAGTTCGATAGGTGTACTGGCCTGTCGGGGATTATGAATCGAAGGCTATTGATAATCGCCTTCTGTCTCATGTGGCGGGGAAACTAAACGATTTATCTTTTCCTTAAATTACATTCATTTTACTTATACTAAATGTTTGCCGGTCAAAAAAACGCTCAGTTTATAATGCTGCTGCTAAGATTGAGAATTTGGCACGGAGGAAATGCCAATTTGTGTTCATTTCGTGGAGACTAGGAAAGCTAACCAATGGCTACCGAAAAACTGACCTAAACCTAAAATCGACAAACACATGTAGTTGATAATCTAGAAAGGCGTATCCGGTGAAAATGGAGCGAGGCCTGATTTCGGCAATAATTCTAGCTTTTATCTATGGAAATCCTTGAGGCTACCCGGAGAAAGTTAAGCTTTCGGGTTATCCATTTGGCAAATAAAAGGAACGCCGATGTGTTCACCAATATCCAGCCTGGTAGCAAAACTAGTCTTACAGGAGCTGGAAAAAAGCGTCTTCGACCAGTATGAACCTGCGTTTTGACGCCAGTACGTAGACGACACGTTTGTTATAATTGAAACGAACATACTAGCAGACATTCAAGGCCTGCTTAACGACATCTACCCCGACATTCAGCTCACAAGGGAAGTGGAGAATGTAGAACAGTTGCCTTTCCTTGACATTCTCGTGACACGCTCGCCCAATGACGAAACCAGCGCCACGGTGTATAGAAAGGAGACTAACACGACTCAGATTCTCAACTACCATGGTAACCACCCAATGGTGCATAAACGCACAGGGCACACTTCCAAAGGATAAAAACACATTGTAGGGAACCGGAGGCACGAGTAGGAGAACTACAGCAACCTCGTAAACAACGGGCAAGGAGTGGATAACCAAACGGCTTCGTTAGCCGCGGCCTCCGCACGCACCCACGGCGAACAAACCGAGGAGAGTCGTCAACACTCCGGCACCGTCTACCATATGTATTAAATGTGTCCGAAGCTACGGAACAGATGGCTGGAGAGCCGGTGAGGGTATCGGTCACTGCCCTACAGCGACCATGCGCAACAAAATCGTGAGAGTGAAGGACCGACTAGACGTAGGAGAAAAATCGGGTGTCCTCTAGCAGATTCCAAACCGGGGACTGCCCTCGCTATTACACGGGACAGACCAGATGACGACTTAGTTCGCGAATAATGGAGCATAAACGGACAGTCCGAAGGGAGGACACGTTTTTTCAGGTCGCCACACACACACTGGATGAAGGCCACGAAGTCAACCTCTCCGCGGATAATGGCGCGGACCAGCAATAAGACATGGCGAGAACTGTTGGAGGCCTGGGTTTCTGACATCAACTGCTATCACGTGCACCGTCCCCGCGGCCAAGAGGGGAGTCCCGATTCCCAGCTGTGAGATGGGTCGAACACCATCCCCTGCATTCCTATCCCCCTTCTTTTTCTGACTATAAATCTGCTCATTTGAGGCCGCATTCTCACAGTGTCTGACGACGGCCTCCTGTACGAAACCGAAAGCTAAGACTAGTAATCGTATTGTCCCAGAGATCGCGTGTTCGTCATCTTTACAATAAAAACCTGGAATTTGCATAGTCGCTTCCATCCGAACACTTTATGTTCAGAGGTCAACAGACAGGACAACAGGCATATGAGAATTTCGTCACATTAAATGCACATAGACGTAAACGGGCGATGAGTGATATTCAAGACCTACCTAAAATCTGCCAGGAGCGAGCACTGCAATGTCTGTTACTGTTTGCCGAAGACTCACCCGTGGGGGTCTATTCGAAATCGTTCGCTGCTGCAGGTGACGAGGCACTTGCTCGTGTCATTAGTCGAATGAATAGGATTTCCACTGACATTCTAAGCCTCACGAAACTCGTGAATGATTTTAATTTTCAGAAACTTCTTACCTATCTGTAAATGTGTTTAGTGTCACGCAGGATTTCCAGTAAAATGCTTCGATGTAAGATGAACGTGTGTAAGCAACACTGACTTTATACATAAGGCGATAGATATTTGACGGGTTTACTGGCCTTTCTGATGTATTAACGGGCATTTGAGTTAAACGCTCAATGGCAGGAGGATATTTCTTCAAACTCATATAGTGAATGAATCAAACCCTGATTTAATTTCAGTTGTTAACGGCCCACCTACTACGTCGATTCCACCTCAGTCACAAGGTCAGTCAAAACATTTCAAGACGTTTTATACATCACTGGGTGAAAATGGTCTGCTTGATAGTCGCCGAAATACCTGCTGATAATTGCAAGTAGATATTTTTATATTTGACATCCTGTGGAGGGAACAAAATTACGCAGCATATGAGCTGAAGTTTGAACCCAACTTACAGATTGCGAGAACTGTTACAAGGCTGCGTGCAGTTCGATAGTTACACTGCTCTGTCAGAAGATAATGAATCGGAGGCTATTTGAAATCACCAGCTTCAGCATGTATCCTGGAACCGAAGACTTTTATCTGTCCCCTTACTTGCATGCACGTTAGCTATGTTAAATGTTTATTAATCAAATGGTTGCTTGGTTTAGAATGCTACACTATTGCTTTCTGTGTCTAGAACACCAAATATCGTCTGTTTTGGAATGCATACACTAACATTTTTTACAGTTACCATGGGATCCACCACTGCACCAACGCCAAAAGCAACAACTTGTAAGTCAAAGAATACTGGCGTGTTATTAATCAGTCAATACAATCGGAAATAGGATCTCTTAAATGCGCGTCATTCTACGTCTGGGCACGTCCATTTAAAACATATGTACTTATAATGAATACCATCTATAAAGACAATTTACTAAAACGCATGAATTCCTCAGAAATGTTTTGCCAAGATGTCGTATCTTCCAACGCTTTTCTAAATTCGTTGCAATTATTGATGCCCGAGATCGCGCATTCAATATGATCGACCTTAATTGATATATCAAACCGGATCAGTGCAGTTGGATGAACCATTCATTTTAGCTACAAAGGGACCAAACTCATCTTCATGCCAAAATTCGAGGATGCGTGAGTCGAGGCAGTTTATGCCCTTCCACTGTCAATGCATAAACACACTTGTCAGGCTGCCACTTCAGGACATTTTGCTAAGCAGAAGCTTCTATTTAGTTAAACAAAATAAACCCACCATCTGCAATTGAAATAAATTTACATCGACGGCCATTCCAGCAGCGACTTGCAATTTCCTGATATATTATTTTTATTTTTACTTAGTATTTATTTATTATTATTTATTATCTATTATTTATTTATTATTTAATTTTATTGTTTTAGAATACGTTATGCTCACAATCGCCGGGACAGGAGTGATGCTTGCCTATAGGATTTTCTGATCTCCATTCTGCAAGCAATCGGATTTATGCAAATAAATTCCGTTTTGGTGATTGTTGAACCTTAAATGCCGGTCGGCGTGTTGGGCAGCCTGGAAAAATAATACCCAGCTATTGCGTTCTTGAGATTTAGCCCAAACGTTTTCAACACATTCTGCACAAATGTCGGTGTGTGGCCAATAGAAAAGACTAAAGTGGAGAAGCGCGGCAGTGAGTATCGACCGGTTGCCTAGGCTAAAACGCCTGAACTTCGTTAATTATATCAATCAAATACAATTAATGAGGATGGAGCACAGTGTATGGTCTGATGAATATAAGGTGGAATATAAGGTAGGATGAGGGTAATGCATGTGTTTTAGTAGAGGCTAAGTTTGGAGGTAGACAAAAAACAAAACAAAATGACAAAGGAAAACGAGGCAGGCGGGATCGATTGGACGGAAGCTTCTGCGGTTTAGAAAATCACCCGAATTTAGTCTTACAGGAGCGGGAAAAAGTCGCATTCGACCAATATGAACCTACGTTTTGACGCCAGGTCGTAGATGACACGTTTATTATAATTGCAACGAACAGATTAACAGACATTCAAGGCCTGCTTAACGACATCTACCCCGACATTCAGCTCACAAGGGAAGTGGAGAATATCGAACAGTTGCCTTTCCTTGACGTTCTCGTGACACGCTCGCCCAATGACGAAACCAGCGCCACGGTGTATAGAAAGGAGACTTACACGACTCAGATTCTCAACTTCCATCGTAACCACCCAGTGGTGCATAAACGCAGCTGTTTTAGGGCAGAATTCAACAGCGGCGAACATTACGATCGTGATTTAAATCCTATCACAAAAACCGTGCACACATTTGGTCACGGAGAGTGTGGAAAATGCAAGTGGGAATTCTGCAGGGCGTTCGCATAGTCTTTATTTTGGAGCACTGCGACGGAACTAGGAACTATTTCCTACGAAATTAATAAATCTGATTTGTGCCAATCGTTATTTTGTCAAGCCCGTTTGGTAACGATCGAGTGAAGGACCTCAAACACACACGACCAGCAAAATGTGCCTGTCTTACGGGAAAGGTGGTAATAGGGGTTTTATGGGCGGGACCTATGTATGCATAGAGGAATGGCAAAATAAGTATAGATGATTGATAAGTTCGTTTTTCGGGCGGAAAAGTTTTAATGCCTTGGCATATAGCGACCAAAATTAGGCAGAACAATTAAAAAATAAGCATTAAGTGTCTGTAACGGCCGCCTCTCAATTCTTTGAGCTGAAGCCATTGTAGATAATGTACCAAACCGTTTACAACAGACGACCCAACCTTGTACGATGAAACACCAAATCGAAATGATCGTGTCGGACTAAAACCCACTTAAATAAGTATATTAGGTGTTCTTTGTATACTACAGATGCTTGGGGTATTTCACCCGATCCTTACCGCCCGTTTTTGTACTTTTGTCATACAGTGATGCATATTCAAACTACTGAATGGGGAATAGGGCATTGCAAGAGTTAATTTTTTATTTTAAAATTCGCTTTATTCATATGCAAGACAAGCATCCCAGACTTCATTTACACATTCAAGAACACGTGAGGCGAACAATCTTTACGATTTCGTTATTTTTAAATAGGGTTTATACTTGGCAGTTCTGTGCAAAACTCGAACATTTTTAGACCGTTTCAATTCCTCAAAGTGGATATTGAAATGAGATTCGGTGTTTATTCCCAGCTAAGTAGATGCATTCAGACTGCTCAAACACCCAAACACCATCATACGTCTTGTTTTTTGACAGTAAGAAAATGCAAAACTGAATTTCCTTCAGCCGTCAGAACACCAAAAACGACTGCCAGAACACCAACAACCGCCATTTAGTAGAAATAACCAACAATGTTTTGATTTTACTAGAGATAGACAGTCAACCTGCAGGGGACTTCAAGATATGCGAATAATTAAATAATATTGGCATACGTATATCATGCTGTCTATTTTGTTACGCCTTTCCTTTGCTAAGAATATTCCCTTATTTTCCAATAATGACGAGAATTGATAGAATACTAAGGCCCCTAGCTTCTTACGAGGACCCAAAGACCTTCCGTCAAAACTGACTTAGTTTTAGTTACCAAGGCACAGAAGACCACTACAGTGCCACCAACAACTGTTGGTGAATAGGAGTAATAAACTAAATTGATTGAAGGAAAATCGACGGTCTTTGGTGTTTAATGCCTGTTGAGTGTGCTCAAGTAGTTCGACGACTGACTACTACCTCAAGCTAATATCAGGCCCAACTTGAAGCCAAATATTTAAAAAGTGCTTGATTTCCGCGGACATAGGCGACCTACATTTCCGGCAACTGCGCAACTCCAACCTACTTTCATTACGTATGATTATATGCGGGCAGATTAAAACGCGACTAGCCTGCTGTTTTCTTGCCAGTTTATATGTGGTATTAGCATATTGTCACGATGTTAAGGATCCTAAGAGCGAAACTTCACGCATGCTTACCGTTCTTCTAAGCTTAAAATACATGTAAACATAATTTCCTTCAGCTGCCCGGGGAACATCCAGCTCTGCTGCCTCAAACTTAAAATGTCGTGAGTTAAAAACAGCTTCCTATTTGATCCTAGCGCGAGCATTATGAAATACTTCGAATGTCAAGCAGGTTTTTGATTCCGCAAGTATATCTTCATTATAACCAGCTCGTTTGTGTGTTCTGGTAGTTCATAGACTGCAACGCTTCTTGCCTCTTTATAGCTTTCAAAATACTTGCCAGCTGCAAGGCGCTTCTGTTGTTTGCAGTGGCTAGTAAAATGTGAAACAGACTGTGGCATTGTGGGGCAGGAGCCGCACATAAAGGTATTTCTAGTGTAGTGCATACAGACATTTTTGGTTATGGTAATAAAAATGTTTTGACAGCTTCGATTTCATCTGTATCATCAACGTATTTGGCAAAATCAAGAAACTGCACTTTCTTGAAATGCAATACACAGATATTGGCTAGCAAGAGATAAATCTAAATGTCCGCGCGTAGGTTAAATCAACGCAGAAATCATTCGAGATGCACAATACAAGGTTAAATGCTAAAATTTCTATCGACATCCCCGGAGATGTACTGGAATGTGAAAGGCATCGTGCTACAGCTCATTCCACTCTCATTTAAACCAAAAAAGTACATAAATGTGCTAGAGTAGTACTGTTGAAGCCAACTCAAACTTCTCCACCCAGATAATGACGTAGGGCGTAATAATGCTGACGAGCGTCGGCTTTATGTTCTGTCCTGTTTGGTCGCTTGCTTCTGGAAGCAGTAAGGTGAAACAAAAACTGTACAGGTGTAACCTGAGCCAGGGGAAACACTGTTTCCCCTTACTGCCGGTGGCCTCAAGCTAAATTCCTGCGGCCATCTGCTCATGTGCCCAATATTAGTCATACACCCGGCGGCAAACCTAGCCATAACACTAGCTCTCATAGCCTTAATTCGCATATGCCTAGTCCTTCTATTGCTTACACTAACGCCAACCGAAAAACAGATCCCCTTAAAATTTGCAGAATTCTCAGTTGCACGCGCGAATAGGAGATCATCTCTGTAATGCAGGCGGCATCGCGCTAAATGCCTGCGGCTTCCTATTCCTGCGAGCCAACTCTAATCTTAGGCCTCATAAGCCCAACCCTAACCATACCTATATCCCAAATTTTAGACGCCGTAACCCCAACACTAGCCTAAGTCTAAACCTGGGGCTAGGTCACCTGTAAATACAGGGGGAGGGGCATAATCTCGTGCCTAACGCTTCGCATCGTAAAAAATGCTAAATGGCATTTTGGCAAGATCTCATTTCGTAGCCGTACCTGGTAGGGGTTAGGGTAAGGGGTCAGGGGATAGAGGTTGGGGTAATGGGTTCAGATTATGGGCTGGGGTTAGGGGTCAGGGGTTAGACGTTGGGGTTAGGGGTGAGTGTTAGGGGTTAGGCTGGGATTTCTCTACTGCTGGCACGGCTATGAAATAAGATCTGACCGGTATTCTGACTAAATTTTTCACTCAAGGCGAAGCAAATCCGAATGAAGAGTAAAAGTAAGCAGTGGAAACAGTCGAAAAGAGAACAATATGGGACGAAGATGCGGTTTAAGTGATGCAAGAACAAGAGAGGATGAGTAAACATGATGGCAGTTCCTCTGGGTAAAATAGTAATGCATTTTCTTATTTCGCCGTGTGTGAGCTCGGTTGTCTATTATGCTCTTACTTAGCGCAAAAGATTCATTTGCTGAGAGCGGCGTCGAAAGCCGTGGGCTTCCAGAGACACTTGCGTACGAACGACACTGGACAGCCGTTGGCATGCATTTAGCAGGCTCTATGCACAAGACTCCGGTCAACCCCAACTATGCCAATGGTCGGACGGAAAAAAGTCATACGGAACCGACGGTGGATGTCCGCAAATGAAAGAGGAGTGGGGTCAGAGACTGAACTTCACGTGACCGGCTTGACTGACCCCCCAGCGGCTGTAATAGGCGGGGTGATGCCATGGGGCACTCTGACTTAACCGCAAATATCAGTTTAGGGCCTCCTCATCATAAAACGCAGATTGGTTTTAGGCCAATGATCAGACGCACTATTCTTTATACTACATGGATGTGTACAGTAGCACATTTCTTTCAGATAATAGAAGGAATATGCGGGCAGTAACCAACTCTCACACACAGACTGTGCAAACAATCCTTGGAAATGCGATGACGCATACCAAACACTCAAGCAGGCATTCTTGTTGGACTTTACCAACGTGAAGCGAAGAGATGAGTCCCAGGAGGCAGTCTCGACGAAGGGGACACGATCGCTGGGACAAGAACTTTATTAGCCTGACGTTTCGGATTTCTGCCCGAACCCATCATCAGAGACAAAAGCAGATACGGTGGCTCATGCACAAGGGGCTGCAGTATTTATAGGAAGCAGTCGCCATGCTACGGCATACCTATGAATGTTCACGGCTCCCCCCTTCATCAGGGATCGTTGCACGTGGCGTGATGACTGTTTGATGGCCGATATTGCGTCGTTGATTGCTGCAATCTCAACACGTGTGTTGGATGTTGATGTGATGATTGCCCGACCATCTGACCCACTGGTCCTGGTGCTGGGAAGAGTGTTCACATGTGCGCTCCCCGCGTGACTAATTACTCCGCCTAGGCGAAGTCTCAGCACCGAGTATGGAAGGAGAAGATCATTGTACTTTTTACCAATGTGGTTAAGCCTGTGCAGTGAGCCAAGGCCATGAGCTTGTGGGGTTCGGAATAAGCACATTTTCGTGTGTCTGAAAATGGTGGACTGAGGTAACGACTAATCTGCAGTAGCACTGGCCTCAACTTGTCAAACTGCAAACACAATGGAGCGCATCCATCGTGCGATGTGCTAACACCGTAGGACAGCGCGATATTAATGCAATATTCCTCATACCAAATGCGTGCTTTATCCCTAGCAAACGTGACAATCACCAAAATCTGTGGTCTACCGAAAGTTCACAAACCCGGCGTATCATTACGACCGGTAGTATCAGTGATCAGTGCACCGAATTACAAAATTTTAAATCGCTATTCCACAAACTGCATCTATTAACCAAGGATTGTGAGACATCAATCGAGAATTCTATTGAATTTGTAGACAAAATAAAAGGACTCACCATTGATACGGGTGAGCTAGTGGTGTCATTCCATGTTTTCTCCTTAATTGTGTCCACACCACTCGGTTTTGCAAGGCAATGCACAGAAGAACTCCTACAATTCTACGAAATCGATGTTTCTGCATCCGCTTTGCTCGAACTCTTTAACTTATGTCTAGAACCAAACCTTTCGTTCGCACATGCAATACTATCTACAGCCGAAGGGAGCTCCTATGAGGTCACCTATTTCTGGTTTTCTGGCTGAGATAATAATGCAAAAATTCAGTCCCAAATTATCGTTACGCTACGTAGATGACAGTTTTGTCATCCTCGAGAGCGATCAGCTGGAAACGCTGCATAACGTTATCAACTCAACTCTACCGGGAATCACCTTCACACACGAAATAGAAGTCGGCGGCAAACTCCCATTTCTTAAAGCCCTCGTACAGCGAAAAACTGACAGAGCATTTCACGTATCAGTATACCGCAAAGAAGCCTGTGCGGAAATTATCCTACATTAAGAAAACAACCACCCTATCGCTCACAGTCGGAGTGCTTTAACACCCTACTTAATCGAGCAAAAACACACTACTCTGAGAACGAAGCGTGCACAGAAGAACTTAGTTATTTATTCAGCCTAATTTCCCAAAACGGCTGCCCTAGAGATTTTGTACGCCGATGCATGAGACAGCAGGAATCAAAAGAAAGTGACAAGGAACTAAATTGTTTCGATCATGCGCCAAAACGAAACGAACTGGCTAAAACTTCCTTACATCAAAAATGTGTCTGATGTCGTTGAAGGACACCCGAGCAATTACCATATACAAATGGCGCAAAAACCGACGGTCGCGCAATCAGATTGTACACCCTAGGGATAGGGTTGGCTATTTGGATAAAAAGTAGTCTGTAAAATTTCATGTGGCGCCTGTGACGCGGTATATTGTGACCAAACAGGGAAGTTCGCCTCCACACGCCTACATTAACAGCAATTGGCAGTAAAAAGGCGCCACTACTTATCCCAAGTCGCTTTACATACTCTAGACAATGGGCACAAATTTACTTGGGGTAAAGCGATCCTTGACGGTTCCTGCCCATATAAGAACGGTCGAAAATTTGTAGAGACGATTCCCTCTAATGATTCATGTATCAATCCGCGCATAGATCTGGACGCCATTTACGCAAATCTCAAAGAAAAGTGGAAAAGGTGATAGTAAAACTAAGCGTGACGTCAGCCCACAACATCGATCCATCCTCAGCACTGACAAGGCCAAATCGATTTTCGGGTATGTTTACATTTTACCTGTTCTTCGCTTTTTCCACACATTTGACGACGACCCGGGAAACCAGCGTCGGAAATGTACGAAATAAAGTCTGTTTATTTTTCCACGGGACACATTTTTTAGAAATATATATATGTATATATACGGATACCTCGCATAGTATGCATTCCGAGTCTATATAAGGAAAAGGAGAATGTACTTTAATGAATCGAGTTGTTCCCGTGAATTTTGAAGTTCATGACACCAGCCCATCGTCAAAAGAAATGAACAGAGCAGATAGCGGAATAGGAAAACTATACCGGTGGTTGCTGGGTTAGGGGACATTTTGGGGTAGGGGTGATATGAGAGAGAACTGTTACGGCTCCCTTTGCCGGAGGGAGAGTACCCTGGCAGATCAGTGAAAATGCAGGCATCCGCATTAATGGACATTGATGTTGAATGGGGTCAGTGCGCCGGTGTTGGGAGTTTCGGTAGCGCTTAGCCGTATGGGAAGGAAGGGGTGAGAGACAGTGACTCCACCTGTCAAAGTAGGGATTGTGTAATTATTTGCCATACTGACAACACAGGTAGAAGTTAAAAGCAAAAAGCCCTCGCAGCTGACTTAGGCTGCTGCAAAAGATCGACGAAACACGCTTGTTTGTCTTTCAACTCCTTGCTGTGTCTTCACTAAGGTAAATAATTACACACTTCTATACTACAGGTTGCGTGTTGGCGGTTTGTGAATATTACGCGGTCATTCCACAGTAGCTGATGAATTTCAGCTCAATCATTCATCTCATATTTTATTCCGTGCCTGAAAAAGGTCTGTTTCGAAGGATTTATTCCTGGATCGCGCCTTAGTCTACCCAGAAATAAAACAAGACAAAGTAAGGATTAGCAGTAGTTGTTAGACGGCGGACAGAAATCAATGCGCTGCGCACATAAATCTTCGTAGTGACCGACCAGATCAACATGTGTCTTGATGCTGGCGTGTTAGATTGTCAAACTCGGGGCAATTCTCGCAAATATTTGTTGTCAGTTATGTTGGTAACTGTAGTACCATCCCAATGAAAGCGGTGATCACAATCAAAGTCGTGCACAAACACAAGAGTGGAGGGGTCACGTCCGCGAAGGGCTAGCTTAGGTTCGTGGTTACTATGAGTCCCAAGACGTCGTTCTGTATGGCCAACATAAACACAAGAGTAGTTAGAGCACAGAATGAGATAAATGACATTGGATAATTTCTTTTTGTGCATGGTTACTGTTACTCAGCAAAAATAGGTGCATACGGGGATGCGGGTTTGTGTGTAATGTAGATGCCAGAGCGCTTCAACTGCTCTCTGCCTAATTATCGGTATGATTGAATGTTATTCAAGGTTAAAGATATAGTGACGCATGGCTTTTTAACATCAGTAGAAATGCGAAATTTGGACCGGTACTGGAATCATTACGTCTGGCGTATTTTGACATTACTTTCATGTTCTGGTGTACAGAATGTTTCATTTGGTCTGTAATACACCTCCTCAGTAGATTTACACCAGATGACATGAAATTTTTTAGAATATTAACTAACCGCGTATAGTGTGACATTCAATTCTCTATGGCATCCCAGCTTATCAGAACGTGCGTAGGAAACATTGACGCGGGACACAACAAGTTATTTGCCAATAATTCTGTCCGACTATAACAACTTGCGAAGGCGAATTTCGGCGTTATTGTGAGTGGTATTTTTCTTCACACGTATTAACGAATTTAAATTTTCCTGCTTATGTAACTCAAACCAAGCGTTTGCTAATTTGCGTTACTTATTCCTGCACAGTAGTATTCAACATAGTTCTGATGCTTCGAAAACAACCGAATACGTTTTGATCAATGACGTCACTCGTCGATTTACACCGGTCATCAATAAGCAAGTGTATGACTATTACCTTAGATAAAACTCTGCTTGACACTTCGTCAGTGATCAGTTAACTGGTCTTCATATTACATTTCTGCTTTCCGTGGCATATTTCAGTCTGAAGTTAACTGGAACGGTCGAGCAGTAATCAACTGTGCTCAACTGTAATCAAACTGTGCAAGCAATCATAGAACATGTGATGACTACTATCTGCGAAAGCCACTCAACCCTGCATCCTACTTGCACTTTACGACCTTAGCGATTAACTTGTTGGGCAGTCAAGTAACACATTTGCGTGTGGCCGTCAATAGTGAACTGATGTACCAACCAAACTGAAAACGCAATGACCTTAACTGGTCAGACTGTAGACACAGCAGAGCGCATCCTTCGTGCAAAGTGCTCACACTGTTGCACTGTGCAATATTAGTACAACACTCCTCATATTAAATGCTCGCCTGCAAACAACTATTGCATCTAAAGGGCCTCCAGTCCATTGCTTCTATCCTCGCCTATTCTGCTTTCGACGGGTACCTTAAATTTCCACTTTGCTTTCTACCGCTGCGTACTCCTCTACTTCTCCGATCTTCTCTTCGCCCTTCTGTTTTTCATTCTCTTTCAACCTCCAACTCCCTCCCTTACCTTCGACGCAATGTCTATTCATATAACATCGTATCTGTCATTTAACCACTGCTCCTCATGAAGTGTACAACCTAGTCCGCATCCATGGCACAATTTTCGGAACCCTTTATGGTATCTTTTCAAAGGCATAGAAGAATATGTGATTTTCTTTACGTGGAACGGATGCACCTCGATAAGCGCTAATGCAACGGCTGATCAATTTCCAACATATTCGGGAATTAAAAAACTTCCTAAAACCTATACATAATCCTTCTGCGATTAGAAAATATAAAGGTGACCTGATTGTCTATCAAACGATTAAAAGAAAACATATTTTTGTTCGTGGTTTCTATAAAATATATTGGCATTTGTAAGAACATCGAAAATAAATGCGAAAAATGCATGCTACTTATGTAGTCATTTTTCCGAATACGGGTTCCACAGGAGATTGTAAGGAAGTACATTCAAAAGTAGACATCCTGCCGAGTCAGAAATGTTATAGGATTATGCCGCAAGGTAATCAGTATTACAACCGGGCCTAAGTAATCCTTCCTAATAGAAAACGCATTTCAGAATTTCAATAGATCGGTCGCTAACAGTGGGTAGTGATTCGATAATTTATAATGTACCAGAATCGATGAGTTTGCATATTTAAAGTAAGAGGTTATAAATGTAGCTAACGGCGCACAATCTGACACCCGGCCGTCTATGGCAACCCAATTTACGATCGAGTGTGCAGGGGAACATAGACATGGAACATGAAAAGTGACATGTTAAAAGCTGTGAACGACAAAATACATTTAATAAAGTAATGTTAAACATCATGTTATTTGGTTTTCTCTCACTTAAAATAGCTGAATATTTAAAATTTTCATTTTATATGAAACATACTATGCGATTGCTACTGACTGTTGATTAGTTCCACTCAGTGGCATTCAAAATATTTCTGGCGATTCGAAAACAACAGAAGGCATTTTGGTCATTGACATCACTCATCGACTTACGCCGGTCATCAATAAGCAAATTAAGGGCTTTGAGCATCAGAAAACGCAGCAGTTTCTGTCCAATAATCAATTAACTTGTCCTTACACTACATTTCAGTGTACAGTTGCGTATATTTTTACGGATTGTAGGCAGACTGATCGGGCAGTAATCGATTCTAACATGTAAACTGTGGAAGCAATCCTAGAAAAAACGATAACGTCTGTCTCCAAAATTCCCTCAATCATGCATCCTAGTTGGATTTTACAAACGTGAACCATAGCGCGTAACCGATTGGGCACTCGACATGCGCATATTCGTGCGCTGGCAAATGATGCACTGACATATAAACTTAACTGCGGGGCCACTGATCTTAACTGTTCAGACCCCAAACACTACAGAGCATATCCATCGTGGGATGTGTTTACATTGTGGAATATCACAAGATTAGTGCAGCATTCCTCATACAGAATGCTCGTCCGTAAGCAACGGTTGCAACTGAAGGACCTCCAGTCCATTTCTTCTATCTTCGCGTTGATCTCCTAGATTGACTCTTTCTTTCCCCGTGCGTACCCCTCTTCTCTCACTTTTAATTCATCCTTCTGCATTCTGCTGTCTTCTCCACCTTCCGTCTACTCTTATCTACATAATCGATTCCCCCAGTCCTGCTGTTTTTTTTTATTTTCCTTCAATGATATTACTGCACTTTCACTACGACGTATTTGCTGCGACTCTTGTGCGGAAAATATTGTGTATGTGCTAACTCAAGAATTGTCAGCCGAAAATCTTAAATGCGCTTTCGACTCGAAAATATTACTTTGCTAGGGTTATAATTTTGATCACCATAAAGCATAATCCCACAAGAATTCAGGATGCCGGCTTTTGACTGAACGTTTTTCATGCCGACCCCAAAATTTACACACCGTAAAAAATTTCTACTTAGGTAGTATGGATTTTTCTCATTGATATTCGATGTCCTTATAAATTCATATATATTTTATCGATCACGTGCGCAAACATATTCATTCCCCTGCTCGTTTGAAAGGGAATAACGTGTTCTTCAAATGTTATGCTTGGAGGAAGGATATTATTTGTTTTGAAAAAACCTACCCGTTTCCGAATAATGTTGTACCCGACTCGCCGTCGCGCTGTCATTTAGGGTTTCCAAACAAAAAAGCGTAAAGTGTTCGTGTACGTTAAATCATACATTTTCATACGCTACGAAGAGGAGAATGTATTGGATTCACAAAATATAACAGTAGACTAGAACCACATTGTAAACTTTACAATCAACACTATTAGGTAAAAAAACACGATGTTTATCAACGGGCATTACACGGTCTCGAAAAATCTTATAATTAAAAACTTTTAAAACTAAATTATACCCCTACTCCAAATGCTAAATTTGAAGCAGACGTAGTTGTCTTTCAAAGGAGCAAAAGGATGAACATGTTTGTGCATGTCGTCTATGAAGTATATGTAAATGTACAAGAACATCGAAGATCCATGAGAAAAATGCATACTGCGTAAGTAGTCACTTTTCACAGAGTGTAGCTTTTGGAGTCGACCGAAATGAAGTTAAACCAGAAGCCGGCGTCCTGAAGTAACCGAATTCTTATGGGATTATGCAGCATGGTGATCAATATCATAACCCCAGCTAAGTAATATTTTCGAGTCGAAAACGCATTTCAGATTTTCCGTTACAATTTCATGAGTTAATGCGTTTACAGTACCTGTTGAAATGAGATTTTAGGCCTTAGATAGTACGCCCAAACCTGTCACATTAGCTACTAATTTTGCTTGAACCGCTGTTATCATTATCAACAAAAAAACTGGCGTTTAACAGTTGTTGAACGAAGAAGGGCGTTTAACAGGCTAGGCTTTATTGCGGTGTTACGTTTAGAGTAACCTTGTGGGATAACAATGTGCAGAACCTGGCATGTTCTCGATAGGGCTCAAATTATGTGGCACATTATGTCTGATGCGAGGAGCGATTATTTTAAGAGTCTAAGTTAGCCGCTTGTAGGTGGGCCCCCAAGTCAGACGGAGAGTTAGTAACCCACATCGGATGTGTCAGAGGCATTTTTAATTTTGACGGCTTTGAAATCGTAGGGCCAGGTGATGGTCACAAATAAAGATAGGTACAGGCGGTTTCAATGCCCATCCACCGGTCAGTCAACCGCCAAATAAAATGAACCCTCCCCTACCTTAGAGGAGGAAGTAAAGGCGTGAACTATCGGGACTGTCAAATATTGCCCCAACCAGCCTGCGAGTGAGTAACGCAAAGGTCCGACTAAGCCTACACATAAGATAAATTGCGACATATATTGAGATGTCTTGTCAGGGCTCCCCGGTTTCTATGGTGGGGTGACTGAACTCGTAACACTGAACGTTGGTTCTCAAATCATCCTCTTCTTGTTAATCTCTCCGACTTTTTGAATGGATTTCATCCAACATTTCAAACATTTGTTGTCGGTCAAAGTTCACGAAAAATTCAATCTCTGTTATCAAATTACGAATGGGGCACACAAGCTTACAAGTATCCGCAATGAGTAAAGACAAGGCGGACTCAGTTTTCAAGAGTTCCTGCTAAACCTTTTGACAGTTGGATACCGCCAATTACGCCACACTTACAGTCGAGGCAGAACCCTTGAAATTCAACCTGTTAGCGCATCCATAAGGAATAGAGTAGGTGGGCTAACACATAAAATGTCTCGCGAATTTTCGAAGTGCGTTACCGTTCCGAAAAGATTAATTAAAAAGAGTTATAGAACTAATCGTCCTGTGCCATAATTACATAATAATTCAGTTACCTCAGGCTGTACGCACGCGAAAGAACTTCTTTTCGACTATCGGGAAAAATATAATCTGCAAAAGATGACTATTTAATTAGAATGCAATTTCTCGTAGATTTTCAATTTCCTTACAAATTCCAATATATTTCATGAAATGCATGCATACTAATATTCATTCTTTTGTTCATTTGGTAGAAAATGGCGTCTTTCCCCAATTTCATGCTCAAAGGAAGGGAACTGTTCGGTTTTACAAAGTTTCTGACTGTGCAATTTTTTTAATACCGTGAAATGGGCATTAATAAAACGTCATGTCTCGGCATTTACTAATGTGGGTTGTAAAGTTAACAATATGCCTCGAATCCACTACTAAATTTTATGAACCCCACATGCTCCTATCTTACTACGGTCGAGAAATGTATGGTTTTCCATACGTAGAAAGTATACGGCTTGTAGTTTGGAAACCCTTAATGCAAGTGTGACGGCCGGTCGCATTCAAAATTATTCAGGAATTGGGAAAGTTTTTGAAAACCGAATTGTACAATTCCCTCGAGTATAAAATGAGAAGGAGAGGTAAGTTTCGACCTAAAGAGTGAAGGAATGAATACTTTTCGCATGTTTTCATGAAATATAATTGAATTTTTAACGGCATCGAAAATCAATGAGAAAAGTGCATGCTACTTGAGAAGTCACTTTTTGCAGAGTATAGTTCTTGAATTCAGTCGGAAAAAGTTCATTCGAAAGCCTACACCCTGAGGTAACTTGTTTATTATAGAATGATTTTGCAAAATCATTAGTTTTACAACTCTACGTAATTAAACTTTCGAAACGGAAACGAATTTCGACATTTCGGCGTATGATAGGTGATGTGTAAGCGGAGAAAATCAGTTATAACGAACTGTATTGCTCTGGCAGGTATGTTTTTCACATGAAATTTGCCGAACGGACCGGCATGAATACCCAGTAAAGTGTCTGGAGGTTACATGATGTTATGTTCTAGCCATAAGGCTTGGCTGGGGCCCGGCTTACTACCCCGCAATCTAATTCCTAAAAGAGAACTTTACAGGAAGGGCGAAGAACACGAGTCTATCGCTACGCGCCTAACAACAAAGTCTGATGATTAAGGGTATATACAGAAATATCCAAGGACGGCCTACAGTAAAGCCAATCAGATCCTGCCTTTCGTTCTTCAGAATGCGGAACGGTCTTCTGGCTCATCAGAATGGCTGGGCGACCCTCCAATCCTGCCGTTAACTGTGGATGGATCGGTTTGGACAGCACATTTTAACACTCAGCACGTTAGCACGTTTCATGCGCAGAAATGATTTGATATTGATGCGATAATGCACTCTATGATTCATATGCGTGATTCGCATGGTTCAGCGGATGCTGTTATGTCCACTCAAGCTCCGGCACCTAAAGAGTTTTTTAACCGAGTATCTCTGTCCGTCGCAAATGCCGAAAATTATACGACCGTCTGTGAAGTGTGATTCTGTGTATAACTTGTATGTGCTGACTGTGGACATCATCGAAATCGATGGTCGAACTATCATGTGCTGACTGAAAATTTGCCAATAGTATGCTATGCAACCCCCTGGGAAAACCGTGGTTAACTATGGTTCTAACACCACTCATGCGCATGGCTTTACTGGGTAACCCTAACCCTTAACACATAAGCGTTTAGGAAAAACTCGAACGTAACTGCATCCTGAACCCTGTCACAAATCTCTAACCCAAACAATGAAACCCTTGCCCAACCTCCTTAAGCTCCTTCTGAGTCCCAACCCTACTCTCAAATACACACGCACTGGAAAAAGAAATGGACATTTCTGGCTTATGAGCCGTCGTCAGCCAGCCATACCTGAGCAAGAAATGTTGAACACCTGGAGATCGCACACGCAATCTTTTGGTTAGAAATCCAACGTACTAACCACTGAGGCACAGGCCCGTTCTACTGTCGGTTGTGATCGGGTATATACAATGATAGGGGGCGCCCATCGATCGCGCTTCGGTAATCACTCGTCGATTTGTGCCTTGGAACGCAGCACACATTACTAGATAAGATAAGAAGTTAGATTTTTGGAAAGCCGCTCGAGGGGACTACATACCCTATCCTTGCCGAAAACTTGTGTGATTCAGAGAAACAATAATCTAACCAGTGCCAATGGGCTTTCACGGCTAGATGGCTAGTAGAGAAAATTAAACGTGAAACACTGAAGTGCGGCTGCGCGCTCCCGAACGGCTGTAGTTATCCGTTAAACGCAACTCCTCGACTGCATGTGGGCCTGATCGGTTTGTTTCATCAATTAATTACTCATATTTTCATTGACGCCGTGGGCATCACGGAGGGACGGAGATTTGCGCGTGAAATAACTTACGGCGATAGAAGACCTGCGTGACATGTGCTGCACTCTCTCCTCCCCACTCCCCCCCCCACCTGGGCTCGAGGGTGAGATGGGACGCAGGTTGCCGGCGCGGCGTGAATATGCGTCCTGGCGTATCATCTCACTCCTATATTTGCAACTTTTTAATTACCTCGGAAAGTAATTGCTAATCGAGGCTTATAGGCTCAGAGTGAATTTTGACATGAATATTTGTGCCGAAGTCCATCAGTCAGTGCAGACTTACAATATACAACATAGTCCGCATCTATTACAAAATTGTATGACTCTACATGGTATCTTTTCCAAGGCATATAAGAATATGTGATTTTCCTTACGCGGAAGGCATGCACCTTGTAGACTGAAAGAACTACGCGCTAATGCAACGATCGATCAGGCTCAACGTTAATCGGGAATTCGAACACTTTTTGAAACCTATTTATACGCCTTCTGCGAGAACAAAATATAAAGATGACGTGATTTTCTATCAAGGTATTAAAAGAAATCATACTCTGTTCGTGGTGTCTATAAGATATCTTTGAATTTTCAAAAAACGTCGAAAATAAATTAGAAAAATGCATGCTACGCAAGTATTAATTTTTTCCGAGTACGGTTCCTACAGGAGATTGAGAAGAAGTTCATTCAAACGCCGACATCCTGCCACATTCGAAATATTCTAGGAGTATGCCGCAAGGCAATCATGATTAAAACCCCACCCAAGTAATCTTTTCTAATGGAAAACGCATTTCATAATTTTGGCGAACATTTCATGATATCGGGTACTCACTGTACCATGGACTAAGTCGCACTTTATTTGGTAACTCAAGCCCCCTAGGTAATCCTTCTTAATCGAGAGAGGATATCAGAATTTTGGTCAGCATTTCATGTGATCGACCACTGACTGCAACCTGAGTAATACTACAACAATGGCTTACAATTATAACAAAGAATGATTGACGTGACTGTACGCTATGCTGTTCTTAGTTAGCCAGGTCTACCAAAACTTATGAATAATAGTGAAGAATACGAGTGGTAGTGATTGGTGAATGGTAGGCAAATAAACCTCAACAGAAGACCATAACTCAGGTCCAAGTGTGATCGAACGCACTATCCTCGACCGGAGTCTCATAAGGTAGGCTGATATGGCGTTGGCTATACTTAAACCCCGCCTCCCTCTTTCGCGAATAAAACAAACAATTAAAACAGGCTATTCTTTTCATTGACAAATCACAACTACGGTAGATGTGCTATCCTATGAAACGTGAACAAAAATACTGAAAAATATTTTCTATCGCAAAAATGTCACTCAAATAGGGTGGCAATGTTCATTACCACACAACAAACGACAAGGCTCTTCAGTCACACCCGGATGTAATCTTTTGAAGAAAATGATTATCCATATAGTCTTAGTTGTTTTCTACTGCTTTTTAATAGCATCATAAGTGTAAACATATTATTTGGGAAAACGCGCTCAGAAATATTATCTCCATTACTAATTTGGTTGCACGGTAATTATTGTTTAAATTTTCTGCTTCGTGTTAGTATTTTCAGTTCAAATTCCCGAATGGTTTTTTGGCCAATCTGCAGTCCTACATGCATTCAGGATTACTTCACTCAATACTGTGCACTTTCTTTCAAAACATTATATCACACATTTCTCTACGTCATTAAGAAGAAGTGGCATAGGAATCATAACGTTGTGCTGATGTGATGCAGTATGAATGGACACTAAAAAGTCTAGCGAAACGTCATAATAAGAAACTTTTTTAAATCCAAAGGATGCTCTTTCTTTGAGCATAGCATTCAAATGGCTTTCGTTATGCTGCATGTAATTAATATGACAACCCTCCTTATGTAATCCACACGGATCGAAAACACATTTCAGAATAACTGCGCATCTATTCTATTTTGTGTGACTTTTATGACATGCGATTAGCTCCATTTTACCACATCTGTCTACTGCTATCTGCTTTAAGACATAAAATCTACCAATCAAGTACTAAACTTCTCCCTTTAATGAAAGACGAGTAATTAAGAGAATTAGTATTTGACGCTGATTATTGACAGCTGGATAGGTGCAATGTCAACTCCGAAACATCTAATTGCACACGCAAAATAAGCTTGAGTGGTGGTCTCACGACTGTCTCTCTGTTGGCCTTTTTGATTTACTGTGTCCTATAAAGCACTCCAGCATCAACAAAGTCCACAAGCCAGCATCCTCCATACGCGAGGCATTACGCATAGCAACGTACACACGACAGTTCGACCGCCGCAGCCGACAATGCCCACCGTACGCACCACAGCAGGCTGGGAGCACGGACGGCGACTTGTGCGAAAATTTAGTTTATAGTGATAGTAAACTTGCATAGCCTCTACCGCAGTCTCCCCTCCACTCCCACCTGGGCCGCGTGTCAAGACAGAGTCAAGAAGACTGGAGACGGGGGGAGGGCTCAGGTGGATGGTCCGGTCGAGCCCGCACCTCGGCGTTCCACACTACACCCCATGGCCCACACAGCAAATAACCAGGTTTTTGATTCACAACAAAAATAGGGTGTGGCAGGGTCCCAGTGTGCACGAAGTACACCAGCAGCCGGATCAGCCATCGCATCCCAAAATGTTGGCCTTTGTTATGGTGCGTAACTCCGATAACGCCTGCCAGATTCAAATATGGCCCCCGTGATGGTTCAGCGCATCATCCACGTGGCCCGCATTTGTGGGCCTCACACACATACACATACACACATTGAACATAAAACGGGTGTCATTTACCGCATCCTGTGTTTATGCTGGTAATACAGGCCGACGTATTGGGTTTCGTAGTAATGAATATAAGCGAGCCGTTCACTAACGAGACTCCTTGCCCCTCGTGTCGGCTCACGCGCCTGAATGTGATCATCGATCCGACTGGGATGATACTGAGGTGATCAACATGACTGAAACAGAACAGGCGTGAGAATATGGACAGAATACCATCCCCAGGCAATTGACATTGTCAAACGTTTCCACTGACAACTCAGGACCGCCTTAATGGTCATGACTGACCCTTCACGATGGTCTATTAATCTTCCCATGGTGATGTTGTCCCTCCGTTCCACTTTCATCGACTGCGCCAATATTGATCTTGTAAACGGAACGTCACTCCGATCATCTGGTGAGTCAGTCTGTCCTTCACATACGCTAACGCATTTTTAACTTTGTAGTTATGTGGATCAGCTAGGCGGTGCCATGCGCAATTTCAACGCAACATCCCCTCGGGCTTCACTGACCCATGCCTTCGCCTCTCTTGTCGATCGGCCATCACAAGCCCCTTATGATGGGCCGTAAAAAGTCCTTTGACGAGTTGACAAAGATTTTGGCATCAACTGCAACAGCATGACTGACATTGTCAGCGTTGATCGTGTCAAACTCGCAAACATTTAAGGCGGTGAATCAACATCATCCCGGAACTGCACCCAGCCACAGACAGTTACGTCTCCATGGCGCACTGACGACAACCCACCTCCAATTCGCCGCACAAGTTCCGGTGGTCATGTACATTGGCCCGGCAGATTTGTGGCCGGCTAACCTAACGACCTCTTGACCTCGTTTGGTATCTGGGTCCGGGGGGTCGGGTGTCCCCTTTCAGGACGTCTCTTTGTCCGTCAATGACCGCGACAACTGCGCCAACCTCCAGGCCCACTCCTGACGCGCACGGACACCCCGGAGGCCTGAGCTGAGACACTTCTTGTTAAGCTGTAATGAGTCATAGCTGCGTACACGAATTTTCGCCGCCCCACGGACGTCTGGCTGGTTACCCCTGTGCCCTTATTTTCGCACCACCCGACTCTAATCCTAAAACAACCAAATACATGTCCAACACTCTGCTAGACACAGACAAGTGATACCTGTGTGAACAACACACCGCCAGTGACGCTCTGCCGAATGCACGCTTTACTCTGACAAGAGAAAAGGCAAGATCCTATTTCGTGACCATACCTGTTAGGGGTTAGGGTCAGGGTTTGGAGTCAAGAGGTTGTGTTAAGTGGTTAGGGTTTGAGAGGGGAAGGGAAGTCGCTTTATTTTGAAATCATAAGATCAAAATTTTCTGCAAAATATTGGCTCCATTCACTATGGGCAGTAAATAAGTTAATAGATTATTCAAGAGTCAAAGTTTAACACAAAAGAAACGATTATTATGAGGATAGTTCAAGTCTTACCTTCTGTATTTCTCTCTCTTCACACGTAAGATAGCGCGCTAGGAATGGCAGTATAGAAGCTCGATAAGCCGTTGTGCGACATGACATAAGTCGGAAGCTGCGGCGCATCGGGTGGGAAGACCTAGCAGAAATAAGATCAGAATGCAAGGGATGGGCAACGTCATCTATAATCCGACCAGCAAATTACTTGACCGCATTGAAATTCCGTGTCAACTAAAAAAGATAAGAATCACCAGCAGCAGAAGAGAGCATGCGGAGGACTCGTTTGAAAATTAAAAGATCCTTTTTAAACAAACCAGAAAAAGTGACAGTAGAGTAGTATAGGTTAAGAGGAAGAATGCAGGCATCGATTAATCGCCAGAGTAAGGGTAGAGATGTGTGGTAGGAAGGTAAACGACGAATGTAATAAAGAAGTTTACGAACTTTAGTAAATAGGGACTCAATATGGAGGAAAAATGAAAGATTTGAGGACAAGGTAACGCCGAGGTACCTGAATGAAGAAGAAGAAGAATCGAGCACCGGAACAATTCGTTTATTATTCTGAGCTTTCAGACTCGTACAGGAGTCCATCGTCAGAGGTGAACTTGAAACGACGGTTTATAGGAAGGCAACGAACACCACACAGCTTCTCAGTTTTCACAGCAACCATCCGGTGGCTCACAAACGAAGCTGTGTGAAGACACTCTTCAAACGGATCCAAACTCATTGCAGCAAACTGGAAGATAGAGCGCGTGAGGCCCGTTATCTCCGCGACCAGTTTGTGCAAAATGGCTATCCGAGGGCATTCATAAGTCGCTGCCTACGCGGTCGCCACCAGAGAACTCCAACATCAACGCCACCGACGATATGGCATTCTCTGCCATACATCAAGGGTGTTTCAGAAGCGACCGAGCGCATTGCTGCGGAGCTAGGGGTTGGAATCGCACACCGCCCCAAAACCACCATGCGCAACAGGGTCATGAAGATCAAAGACCGGTTAAAACCCGAAGAGCAATCTGGAGTAGTGTATCGCATCCCGTGTTAAGTCTGTCCTCGGAACTACACAGGTCAGACTGGACGCAAGCTCCGATCGCGCATACACGAACGTAAACGGGCTGTGCGACGAGGCGACGCATAATCACAAGTGGCCGCTCACACCTACGAAATGGGTCACGAGTTTGACTTCGCCGCCACCAAAATAGTCACCCACGCTGGAAACAAAACAGGCCGAGAACTGATTGAAGCCTGGGCCTCGGATGAGAACTCGGTCAATCGATTTATCGATCTGGCGCCGGCGTACAGAGCCCTTCGTAGTCACCTCCAGTCGTGCGACATCGGTCGATGATTGGGTCTACGTGCCTTATAACTGCCGCTTGTCCTGTTTCTGCTGGGGCTTGTCTACTGCAGGTACGTCTACGAAATAAGATACAACTTAAGCAAAAAGCCAACTCACGGCAGCCTGTCCTTCTCCCTAACGTGCGAAATTAGATCCAGTTGATCTCGGATCCTTTACCGTCACAGGTGTCAGCGAGTTGACAATTCACGCGTACGACACGATTTATCAAAGAGTCTCCTTTTTTTTCATCGCATCATCTTGCAATGCACACTACATCAGCTACTCATACATACATGCCCTTTGCGGTTGTCGCAGCCGAAATGGAGTCAGACTGCTCGTTGACTCCGCCTCACTCGTCAGTCCGCGGTTGACGCTTGTGCGTGGTCCTTTCGGCCATGCGAGCACTTCGGTGAGATAGTCACACCGGTCACAGGACATCCGGTTGGGACTGCCTACTTCTCCGCAGACGTCGGCTGTTGGTGCCGTATGATTTTTTTTTTCGTTTCTCCTGTTGAATCTGTCCGGACTGGTTCGGGCCTTGGGCGTAGCGGCTGGGAAGTGGATGCCATATATCCTTCATTCGCGATTGCCTCGGTAAGCCGAACTAGGAGCAGAAAAAACAGAGTTCACGCACTCGATTGCCAATGTGAAAATGTCTCCGCTGCGGCAGCAAGAATCCAGGAACACTTTGTAATCGCTATGGTTTCGTATATCGGGGTCAACAGACAGAGATCTAATCATGGCGGCCACCACCCATGAAAGAAGAGTCAGCAGTGGTCTTTCGTATACGACGTCAAGACAGACTTTCGACTCACTGTTCACCAGATGCATCGTTAGTGTTAAGCGGATAAAAAATTGACAGATCAACTCACTGATGAGAAACCATGAAAGAATTACCACTTTACGCAGAGGTATTGGTAACCTTCATTTTTTACATTACTTGAACCCATCTTCACGCTCTTGACTCTATTTCCACTGCGCATTCAGATTCTGCATTCGAAGTTGTTTAGCGCTAGGTCCAGTCTTTAGTTAGAATACCTTTAAGCCATCATGCCTAGAAGCGTTAGACACGGGAATTAGAACCCCCTTAATACGGATTGCCTCGGTCTAAATTCCAGGTGGAGCTCAGATCGAGGTCCAGAGTTAGGATAATTTTTGGGGTTATGAGGGGAAGAATAAGGGTTGTGGTTAGGGTTAAAGTGAAGACGCAAGAATAAGAAAACCTTGGAAGCAATACTTTAATAATGGGAGGGGCTCCTATTCCACCCCTCCCCGCAACCACGAATTCTGCCATTTCCAGGAAAGTAGGTATTGGGTTAGGGTTAGTTTTGGGGATACAAGGATTAAGCATCGAAGTGTAAGGCTGACAGTTAGTGCTATAGCTAAGAGAGGTTTAATGCTATCTGTATGTTTAAAGCTTGAGCATAGGAATAGGTTTCCGCTGGAATTAAGCTCGAGGTCACCTGAGGTACGGCGCATCCGTGCAGTCGTGTCATCACTTCATCGGGATTTTACTATGCCTTCTGATTCACTTCCATGATAAGACATTTACGTAAAGCCAACATCGGTTTCGGTGTTGTCTGTGCTGTTTCTACACGCAACGTTCCGGATAGGCTAGCGCATTAATACGGATGTAGTTTAAATGATAGGAAAATGCCTTGCTGCACGGATGACTCATCTATGAAATGTTCCACATTCCTGTGTTTCTCGAAGAAGGTCTGTAGCCATCTTCACAGGTAAACTCTTCTTTTTGTATTTATAAGTCGCATACTAAATGCTGTCTACAATTTATTTAAGCTAAATTGTTACCTTTCGGTTTATCTTTTGGAGTCCACTGTATGTGTGTTGCAGTGTATCAACGTGTATTTTGTCGTTTTGCCAAAACACTTTGGTAACATAAGCGGAAATATTTGTCTAGGCTACTTCATAAGTCCATTTTTCGGTGGCTCCAGTTGTAAAAGTCCACAGTCAATTCACATTTCGCTGGCTAACGCAAACAGCAAGAGTGCCGCGGATATGACAGACAGCTTGGTAGCAATAAGTAGACAGGGAAACGCTATAATATCTGAACTGCGAGAATGCATATAACACTGATGGTGGTAATAATAATAAAGATGTACTTACGAATTTGAAAACTTGTTCCACATTCAAATTATGCTGATTACTCGAGGACCAAATCAAGAGTTGTTTTGACTTACCATTTATTGGATTTGAATCAGAAGAACTTAATGATCCCCAAGGAGCTGAAATGAATTACGCGTTTTATCTATTAAACTTTTCCCGACGTTAAATATACGAAAATCTGTGATCAGAGGGCCGCCACAATCGCCCACATGTGGACGGGAAAAAGTGGAAAAGAACAAACAGGGCTGTCGCATTTCAATCTGCCCGTATGCCACTAACGTGACTTTCTTGGATATATTTAGTGAAACTAGGTTGAAGATACGTAATAGAAGGATGAAAATTGGTTTGATTCTGATATGAGTCAAAAGTCACTCGTTTGACATTTGATGCAAACTCGGCGCTGATACTTATCGAAAGACTATCCATATTCGTGAGGTTAATCTAGTTTAGTATGTCTAATCACCGTTTGTTACAGGCAGCACAGAATTTTCCATCTGCATGCTGACATCTGAATCAGATCCAGATTTGGCTACTTATCAAGAATTATTTAAGTTCGAGGGGGTCCGTGATTCCAGCACATATCGTTCCCCTTCAGGAAGCAATTTAAAATGAAAACATGATGAATAATCAGCAGTCTTTTCAGGTCTCTAGCTTACGATAATTTTCATTATACATTATCTCCACATTTATGAAGCACCAGGTCGCTGCCCTTTTTCATAATTGAGGCGTAAATATTTTTAGTTATTTCTTCACACCAGGGAATGTAGCTGTTCTTCAGTGGTTACATGTGCCTTAGTAGCTGAAAACACTTTTGCTTTTTATCAAACATTTATGTGCCACAAATAGGTACGTGGAAGCGACATGATTATGGTATGCATTGTTTTCCCCAGACGCTAGGTTGATGCTCTTAGCAAAGTAGAGACTAGGAGGAATAATTGGCAAGATTCTCATGTTGTTGCTTTTTAATTCCCCCCATTGACGAGCCTATCCACTTGCAGCTGTGTCGGCGAAACACGCGTGTATGGAGTTTTGACTATTATCCATGCTGTTAATAGGGAATCACCTTACCCTAAAGTATACTACTAACTGCCTGTCCACAGCTAATGAATATTACGCGGCTATTCACTGTGGCTGATGGATTTTGGCCCAAATATGCGTATATAAAAACTTCGATCTGATTCTATGGACCTTAAATAGGTGAGATCGCAGTTGGTAGCCAGGAATGGCAATGTACGTTGATATTGACGTTGTACTTATTTGTTATCAGTAGGTGTGTTTGTTTTGCTTGGGAAATTGATTATCAGTAGGTGTGCTTCTACTGCGTGAGGTAAGTCGGACATCTTTGGTATGGGTGTTGGGTTTGGTGTGGTTTACGGTTAGGCGTAGGTTGGGTTTTAGGATTAGGGGTTTGCTTTGCAAGGTGACGGTTTGGCTTTAGGGTTGGGGTTCGGCTTTAGGGTTAACGGTTAACGATTAATGGTAGGGTCAGGCTTAAGATTACCGTTAGGGTTAGGGTTGCGTTTGGTTAGGGTTAACGGTTAACGACTACTGCTTACGGTTAGGATCACGGTTATCGTTAAGGTTAGGGTTAAGGTTAAGTTTAGGTTTAGGGTTGAGGTTACCGTTAAGGTTAAATTTAGGGTTATGGTTAGAGTTTCGGTTAGGTTTTATGTTAAGTTTAGGGTTAGGGTTCAGTTTAGGACTAAGGTTGGGGTTTAGGTTACGGTTAAGGTTTAGGTTAGGATTTAGGTTAAGGTTAGGGTTAGTCTTAGGATTAGGGTTAGGGTTAATGTTAGGGTTGCGGTTAAGGTTAGGGTTAAGGTTCGGGTTAAGGTTAGTGTTAGGGTTAAGGTTAGCGTTAAGGTTAAGGTTGGGGTTGAGGTTAGGGTTAGGGTTAAGTTTAGGGTTAAGGTTAATGTCTGGGTTAAGGTTAAGATTAGGGTTATGGTTAGGGTTAAGGTTTGGTTTAAGGTTAGGGTTAAGTTTTGGGTTAATGTTATTTTTAGGCTTAATTTTAGGTTTAGGTTAAAGGTTAGGGTTCAGTTTAAGGTTACGGTTACGGTTAGGGTTAAGGTTAGTGTTAGGCTTAGGCTTAGGGTGAGGGTTAGGGTTAGTTTTAATGTTAGGTTTAATTTTAGGGTTACGGTTAAGGTTAGGGTTAAGGTTAGTTTTAGGCTTAGGTTTACGGTTAAGGTGAGGGTTAGGGTTAATTTAAAGGCTAGGGTTAAGCTTAGGTTTACGTTTAGGGTTAATGTTATGTTTTGCGTTAAGGTTAGGGTTAAGGTTAAGCTTAGGGTTGAGGTTAGGTTTAAGGTTAGTTTTTGGGTTAGGTTTGGGTCGAGGTTAAGTTAAGGTGAGGGTTAGGGTTAGGGAGTGAAGTTACGGTTAAGTTTAGGGTTAGGCTTAGGTTTACGTTTAGGGTGAGTGTTAAGGTTAGGGTTACGGTTAAGTTTAGGGTCAAGTTTAATATTATGATTAAGGTTCACTTTAGGTTTTAAGTTACGGTTAGGGTTGAGGTTTACCTTACAATTTGTCGCCGGGATTTACGTTCCTGCCCTGAACATAACCGTTCGTCCTTACAGCGGCTTTTCGGTGTTTAGGATTTCGATTGATGATTAGATTTCATAGGTCTGGGTCTTGCGATTAGTGCTTCCTTCTGGGACTTCTCTGCGCTCATTTCCGATGGGTTATTTGGTTTTGCGCTTTAGGTTACCCTTACCTATTCCTGCAAGCTGCAAAACCCGTTTATTCCTTCAGCAACGCGCAACGTTTCCCGCTTAGGTTTTCTGTTTCCATATCCCGTCTCCTGTACTAGAAGTACCCGATGACGTATGGGTGGGCTGTTAGCACCTTTGCATTCCCAGTCCGCGTCCGTTTTTCCTTCCATTTCGATTATGTGGTCGCATTTTACGCATTGCGATAGTGCTTTACCCAAATACACGCCCCCCCCCCCAACCCAAATGGCCTTCCTACCCAGCACTTCCGTTTTACAGTGCCTTTCTGCTTTGCCTTTCCCGCTACATTGTCCGGCCTAGACGTCCGCCTGCTGACCGGTGCAGTTTCGCATGTACCGCACTTGGGTTCCATGCCTTCAGTGCTTTGCGGGTAGCCTCCCCCCCAAATATTCGGTCCGACCCGGAGGTCCTTTTCGTCCTTCTTGGTTCGCCTCGTCCCGTCCTATTCAGGTTTTTCGCATGCCTTTCCGTATTGTCGGCGTTCTTGCTGGTTAATCGCCTTCCCCCCCCTTTGTCCGCTTTACCGCCGCCGGGACACTTTACGTCTATGGGATTTAAGACAGTGTCCTCTCCCGTTCGCCGGGTTTCCCTCCCCCCTTGCACTATGCTTTCATTTCGGCGTCCGACCCCACCTGCTTCCGCTTCCTGTGCGGTCCGTCTCTTTAACTTGGCCGTAGCCATCCTCCTTTCACATTCGTCCACCTTAGGGCTCGCAGGCAGCAGTAAGATTACGGCCACCCGCAGATTCAAGACTATCCTGTTTTGAGACCAAACCACCAGCGCGGCGTCACACAATGTGTCCTTCCTTTCATCTTCCGATCGGCGGCATAGGCGGCCTTCTGCTCGCGCAGACCAACCGCCAGGGTTGGCATACACGACTGCAGACAAAATGAAGGCCATGTCTTTCAGTGGAACAGATTTCGCTATTGTTACTAATAGTTTACATAAACTTGGGCTTTGGGCGTCCGCATTCTCTCCGTTGCGGCCTTCTCCATTGACAAGTAGTTGTTCAGTCTCCTTCGTTTTACTTCCGTCTTCGGTTGCTTACAGAGCTAAAAGAGTAGGGTTGTGTTACCGGTTCTGGCCTCACCTTCGTACTTACTGAGCTTCGCTTTGGTTTTCTCCTTCATTTCCTACAACCGGATACGCTTGGGCAACATGGGTTAGGAACAGTTCCCATGATTCCGGTAGGTTACTTGCGTTCACACCATGCCACAGGGGGTATTGGGCTTCATGTACGTGTTCCCAAATTTTTCTCCCTTTGATGGGTTCTTTGTCGCGTAATTTCTTCTTAAGTCTGCTCCAGTAGGCCTCTATGGCATTGGTATTCCTTTTGCTGACGGGATCAACAAAATTAACGGAATGGTTAACCGTCAGATGCTGATAGCCCTCCTCGGTCAGCCGGGCGTAGGCTTTCCATTGGTCCGTCACTATAATACTTCCCGGGGCCACCCATTTCTTTATTACGGCCCTCAGGGAAGGCCACGTACGGTCGTTCACTTGTTCAAACAGAACCTTCCGTCTGTTCGTGTCGTACATGCCTACGAATGCGTGATTAAGTGAATTACGTTACCCAAAATCCAGTTCTGTTTCGTACAGCGGCCGATGTTGTATTTTCGTCTACTTATCATAGTTTCGTCGACTTGGACTTCGACGTTTTCACCTCCCAGCTGTCTCACTTCCCTGAGAAGGGCTTTCGTACATACATCCCTCCATATTGCATACCATTTGACCGCGGTATTGGGACTGATGCCCACGGACGCTGCACATCTCATTGCACCTGTTCCTTCCAGAAAGGCAAGCGCCGTTTTCATTATCTTTGGCAATGTGAGGCGGCTTCGTTCAAACACTGAGGCCGTCCTCAGTGCCATTTTAGTCCTGCACTTGGTACAACTATTGAGTAAATTTTACTTTCCGTATCTTTACCTGATGGCATAGCCGTCCATGTGTTGCCGCAGGATTCGCAACCGCATTGGCATTCGGTATCGACACATTAATTGGGCGGCCAGCAGTCGTTTTCCCTGTAAATACTTCACTAGGTTCGGTGACTGAATCACATCCGGGAATTCGCTAAATTTGATTGGCTGACTGACTTGGGGAGCTGCCTTCCTCGGCTTTCCTGCTGTCCGCTGTCTAAATGAGGAGAAAATGTCGAGTGATAACTGGTTAGCCGTCCGGTTTTCTTGTTCAACTTTTTCACTTGGCGACCACCACCGCCCGCAGCTACGTAGTTCTGCTTTTTTAATTATGCCACAACGTATGCCGTCTACTGCGGCTTATTTTCGCTTACTTCTCCATTATCCGCACCAACACCTACCGTAATTGGGCTTCCTTTTCGTTAATTTTACCTTCGCTCGTCCCCTGGTTGTCATTAATGACGTTGCGTTCGGTTTTCCGTGTCGCTATGCAGATTGGTCTTCACATTCGAGGCTTATTTTCTATTGGTTCCTTGGGCTCCACGGTTTTTTTTTCAATTTCTGCCTTCCTTTACACCGCATTAAAACTTTCCCACATTTATTCGGTTAGCTTAACTTTTCCTCCGAAACTACCGTACTCATACAGCTGTCCTTCCACTAACCCCACCCGTATAACCCCCCTCCCACCATTCTCGTAAGACAGGGATCCTCCTATCCGTCTACCCATTCCTGGCTACCAACTGCGATCCTACCCTTAAATATCCTGACTTACTCCAAGTTCGCAGTTATTTTCAAGCGAAATGGAAAAAGTAACAGTTTGAATATTGGAGTATCTAGCAGCAAGCAGACAGGGGATGTTGGAGCGGCTGGGATGCCATGAAGGGCAAGTATTGAATGTGCAAGCCCAATCACAGGAAAGGGTGCAAGGACGCATACAATAAGGGGGGATGTTGATATTGAGTTTACCAGCTACGCAGACGGACGCGGTTATTAACGCAATCTGTGGAAGGCGTTAGGCAAATTCACAAATGTGTCATACGTCAATCTTAAACTCTCCCACGGTAGGGTGAAGGACGTCAATTAGTTGTCGGCATACTGTGGATCGTGTCATAGGGGAATTAAAAGAATGGGTGGTGGGTATTACGGGTGGGCGGCACGCCAAAAAGCAGGCTGACCGATGCAGGAACATACAGAAGAGGTCGGTGGCAAAAGCCATACCGACAGCTTATTGCTAACTGTCCTGTCATTACCCTTAATTCTAAACTCGACACCAAATTTAATCAAATTCATAAGCTTAACCAAAAACACAGTCCTGATAAACCATGGCTACTAAAATGAAAGAAGTAGACATTATATTGTAACAGTACTTAAGCGTACGTATTCAGTCATTACCCTGTTGGCTTTGTCGTGGTTTAGGTTCTTGTATGCTAATTGTAAAGCTTGATATCAAGACTCCATTAATTACTGCTAAATGGATGGAATATTGATGCTTGCATCTCTTTTATGTCGGATTTCCACTCTCCTACATATGCTTCATTATTTCCTTCATCATGCTCTGCCTCACCCAATCTAGATAAATGATCAGCGTTTTGTTTTGCTCGCGCTTAAGAGCCGTGTTCACAGTGCTGACTGTGAACTATAACATTTTAACTACAAATGATACTTCTCCGCGATACACGCGAAAATCCCGACTGAATACGTGGTAGCGAGGTTAACGAAAGAAAGCACGACTATTCTTAAATTCCAGTTGACGAATAACTGGTAATAAGCCTTTAGATCGTAACGACGCATCTTCTATACTAATGCGGTAAGCAGGGATTTACTGGTGGATTGAGTATCATATTCACATAAAATAATGTGCAGTCTAGATTCTACGTAGTCAACGCGGTGGTTTTTATTGTATTTCCCGACGCTTTCAGGATAAACAAGCTACAATATTTGAACTTCAGCACATTTCAAAATATGAACCTGTGAAGAAACTTCACGTCCCAAACTGATCCGTTTTGCATATTCGAACGCGGACATCGAAACATTTAGCCTCGTATTAGGCCAATTTACTCTTTTCTTAGGATTACCTGCCTATGCATGTACCTGGGTTTTCAGCGCAGCAACGTCGTAAGCGTACTCATGATCCGTAATGCGTCAACCGTGGTCTTCTGAGACACTGGGACTTACTGTCAGTTTTAGATCAAGAGACATGCTGTTTCCGTAACTTAATAGAGTTTAACAGAGAATGCAGACGTCAGCGAAGGCCACGAGTGTTATCAAGAACGCCAGTCTCCCGCCGTTTGTGTGGACTTTGTTTCATTTTTTGTTATAGCACACTTGTGGCAAAGGGGTTTTTCGCTATGGCGTACCATTATTCATGGTTAAACACGAAGTCACTATATACGAAAAAGGCGTTCATATGCCGTTTGGCCAGAATATTCAAACTTTGGCGCGATGGAGCTCTAGTTGTCATCTCGCTCACTATGTCGAAGGCGGACGCGACATTGGAATATAACCATCCCCTCTTGCTTTGTTGCTACTGGGGTTTGTTGGGCAGACATCCATATTATGTTATGAAACTTAATGATAGCATTAGTGGAAATCTTTCCTTCGGGTTCGTTCGCTTGTACCTCGATGGTCCAGTAAAGGTTTGACCATCGTTTTGGCAGTTCCGCACTGCAATCGTGCGCCATAAAGTCACAGAAAGGTATCGTGACGTCTTTATACGGCAATGTACTAAGATATAACGTTTTTGGTAAGATGCAACATTTAAGCATATCAACATCTGGTTATAAAGTGCGATAAAACGAACAATTAGGACTTTAGTATAATATCGTTCTGACAGGGAACATGAAAGCATTCGACATTGGCTTTAGAAATATGGGCGAGCGTATGGCTTCCACTGGGGCTCAGAAACAGTTAGCCCGAACAGAAAAAGCCCCCAAAACAAGGCAAATACTACACTTCAAAAACAATCAGCCTCTTTCTAACAAACGCGGCTGTGTCCGTATTCTATTACAAAGAGTTGAAACACTGCAGAACACCAGACGATAAAAGAGTTGAACGACAGTACCTTCATGACCTCTTTCGAACCAATGGAACAAAGCTACTTTATGAAGTCAAGCAAGCGCTGAGTGAACAGACGACGGCCACAATAAGAAAAACCCGAAGTCTTGGGGCTATTCCTTACATTAAAGGAGTCTTCAAGGCGGTTTCACGACTGTTACCACCCGCCAGGATAGGCATTGCCCATCGACCGCAGGCAACAATTCGTCGTCGTCTGATGCAACTCAATGACATACTGCCACCCACTGAAACCTCAGCAGCTGTCTAGGAAATACGTTGTAACGGGGAGACTGCAACTACGTTGGGGAAACCGGACGGGAATTGCAGACCCGCCTACATGAACGCAAACTGGCAACTTGGAGACTAGACCCAAACTCACAGTTTGCGACTCACATCGGAGAAACTGGCCGCAGTTTTGACCTTCAAGGTGCAACCATCTTAGGTCGGGGCACCTCAAGGACACAACGTCTCACACCTGAGGCTTGGTACTCAAATGCCAACTCTATCAACAGGCTTCTAGACACTCCTTCGGCCTAAAAGTCCTACGTCACTATATAGGTCGTGACGAGGACGAGACAGTCATACGGAGCTTAAGAATACCGAACCAACACGGCCTGTCGATCCATTCACCCAAAAGGGGACATAAATGCAGCTAACCCCAATTGAGGTCAGTCCGTGTATTTGAGGAAAATAGGCTTACGCCTTTGAACTCCCTATTTGCACAAAAAATCGATAAAATAATCGCTGTAACATCTGTCTGTCAAACCGACATTTAAATGTCTCCATAGATTGAGACATGACAATCGTCTCGGGCAGGTTATCCCACGGTTCCACGACACGGTTAAAGAGAAAATACTTTCTCACGTTCAATCTACCCTGGAGCACACGTAGCTTGAAGGGATATCTGCGGAGGTTAGTTATAGTGGCAAGTTGGAAAAAGTCGTCGCACCGAAGGGCTCACTCTAAGCCACTCACGATACGGAAAGTTCGTATCAAGTGTCCGCGCAACTGCCTATAATGCAGTGGATAAAGATTAAGGTTAGTTAGGCGGATCTCGTATGGATCTCATATGACCTCTTAGTAATTTTGTTGCTCGCCTCTGCACCCTTTCAAGCAGATTGGAATCCTGCTGCGTCCAAGGTCTCCGGGCCTGAATTGCATATTCAAGGTGCGGCCTTACAAACGTGCCAAAGACGTTGGAGAAGCATTCTTCATGGAAAACTGCAAATGCACACTTGATTGCATATAATATTGAAGTTGCGGCCTTGACCGCCTTACAACATTGTGTAGAAGGCTTTAGGCTGTCTGCAACCCAGACTCCGAGACCTTTTTGGGTTTATGCTTCTCGAAGCAGCATGCCGTTCAGATGGTATTGCCGCGTACTCGGGGTCTAATTTCCGAGGCGCAGTACGGTACATTTGTCCAAATTGAAGAACAAGAGCCGTCTGCGGGTCTATTTGTCCAATCAACAAAGATTTCCTTGGAAGTTGGCCTCATCGACGACACATAACAAAGGAGGCCACCAACATTCGCAAACGACGACCAGTAGGCCAAGGCAACGAAAGCAAGAAAAAAAATTAATCAGCCCAGTACCAACAAATTCGGTTGTGTATTCAAAATTCTGATCAATTTTTGCATTAAACGCTTTGATAATGGAGAGCCGCCCAAACTCTTCGAACCGTCATCCAAATAATTTCCTCGATCCGGTCAGCCGTTTTCTATCCTCAGATTACCGACCCGGATCTCTTACATTTGTTAACCTCAGTCTTAACGACCTATCTAACGGGAGTAGTAGTAATGGCGGTTATACGCGTGGGGCCGTCGAACGCAAGGAAAGAGAAATAAAGAAAGTAGAAAAAAATATAATTACTGAAAAAACTGTCAAATGCGTTCAGAAGATAAATGGTGAATAAGCCCGCAACTTCTAAAAGCTAACCATAGACTGTAGTCAGGGAAATTTTGGGCAGTCGAACAAACCGCCGTCAAGTAAATAAATAAAGCTTATGTTCCATGGGAAATAACCGTCAATGGTGATTGGTCGCCGGCGTTTATTGAAAGTTCAAGCATGTCAGAGTGAAAGCTATACCAGGAGACGCATTAACTATCAGGAACTTACAAAAAAGTGCAAAATAGAGGACAAGAAGGAAGTATAATAGGATAAGCTAGATGGCTGTAAAAAATAATAAAAAGAAGGATCATGTCTAGTAATGTAATTGGCCTGGCTTACGAATAGATATCTAGGTACTTGTATTGGAAACATGTGATGGATTGCAGCGAATACTCCAGTACGAAAACAAATTCGCATTTTGAATACTAAAATGCGCAAAGTCAATCTGTCGACGTAGGTATGAACAATAATATCCGTAAGTATATGGTAGTTTCAGTAGTAGAAACTAACGATAAGCAGTAACCTAATCCTTATTAAACTCAGACTACCGCCTGAAAAAAACCGCAAGACGCAGACGACCTCAGAGTGACATATCAACGTAAGCTGAGGAGATAGTGGAAATGCTGAACCCCGATAAGGTGGTGTAATATTGCCAAGACAGAGGACTGCCACCCAAAAGTTGGAAACATAAGTGTTGTTGGACTGTGCGACAGCAAATGTTCAGGAAACGCACTGATGATTGCGTCTTCAGGAGTAACCGTTTCGACAACACTGAGGCAGTGCGAAAAGATTCAATACATGACGCCAGCGACCTACCAGTCACGCAGGCTTTAAAAATCTGTCCCTCATTCGTATGAAGAGCCAGAATGAGGCAATGCCAAAGGGAAGTGGGAGTGTGCCACGCAACCACAGCCATGTGGGGACGGTATATGCCGAAATATAATTTCCACCAGCCTCAGTAGACAAAACGGACTGCTTGTCAGCCCAACAGCCGAAGTACAGACTTATAGGCCGCCGAAAATGCAATGTCGGTAGGCAAGAAGGCCATGATGGCTGCTTGAAATGTATGACAAAAAGCAAAAGAAGGGAGTAGTTGAGCAAGCAAACAACAGAACCTGTTAAGCCGTCAGGCCGATAAAAACAAAGTGCGTGGTGAAAGGCGGTGCGATTGTGACGGACGGACGAACGGAGAGCCTACTGACGCCTGCTGTCTGAGGGATACAATAGTAGACACCTAAATGCGTATTGGAGCCACGTGAAAAAAAGATTGCATGATGGAGGCCCTGAGTCAGGCCAAGCTGTGAAGGTCCATGCTGACGAGATACAATATTGTCTGTGATCTGGACTAAACACCGTCGGCCTAAAACAGGCACGGAACACCTTTCTGTCCCACATGACGGAAGTGTACCCCGTGAAGCAGCCAAGCAATTGACAAGCCCGATGGATCTGACACACAACAGTTAACTCTCTCAGCTGTAGGAATGTTCATGCGTATAAAGTAATTTCAAAATACTCAGCCCCTGATATGCCGTTGGTTGCGAATGAAATTTTCACATAATATCTAACACGTCCGGGGTAAGGAGTACAAAAATGAATATATATATATATATATATACATTCTGCAACGACTGGTACTGGGGGCGTTTGTTTTTAAGGTCAATAACCCAAGCCGGTGAAACACGCGGAGCAAGCCAAAGCAAAGGCCTAAGTGGTACGCGGGAAAGAATGCTATCTAACAACACCTAAAGTAGGTGGGCTAATTCACATATCAACGGAAATTCGGAAGCGCTTTTTCGTCCAGAAAAGACCAATTAAGTAGGGTTGTAAAAGTAATAATTGTGCGCGTAAGTATATAATAATTCACTTACCTCAGGATGCTCGCTCTCAAAAGAACTTCTTTTCGCCTGCATGTAAGAACTATACACTGAAAAAATGACTACGCATGTATCATGTATTTTTCTTATTGATTTTCGATGCCCTTAAATATTCAATTATATTTCTTGGGAAACGTGCATAAACATATTCATTCTCCTGCTCATTCGGCAGAAAATAGCGTCTTCGACTAATTTTATACTCGGAGAAAGATTATAATTCGGTTTTCAAAAAAAATTTCCAATTTCTGGATAATATTGAAAACGACCAGTCGTCACACTCGCTTTCAGGGTTTCCAAACAAGAGGTCGTATATTTCCTGCGTTCGGAAAACCATACATTTCTCTACGGTATTAAAAGGAGACCATACGAGGTTCATAAAATTTAGCAGTGAATTTGTGCCATATTGTTAATTTGAGAAGTCACATTGGTAAATGCAAAGAAATGACGTTTCATGAACAGCTATTTTCGGTATTAAAATATCACAATTAGAGACTTTTTAAAACCCAATTATACTCTTTTTCGGGTATAAATTTGGAAGCAGACGTAATTTCCTACTGAATGCGTAAAGAATGTATACATATGTAGGTTCCTCATGAAACATAATTGAATCTTTATGGGCGTCCAAAATCAATGTGAAAAATGCAGCTAAATATATAGTCATTTTTTTACAAAGTTATTGCATGCGGCTGTAAAGACGTTTAATCAAAACCCGGCATCTCGAAATAACTGAATTATCACAGAATTATGCTGCACTATGATACGTTTTACAACCCTAGTTAATTATTCGTTTCTTAATGAAAACCCATTTCAGAATTTCGGTTGACGTTTTATCAGTTAGTCCACCTACTGCACTTAAGAAAATAAAGTAGTGACTCTTATATATCAGTGGGTTTACCCCGGGTAAAAACCGTGCCCTTACTGAAATATGCTATAACTTGTCAAGCTCATATATTTGCGATTTACGATTGTCTTGATTAGATGGCTTGATTTCAGTCAAATTGAAGCATTAATATATCGATAAGTATTATTTAAGAGGCGGTGATGTTTTCGCAATTTCTGACATCTGAGGCTGGGATTGAAAGATACAGTATCAAGGAGAAGTTATTTAACGTCTAAGCATGCATCAGCTAGTGTTCACTGGGTCGTGCTGTTCTCAATCCCGCTACCAAGTTACTAATTGCTGACAGTAGCACTTGCAGCTTTTGCAATTTCCATCGACTCCATGCACTGATAATTGCATTCACTATCTACGGCAGTACCGAGGAGTGCGGTAAACAGTAGTGCGAGACATTGTTTAACGAAATGCGATGAGTACCACGACTGCTCGCTGTCAAACGGGAAATTTCGAAAATCAAGTTTTTGCTCTTCTCTATATCCACATGCCGGGACAGATGTTTTGCAAACTTTTCATTTCTTATGCTGTATAACCATTCCTAGATTGCCTCTGTGGCGTATGTGACCCCCCTGTCGTTAGAACATATCTGTTAGTACAAAGGCATATTTTCCTTTAGCGGGTTGGCAAAGGTGGTCGATCTGGTGGGGACGCGTGATTTGTAAGGCAATCCTAGTAAGCCATTGAAGGGTAAATCATTCCTTAATGCGTATGTTCTTTTAGGCTTAGGTTTGTTTTGCAAGACTGTCTGCAGTTAACAGCTTTCCAAAACCGCATGCTGGCATGACCAGAAAACTGAATTCAGATGCTTCTTTGTACGGGGAGGCGTATGCCCTGGTAGCTGGATGTCTATCAACTATCTGTCTGCAGCAATTAGCAGTACTTCAAGACACCAACACCAGTCTGCAGTCTGAGGGCATGCGGTTTGGAGTTGGATGTGGAGGTCGGGGCTATGGCTGTCTGGATGGAGACATGAAGACGACAGCGCTGATTCTGCGCCGCGCCCCTCCTGAGTGAAGTAGCTGGTCACAGGGGGGAGAGTAGCAAAAGAAAGTTAAATTACCATGTCACTGTAATCAGTCTGGAGATACGTGATGTTTACCAGCTGGTCTTTCTGTCTGCTAGAAGTCAGGGATTTTGAGAATGTGAAACATGACTGTTGTAGAACAGATGGCATTTAAATTATCAGTAAATAAACCCAGGCTATTTTTCACAAAATCTCCAGAGAGAACAGTTCCTATACGCATAGATTGCTATTTTTACTTGAAAGCATTCGATTTAACTGGTTTAAATGCTATCACTGGCATCAGAAGATCCAAAAAATTCGCCTTTCGAAACTCACTTTATGAGTATCCTCGCAGTTTGTATACGTAAGATGAGGCTACAAATGCGGTAATCTCTGATCCAAAACAGCTCACGAAATGAGTAATCATATAATAAGTATATGGAGGCTAGTTTGCTTTTTGTTTTAAGGCAAATTCTATTACAAAAAATCTACAAAAACACATGATTCCCTTCAGGGCCTCCAAGGCCAGCACTGTGTGCGGCGGCTTTTAAGCCCATTACTTGTGCCGTGGCGTAAACTAAAATAAAGCCCAGACCAGGAAAATTGACTCATTTTAAGTGTATGACTAGACCAACTGAAGCTCATATGAAAGGAAAATGTACTAACAATGCATTTGCGATATGTCATCAAGAGTAAACCATACCTCAGTCATTCAGCTGATCGAACAAATCAGGGAACTGCACTCAAGTTCGTTGAAGCGCAATTGGCACGTTGGATCAGCACATCTGATTTGCATTGATTTTCGATGCCCTTATAGATTCAGATGCACACATACACACACATATCCGTTGTTTTAAACATTTGGTAGTGAATTACGTGTTATTTAAATTTCGTATTGAAGGGGGTATAATTCGGAGTTAAGAAACTTTTCCATTTCCCGAATAATTTTGAACCCGACCAACTGTTACAATTGCATTTGGGGTTTCTAATCTACACTATATTTTCCATGAATGAACAATCATAAATTTCTGTACTGTACTAAAAGAAAACTGTATGAGGTTCGTTAGCCATGCTGTAAACATTACATGTAACATTAGTTAATACAGAGACACGATGCTTCATGAACGGTCACTTCATGGTCTTATAACATCTTGTGATCAATCATCCCCCTCCTTCAGGCATAAAATTTAAAGGAGACGTATTTTTCCACGACATGGTTTAAAGAATGAGTAGGTGTATGAGTTTTTCTGCGAAATATAGGGACATGAAAAATTAGGACGAAAAACTTACATCACTTAAGTAGTCATTCTTATAAAGTGTAGTTTTTTCCGGCGGCCCAAAAGAAGTTCGTTCTAAAACCGCCAACCCGTAGTAACTCAAATATCTTAGGATTATGCCGCACGGAAAACAGTAATACCGCCCGACTTCACTAACCTTATAACGCCGAAAACGCATTTTGGAATTTTGGCTGACATTTCCTGAGTTAGCAAACCTACTGCATGTTAAGTGCGACTTTGTTTGGTCTTTTCGAATCTTGACAGGGTGGAGCAGCGGATGAACAAACTCCTATGACCCGCAGACATCTAGGGAGTGTTCGGCTGAACGATCTTTAAAGAGCGTCCCTCTGGAAACTTTGTTAAAGCATGATCCTCACGTCAACCAAGGGTTCATTGACAGCTCGCGATGCCAACTGCGTCTTTGCCTGAGGCCCCTGTTTCGCAGAATACAGTTTTTTTCAACTTCATGCAATTCGTCTATGGGTTCCACAAATTCCTCATCTTCGGGCCACTACAGTGAAACAAATAAAATCTGGACATTTGGAGTAGCGCCTTTCGGGCGCGTCAACTGCCGGTGATACGTTTAAAGGTCATTGTGAGTGAGCTGTACACTGAATGATTGGGGCGGGGGGATTGGCCGCTACCTAGAAGACGCGCAAGAGTTGGGTTGCTAAACTGTCGGATCTTATTTCTTAACCGTACTTGCAGAAGACAAGCCGCAGCCTAACCCCTAACCCTAACCTCCAACCCCTAACCCCAACTCCTCAACCTTAACCCTTAAATCCTAACAGGTACGGCTACGAAATAAGATCTTTCAGTTTTATTTTTTTTAAGTCATTGGTTCTCGCCAAATAGGCTTTTTTATTGAGATACCAATCAGGACGCAGAAACGGACGCTCGGTTAGATAGGAACAACATTACTTTTCGTGACCTAACCCATGAGACGTGTTTAAATTTCAGCGATTACACCTAACTAAATATTAAAGAAGTCAAGTCCGGCAAAATGCGCTTTCGATTACTTATCATCAGGTCTGTGAACTAATACAAGGAAGGAAATAATAGCAAAAACAAATCATTCAATAAAATTCAGTATGGAGAGGGGAGCTCAGAGGTGAGGTGTCCGATTCTAGTTCTGTCAGTGCTTAGGGAGGGAAGGTGTCTGGCCCTGAAGGTGTCGCTTTGAAGATTGGGATATACTGCCTTTTTAAAGCCCTTTAATTTGCATCTACGCCCCCAATTGCTCCTATGGGGCATGTTATATTGGTCGGACGACTAGGCCTCTATCTAAGCAGATGCGAGAACACAAACCCATCAGGCTAAATCAGGGAAGAGACAAGTTTATCTCTAGCGCTAATCATTCGCAAACGGACACTGATGCGTGGACCCAATGTCAGACTTGCTAATTTGACTTTCAAAAATCAATAAAACGTCTGCTTCTTCAAAAATAATGTTTGTGTTAGGCGACCGTCAACTCTGACCAGTCGGCGCAAACACCTCTGAATCGTTTGGTCTTCCGAAGGTTCACAAGGACGGCCTGCAACCAGGAAGATGAAACGATCGCCGGATGTTTCGGACTCCCTTGACTGACTCTGTCTTTGATGATGGATTCGAGTAAGAACCGGAAACGCCTGGCTGATAAAGCTCTTGCTCTTTGCGACTGCTTTCTGGAACTCGCCTTTTCGTTTCTATTAACGATCTGCTGGTCACTCTGAATTTAGGTGCGTAAATATTTGCTAGACATCTTATCGGTCTTAATATACGTTCTGGTCCCAGAGTCAGTCCATGAAATCTGCTTGTACCTATCGGTCAGTTAGCACGAAATGGGAACATTTACGTAAGGTATTTGACCTTTCTCATGAAACTCCATGACAGAATCTGATATAAGAATCGTCGGACGTTTTATACGTTGAAAACTTTGCTCGCTATATATTCTTTTCGAGAAAATATCCTTTTCATGTGCAGAAAATGTCTCTACACAATTTTCTCGAGCAGACTATTTAACAATTTGAGCAAAAAATGATCATTGTGAGATAATCGGGAAATTTGCCACTCTTATACCTGTCCTGGTATTTGATTTCATATTTTGGCTTTTTGTCCATAAAAAGTGAGTAATTTACTCGAGAGTTCTAGCAAACAGAGCCTTTTGAAGTTAAAAATAGATTTGTGTCCGATGTTTACCGTGAGAATCTGTTTGCTGACGAACAGGTAATTTTATAGAGAACTAACAGTTTTTTCGATTTTTAAAGTCTGTTTATGAATTCTCTGCGATCTCGTGCCCTAAAATGCAGTCGGTAACGCACGCAGGCAATCATTTGTTTAAATTGACCAAAATTGTCTTGTCACTTGGAAAATTGTGGAATTCGACATCCAACTGACTATCACCAAAACGTCGTTTCCAGATTTGGTCATATGAGAGATTACTTGTGTGCGGTCTAGTTTCTACATATACGTAGTTTAAAGATGGAACCCGCAAAACACTAACAATTTCAGCAAAATACAGGTAGTTGTATGGCCAATCCGCCATGCATCCACAATCATAGAATGGAGTCTAAACCAAATAGTAAAAAAAACCGCAGTGCAAAAAGGAAGTTGTGGTTTCTATTTTCGGTGATATAAAATATCAGCATTTTTAGTACTATCAAGAGAAAATGGCTAAAAATGTCAAGTTTATCCTTAACTCCACCATACAAAAGGCAAAGCACACAGACGTCAGTCTACGTAATGTAGTATTAAAATGGAAACCTATTAGAAGTTTTCTGTTTGATCGAAGTCATACTCGTTGTTGAATTTTGGTGTGAACGTTCATTTTCTTCATGTTTACGTGCATTTTTAAATATAACCAGATCGACCATCTTTATAAAAAATAACGCTTAAACGCTCAGTAATGTGGTGACTACCTTCAAGAAATATCTTAATGTTAAGGTTTAATTAAATACCTAATACAGAATCCGTCTTTATGGACAGCCGACTGAAAACACTGAAAAGCATGAAATATTCAGCAGTATATCAAAGCCGATCGGAAATTCGACGTAATGCACAACGTATGAAAAGTGCAAATTATTTCTGCGGAGAAAATATCCTCTTAAAGTACACTACACGATATGCTACCATTAATTACGATAAATCTAATTAAATGATTAGTCATCGACTGGATTGGCCACATGTGACCTTTATTCCTATATAGTCCATGGTGGCAAAATCGAGCAAATTTATGTTTGCCTTACTGAACTGCATCTCCATTTATGCAAACGTACTACGAATTCCAAGAAAACCTCTTCGAAATCTGTGTTCAGAATGTAGGTTGTTAGCAAACCGCTATACACTATTTCCTAAAGTATATTACAATACAAACTTCGCTAAAAGGCTACCTTTAAGCATAATTCTATTTTTGCTGCCGTATTCACTCGGCTGTTTGCATATGTAGGCTTGTTATGCATCGTAAATCAGGGTTCACTTAATTACAAGCATTTCAGACTTTTTTTAGAACTATTTGCTTTTTTGAAAAAGTTTGGTATTGCCTTTAATATTCATTTTGTTCTCAATTTTCTCAAGGTCATTCTGTGTCAATACAGATGTTGAACCCACGCATTTGTGCCAGTTGGCGAACGATTAACCATCATTAGTAAATTTCGACATCTTTTATCCTTTAGGTCACGTACAATACTCAGTTCTTTTTCCAAAACTAACATTACAGGCTAATAAACGGCTTTGCCATGAGATCCTACCTTGATCTTCTGTTAGCCGTTCTTCATGGACGAGTTGCAAAAATCGCCACTAAACGACTCGACCAATGAGCTAGGACATTACGGCCGTTACGCTGATTACCTCTTCTCAGGCGTCATCACAGAAACCAACCAAGATATCCTCTAAGATGCTATAAATCAGGCGCATTTCTCAATGAAGGTTACTGTGCCAGTTTGGGCTCTTTCCTAGATATCCTACTAAACAGAGGAGCTGATTGTGACGCTTAAAAGAGCGTTAGGGAAGAAAGCCCAACCTGGAAAATTTATGAACATACACAGTTTCGCTTTCCTTCAACAAAAGCGCAATGCTATTCTTTGTTTAACACAAAGGTTTAGAAACGTTTGTGCGGCAGACAACATCGATGAGATGCATAGAATGTTCCAGGACCTGCTTCAAGCGAACGCGTATTCCGACAAATGTGCTGTAAAGAGCATTACAGGACGACCCGTAAAACCCATCACATTGACGACGGGCAAGAAAGTTCTGATGCTCAAAGTCCCTTTTCAACGGGGCGCAAAGAATGAGCTCCTGAAAAGACGCCTTAACCAGGCTGTGCTACGAACTTTCTCCGCAGCGCACCTTACGGAGAGGGTAAAAATAGGTTTACGGCTCAGAAAACTTCCATGTACACGTACTCACTTACTTATTGCTATCTAGCAAGTTATCTGGGTTGCACGAATGGGCGCCTATCCAAAAGAATACGGAAACACCTCCTGGCATGTTTCAGAAAAGACAAAAATAGCAACATAATCAGCGCCGTTCTCGCATATGTTTTTGATTTGCACCATCATTTGGGCCCCAAATAAGCTTTCTGCGTGATGTTCAAGGTCCCATCGAACTATCTTAAGCGCCCGCTAGCTTAGCAGGAGCTGATACCATCAGGTTACAGAAGCCGGTATCGTGTCTGCAAAATAGTTAGTGCATGCTCAACATCTTCTACGCCCAAGATCGGTTAATTGCATGCACTTCTCGGCACCCCTCATCCTTTGCACGGTTGTACCTAACTCTCACTGCCACCTAACTCAATGCTCTTATTACCCCCCCCTCTTATCCTCACACGCTAAAAGTATTGTAAGGTAAGCTGAAATCAATTTCTCTTATTATCACATCTTTCACCTCTATACACTCCCCATACAAATGTACTGGCCCAACGACAACTTTGCTGACAATTTACAGTATATGTGCTAACTCATGAGATGTTGAACGAATTTCTCAAATGCGTTTTCGACTCGAATAGATAACTTAACTAAGATTTTAATACAAGTGACCGTGCGGCACAATTCCAAAATAATTCAGTTATCTCAGGGTGCCCCCGGCTGGCTGCAAATCTACACTCGGTAAAAAGTGACTGCCTATGTAATGCAAATTTTTCTCACTAATTTTCGATGCCCCTTTAAATTCCAATATATCGCATAGAATGCATGCCTTAAAATATTCCTTCGTTTACTTATTCGGTAGAAAATTACGTCTTCCTCAAAATTTATACTTTGATGCAGTGTATAATTAGGTTCTAAAAACCTTTCTTGATTCCCGAATAATTTTGAATTTAAAATACCATTACACAGTCATTCAGGATTTTAAATTACCGGTTGCACATTTTCTGTGTTCAGAAATTCGCATCTTTCCATGGGCTATTGAGAAAATACCATTTGGAGTTAATAAAATGATGCAGTGGATTTTAATCATATTGCATACCGTGGAAGCAGCATTAGTGTGTGCAGAAACATGATGTTCGATGAACGGGCATTTCACGATCTTAAAAAATCTAATAATTAGGGACTTTTTTTAAAACCAAATTATACCATACTTTCATGTATACACTTTAAAGAGGACTTAATTTTCAATCAAACTCGTGAAAGAACGAATGTTTTGATGCATGTTCTATATGAAATATATCTGAAGTTTTATGTTCATCGAAAATCGATGACGAAAATTCATACTAATCAAGTAGTCATTGTTTACGGTTTTTAGTTTTTCAGCCAGTTGCAAAGAAATTCTTTTAAAAGCCGGCATCCTTAAGTAACTGAATTACTATGGGAGTATGATGCATGATCATTTATACTGCACCCATATGTACTCATTCCGAAACCAAGACGCAATTCGGAATTTCTTTTAACATTTCATGCTTTTGCACATTTACTGTACGTATGCTTGCCAAATGGTCTTCTGAATACTTTCATTATGATTTTTTCAACATGATTCCTCATCTACTGATCAGAGGGCTAATGGTTATATTCCCAAAGTGTACAGACATCGACCTTAAAATCTAGACGTAGGTTTATGGCTCTCGGTTCGCTGACGTTAGCGAACCAATTTTCTGGTAAGGTGAGCCAGATAGCAGAGTTTGCTGCAATCAACACCACACAATATGAGTCTAATATTTTTCCATAGGGGATGGGAAACACGCCACTGACCTTTGGGTCTTACCCAAATTGTCTGCTCGTCTTACGGTCAGGTCAAATTCACAGTGCCAATAGGAGTTGCTATAGCATCAGGCTACCCTTAATAAAATGCGAGTAACGAGCTCTGTATGCTAGTAAAATGTTCACATCCATCGTTCTGCTTTCTACTCTATTCGGTTATGCCTATACGTAAGCATGACATACATATTTGTACTTATTTTTGTCTCAGTCATGCCTATATTGTTGCCTCTCAGACGAACTTCTCTGACTTCGAATTATATTTCTTGGAATCCAAATTTATATATATATATATATATGCAGTTCGTGACCTAATAGATGAAAGGTCAAGACCTTCACACAAAAAGCCCTTACAGGGCCTGGCTTGTTCGCCCTGCATCCTTAAACGTTAGAAAATGCAAAAGAAGCGACTGATCTTTAAAGAAGTATTGTCTACCTGACGAAAAACTACGTATTAACCAGGAAATAAAATATGGAACCAAAAAAACGTCAAATCAGAAAAATGACTTTATGACAGGTCAATTATTTAAAGCCTAGTATAAAGCAGGACTTATAAAAAATGGTGACAAAAATAAATAAAAATACAATATATGAGTAGTTCGTTGACTTTCCTTATGCTTTGGTTACCTCTGTGGTTCGGGAGGACATGCATACAATATGGATATCGATGGTGGTTGGTTCAATATAATTATCAAGCACAAAATTCATCTTTTGTTGAATAAGTGTTTTTTGACTTTTCCCAATTTCTTCTTATTAGAGCAAGTAGACTATCCATTAAATTGAACTCCGAGAGTTTTGTTGAATTAATATAAATTTTACACCACAGAGGAAGAGGCTGGTTGTTGTCTAAAAAATTAGACTGTCGTAATCTAAATCCGAATCATACCTACCTCCCTTAAAGGCCGAACAGATGCATTATTTGGCAAAAATATTTTCTTAATTCGACATCGATTGATGCCTTCAATCCCAAATGCATCCTTTGCGATGTAACTATTCCCCCGGATTTCAATGGTTTCTGTCGTCGACCGCCAAACAGGGCGCTGTCCGAAGTAATGGCCAAAACAAACCATCAGGTGTTGGTAGTTCTTGAATGTTTTTGACCATTGGGGTTGTTCTCGTAGAAAGTTCCTCTCACAAATAATCACCTTGGCCGACTTCGGAGGCTCATCTAAAAATATAAAGTCGTCACAGAAATATAGCATATGCGCAAAATCCTGAACTGTTAACCGAAATTCTGAAATGCGTTTTCGACTCGAGGAAATCTGACTTGTATAGGTTTGTAATATTAATCACTGTACAGTGCGATCTTTTGGTAATTTAAATAATTCATGATGGCTTTTGAAGGGTATTCTATCCGCCCGCCTACGAAACCTACACTGTAAGAGTGGCCACTTGCGTAATATGAATGTTTGGTAAGATGTGGTTATGCAGCCGCACCTTTTGACTTCTCGCGTTCGATGTTTCGGGGCTTGGCTTTACGACATCGGTTGAGGATTATGGCAAGGGTTAGGGCTTACCGTTGGGATTAGACGTTAGGGTTCATAGTTATAGCTAGGGGTTAGGCCAACAATTTCTCAACCATTCAAATTACAACCGCGCATTCTCAATAGCTTTTTGCATGCAGTTACTTAACCTCGTCTCGTTTACTTTGCCTGGTCCGACTGCAAAGTCCCCTATTGTCGTGGCTGAAGTTTGTTTTCGCCTTCATAGCCAAATCTGACCGAATTTTTCCTACTGATTTTCGATAACTTTACAAATCTAAATATACTTCATAAAAAACACTAAAATATTCACTGTTCAATACATTAGGAAAGAGAATACGTCTTTTTTAAGTTTTATTCTTGAAGGAATGGTGTAATTTACTCTTAGAAAGTTTCTGCTTATCAGATTTTAAAGACCGTGAAATGCCCGCTTCTGAAACACGGAGTCTCTGCATTTATTCATGATGTTTGTAAAATTTACAACGTGGTCCAAATCCACTGTCAACTTTTATGAATCCCTTATCGTTTTCTTTTGATTGCGTATAGGGAAGTGTGATTTACCATACACGGAAGATATATAGCCTGTAGTTTCGAAACCCCAAATGCAGCTGTAACGGCAGGTCGGGTTCAAAATTATTCGGGAAATTAAAAAACTTTTTAAACTAATTTACTCATTTCCTTTAAGTGTAATATTTGAAAAAATGAGATTTACTTTCAAATGGGCCAAACAATGAATGGTTTTTAGCATGTTTTACGTGCAATATACTAATATTTATATGGACATCAAAATCTGTAAAAAAATCCGAAGTAACCTAAGTGGTCATTTTCTACAGAGTGCAGTATTCTGCCGGCCGCTGTAAAGAAGTTCGTTCAAGAGCTGGCATCCTTAGGTTACTGAAATATCTTTGGATTATTCCGTAAAGTAACTGATTTTACAAACCTACTTTAGTAATATTTTTGAGTCGAATGTGCATTTCGTAATTTGTGCTAACATTGCATGAGTTATTACACCAATAGTACACCCTTTTCCCGAATGAAATCTGCAATCAATATATCATTAAACAAAAAGATATTGTTTGATTAGTTTCCTGTTCTCATGCGGCATTGGCATGGTATTTCTCTGAAATCTTTCATTTTGCTTCTGATTGTATGCATAGAAAACATTAACAGACCTTCCCTGTGAAAAGTATCCAAGTGGCAAATAATGATGCTTCAGGGTTCGACAAATAAAATCGTCGTCATGCTTGCTTGCGGATCATTCTGTTCCAGCTTCCTTAACTTAAAGCCCTGTTTATTAAATTGTTCTCTCGAGAGTAACGTAGCTACTGCAACACTCACGCGGCAACCCATCAGCTGCTATTTTTTGAATGCGCTTAAACCAACTTTCTATAGAGAAATGCCTTGCTATCTTTGTTGGACGGCGTGGCACAGAAAGGTGGCAGACTGAAGCCCACATTCCATAAAAATACATTTTTATGCGTACTTAGTCCCCGTTTGGTAAAACAAGATACCGTCAAACAAGCTGATTACAGCGCTTGTCGACAAAGAACACTATACTTTAGTTAAAAAAATAGCATTACCCACTCTTGTCTTTGTCAACACTGCTATTATATACAAAGACATACCTCGTTCATCTTCCCCAAAAGAAGACGAAGAAGAAAAAGGGACGACTGCATGGACCACACTGTATGGGTGCTGACGTTTCGGAAACTTCCTCGGTTCCAACATCAGAGTGGTGGGGTGTCTGTTTCTGCTGGCTCGGAGTTGTTCTGTCTCTCGCCTGTCTTGTGTTATGGGCATGCCTGACGTTCGAACTCTGACCTGCCTTTTGGCTGGGGATTGGCTTTGGTCTCTCCGCGGACGGCCGATGGCGCGCTCCGGTGACCTCTGCCCCCTGACCGGCTGTCGTAGTCCTACAGACATATGTATGCATATATGGATAAGATGGTGCCACAAAATCGGGGGAGACCAGAATGGCAACTTATGGCTTAATAACCGCCGTCAGTCAGTCGAACCTAACCTTGTGGTCTGATCACCTAAGATTTAAATTCGGATCAAGGTTTCTAGTTTGAACCGTGAGACATAACAGGATGATCATGTTCACCAACTCGATCACTGAATGCCCATTTACCATGGTTGATATCCCTGATTACATCCGGCAGGACAACGGACCTGTAGCTCAATGTTGCGTCCATCGACTCAATAACAACACACACAAAGCTGGGGTTAAGTATGTCTTGGCTGACGACGGCTACTAAACTAGAAACAGCCATTCCGGTCTACCTTGTATTTTTTTCAGTAACATCGTATATATCTATATCATAAGTCTTTGTGCGAATGCCCGCAAGACTTTAGTTTGAATATCAAAGCATAAAGGCACGAGCCCATTCTGTAATGCAATCAGCGAGTGCCCATCTACCAAAATAGATACTTCAGTTCAGTTTAGTTCAATATATTTGACAGAATGTTGGTGCGTACCTTTGAAATCCCGATTTGTTACACGCAGCGTAACTAGTGTAAACAATTTGGAAAGGCATTAACAGAAAAGAACTACAAAGAAAATACCACGAGCTGTACTGATAAACAAAGTTATTTCATGCGTTAACGGCGCTGGAAGGCATATGTAATATTTTGGTTGCGTAATGCAGTTGTTACTTGAAGTAAACGTAAGCTATGAGGAAAGAAATGTGATCTGCGGCCCACAAACGCCGTGGTGACCAGGGGTTCATGCATTAATAAATTAGACGAAAAAACGTTCCTTAAAGATTCACGGCAGTATCATAACTGTAATAAACTTTTGACGTAAGGTATCAAGTAGACAGCGATCGGATAGCATTGAGGTGCGCACTGTTGATACAGCTTTCTTTTGTAAGTTTCTACGGATGCAGACATAACAACCTTCTCAAACAAATCATCTCAATGTTAAATCATTCTGTTTGAGAATAAAAACTTCCGTTTGTTTATCCTAGCACCAGTCATTAGTACTTTGAGTTGACGTTGGTCGTAGTCGCCAACTTGAAGGAGTTCTGAGACAGGATGCAGGAGTCTTCATCGCGCAGGATGCTGAAGGCTTGTATAAGGTTACTAAATAGCTGGTTATAACTACAATTAGTGACCTAACTCATGAAATTTGTCGAAATTTAAGAATGATTGCCAATCACTCGCAAACCGACACCATTTCATGAATCCAATGTCTACGTTAATTAAGTACAAGTTTAAAAGAATTAACGAACATAAACAATGTTATTGGCATTGTTGCGTTGTTTATAAATGTCGATTTATTTTGAAAAGCGCAATATACAGAAAACGTCAGAAATGGCTCTAATTTATTAAAGTTCGTTTTTAGATGTATATAATTTATTCTCATATCAAAAGCGTAGTAAATATGAAAGTAGACATAAAATGACGTCTAACAACAGTGTTTTAGTGAAGTTCACTTCTAAATATCGTTTAATAAGTAGTGTGATTTCATTTCTGATGGTTTGTCAACTGTCTATATTATGAGTATAGATTCCTAAACAGCTTTCCAGTGCTTCGTGTTTTCCTTGATTATTTGGAGTTAAATGAGATGGAGTTCAACAAGGGAAGCCGGATGTTGCTTGATTTTGCCGATGGGGACGTCGTAAAATCAAACGTTTTCATAAGGTGACATGCTATTTGGGCCGGTCGGTGCCTGAGTAATTTAAATAGAACTGACAGGCGTGATCGTAAACATACCATTTTTGTTTCTTGAGAGAACTTTTCATCCGTTAAATTTATACTTTTCCTTCGTTTTGGATTACGTTGAGTTTCAGATCGGCCTTCATAAATTGCTGAATACTTCACGATTTTCAGTGTTTTAACCCGATCGTCCATAAAAACAAATTCTGAATTACCTGTCTAGTGAGAAGTTTAAAATAAGATTGTTCTTGAAGGCATTTACCGAATTATTGAGTGGTCAGGTGCTCCTCCTCATGAAGATGGTCGTTTGGGTCACATGTGAAGGCTCATTCAAACATAAAACTACATTTTCGACAAAAAATAACTGTCCACAACGAAAGTCACAAATGAATATGCCGTGGATCAATATGAAAACTTTCCGTAATAAGTTAAATTTTTAGGAAGTGCTTTATTACTGCACGCCGTTGACGGATCTCTGTGTATTTCGCATTTTTGCATGGTAAGGCCAAGTAAAAATTTAACACTTTTGGCGGTTTCTTTCACGTTCCTCAGCAATACTAATCTTTTCTTACCAATAACGCAAGAACCTGCCTTTCTCTATACATTGAGGCCATTTCCACTGTTTTTGCTAGCCTGTAGACTCCGTTCTTCGATTACGAATGCACGGCAGAGCACCCGTACAAATACTCTGGCATCTAAACTGATATGCCGATTTTTACAGGACTCGTCTGATTGCATTGCTTCCAGCAGTTGACGGCATTTTCTAGCTGAACAATCGCAAACAATGCAAATGTTCAATCACGCAATATTTTGCCCAGTGTACATCGTATGAATGGACGCCGGAATGGATGCGCTCATCATTTTACCGCTAACTTATGTAAATATATATAGATTAAAACAGATTCCCCAGTTTGGTCACAATTTACGATATCAAAAATGGCACATAGGTTCTTGTAAGCAACACTGTTATTGAGTAAACCAGCCATTCCTCTAGGGTGCACTGGTTTCTGCGTAAAGTAGTTAGCGGTTCATGGGCTACTTGCATCTGGGTTGTTTTTAGCTGTCTTTCGGCTATCTCAAATACCTTTTTACATGCCGTTTTCCCTGGCATTGGAATCAGTGCTCTCATAAACTACTGGCACCTCATGCTTTGAAGTCCATCATCTCCGAAGAGAGGTCGAGAAAATGGACCCATTTATATTCGTACTGACGTATCCGCAAAATTCCTCGTTTCCCACTACACAGTAATGCGGTCACTGCTCCTGCTGGATTTGAACTATTCATTCCGTCGTTTTTCTTATAATCTAGCAGTGCCTAACGCTTGAACTTTCCCTTGCCCAGTTGCCGATGACTGATTTTAATCTCCCCGAGGTTGATTGTTGGAGGGCACGCGTGATCTTTGTCCCCTTTGGGCCGACATAGCTCTAGCCAAGTCGGCGCGCCGCTCAGTCGTCTTGCTTTGCGAGAGTAGCTTTAGCGTCGCAGAATTATCGTCGAGGCCTCCTGTCAGTTGTGGTAGGGTATGCTGACTATATTAGCGGACGTTAAACAGATCCCGATTTCGGATCTACACGTCTCATTGTACCTTAGTCCTTTATATATGGCCCCGTTGGCAAACGCATAGCCAAGTTATGTCTGCAGAATGAAATAACTGACAAAGACAAGGAAGACTGGAATAGCTGGCTGATGAGGCCTTATAAGCACGAAACGCCAATCGAGCTCACTTGCTTTTGTTGGCCATGCTACATTGGCTATTCTTTGCGCCGCTGAACTGCTGCTAGTGGGACTGGGACAGTCTAAGGGAACAAGACTGAGCGAGTTTGTCCGAAACGCGATCGACGAGCTTCCGGCAAGTTTACATGTACGTATGTGACGGCGGGCGGACAGAATGAGATCGAGCCAGATGCTAAGCCCAATAGAGAGAGTCACACGCTTACTCCACCTATACATGCATATACTTGCGTATGTCTCTTATATACAGTTGTCTACAACCACACAAATGTACATACTGGCATACGCTATGATCTTTAGTTAGGCAGACGAATTGCTGAAACTCATGCAATTTTACTATACGGATTTTAATGCAATAAATGACAAAGTGTGTTTTCTACACTACCTATACCTCAAACAGGCAGAGTCAAAACCTATGTCAGTGGAATAAACGGCTTTTGACGAATGAAAGTGGGCCATACCAATTAAAGACCGCTGTCTACATGGAATTTTCGGTAAGACTTGTTACTGAATGAACGTCTTTATCATTGCAAGTAAACATGTTGTCTGTCAAGTCTAATAAGGAGGTCTGCCCACATTCCGTTATCTCATCATTGGTAGGGTTGCGTTGGTATAAAAAGTATGGGGATCGCATGACAAATTAAGGTTACGTGAGAATTATGGCGGGATTGCTAGCCTCATATTTTCAACTTCGTATGATCTGTGTAATTAATATCTTACTGAGAGAAGAACTCACGATCGCTGGAAAAGGAGCTCTATTCGCCTGAATTTTCGGATTCCCGTTCGAATCCATCATTAAGGATAATAGCAGATGGAGGTTGATGAGGGATTCAAACTGAAGTCTGAGACGTTAGGATAGTAACGCTCTTGTTCCCGTGATCATGTCTCCTTTATCACGACTGATTCCTGAGACCTGTTTCTTTTCTTCGATTACTTCTTTACTGCTGTTTTTATTTCAATCAAGCACGGGTGGATTGGTGAAAGCCTATTCTATAGGCCCAGTTGGCGAGAAGAAATATGCAAATCGGACGTCGAATCGTTCCACTGCAGACGCGAAGAAGGTGAAAACATTGATTTCATGATATTTTCACGACTGACGATTAAATATTGTGAAGTGTGTTAAGTTGGTACTTTAATCAGTGGTGCACATTCTTAAGCCAAGCTACTTACACGGGTTGCCTCATTAAGTGTGCACAAATTCGCAGACATACGTAGCTAGTTGTCATAAAAACTTAGCAATCTAAGGACTTCAAACCGGCGATTTTGCATTCGTAATCAAATATCCCCGTTGGCGTAGTGAATCTCGTTAATGGTTAAGCATTTGGGCAGACCTGAAGTTTACTGACAGTTCAAACAAAAGTTCTAAATAATGTTTTACTCTACCACCATTTGTGGTCCTTTTTAATCGGTGGTATGTTCAATGATGCTATCCGAAGGTCCAGACGGAACACAGGTGGCGGTGCTGAATCTGACGAATGTTACGAACGTGAACTACATAAACATTATATCGGGACACTTTGACTCATCCATCCCAATAACAGTCCACCGTGTGAACCAACCTGACGACTCCGACAAAAAACGTCAGTCCCATTTTTCTCCCTAAAACCTACTTTTGCATACGCACACAATATACACAAATGAATACGAAATCACATTTACGCTCTGTCTTTTCAGCTCACTTTCTGGTGCACCCCAGGATAAAACTCGATGTCTGTCCAAGCACAAACGAAGTCACGCTTAGGTGGAACGTCAAGGGAAATGTGTCAGACGCTCTTGGGGTAAGAGGTGTTTCAAGACTTTTCGCTACTAACTACTGCGGAGGAAACATGACAGAGGTGATCTACATTTTAGTTCAACTGCTACGACTACGGAATGCAGAGATGCAGTCGTATCTTCGACGGCTCTTCTAACGGAGTGGGAGAATGTCGTGCGTGAATTAAAATCGTCTTCATACTTTTTTCTGATAAGAAGCATATACTTAAATTCCCACTCACGGACATATGTAAAGTAAAAGCCCAGTATTGAAGTTTTTACCCTATAGCGAAAAAAGACACTTGATTACTGCTGACGATGACGTTGATGATGATGATTGAATGCGAGTGTGGAAAAAGGCCAGCAATGATTATGCCCGACGATCTGCTAAATTTCGTGCATTTATTATTCCACTTTTATGTTGTTTAATAGACGTAAAAGTACGATATATGGTGGTCTTCATTGTCAAATGAATAGCGGAATTCACAATGCATGTTAAGTTATGTGGTAATAACACGAAATTTGGATCCGTGATTTTACATTTCTGAAAAAACACGTTTTCAGTAGAAGCAACGAGACGAGTCACAGGAAACGGTTGTTAGGAAGGAGACATGACCGTTGGCACAACAACTTTATTCGTCCGGCCCCTTGGACCCATAATTGTAGGCAATAGCGCATACGGTAGTTCATGCCCAAGTGGCTACAACATTCATAGGATGCAGTCGGTATCTCACCGCATACCTATGAAAATTCACGGCCACCTGTCTCCAGAGATTGTTGCGCGTGGTGCGACGACTGTTCGGTGGGCGACATTCAGGTCGTTAATTATCGCAATCGTGGGTCAGACAGTCGATCAATCATTGCACTAACATCCAGCATCCACGACGAAATCGCAAATACTCTAAGGTCGGCTATAGAAATGTCATCACACCAAGAGTAACAATCCTTGATGTAAAGGAAGGAGGCATGAATTTGCATAGGTATGCGGTAACGCAGCGTCTGAATCCTCCGAATACTACAGTCTCTCGTGCATGAGCATGTTAAGGAATGCTAAACTACAGAAGATTAAAGTCATGTCGATCGTTTACGACAATATGGATCTTCCCCTCCGATACTACAGATGTCCTCGCGCTAAAATCCAGGGGGTTCCTATTTTCGTGTCCTGCTTTAACCTGTGGTTTCCAAGCGGTAATTGTACTCGGAGCACCGCAATAATCGCAGCCCAGCTGCAGTTTAGAAGAAAAGGACACCAGTAGACGTCTTGTATTCAATGCGGAAACTAATTGGGGCAAGAATCTAGTGAAGGCTCCCAAGTATCTACGGCGTACAAAGAATGCCTACTACACTTATTTAAGTAGGTCGTTTCTTATTCGATACACTTCTTAACATGGTCGTTGCATAACAATCAATAGCCTCGTTGTTAAAGCTCCTCGACGCGCGCGCCTGCCAGCAATTGCGAAGTATGCGTCAGCGAATAATCGTCATGAAGGTATTCTGCCAGCGTCAGCTTGTTCACTTGACTGGGTAATGGCGGAGTTTGTGGGCGCCTCTTACCGACACTCCCAGGGACCGCGTTTTTGCCTGTTATTTGTAATCCCATAATTTCGAGCGCAGCGTGGGTGCAAACCTATACGCCGTAGAGTCACTGTCCACCCAAGAACCGAACAAAGTGGGAGCACGACGGCGTGGTCAGCTATTAACTGAATGACTTGACCGGAGCACATACCAGTTTGAAAATTAGTCGGGCCGCGTGAGAGAATGATTCGGCGGCTCGTGCAGAGGCGCAGTAGAGGCATCGGCCAGTGTTTGTGCTGGCGTTATCTCGGCAACGTGCGCTGCTGAATTGACAGGTTGGTATGAGCAAAAAGATGCGCGTCCGTTACATTGCATCCCAGTAGATGGTGAGCAAGATTAATCAGTTAGTGCAGAGTTCCAATGTCACCTGAACTTGAAGATGAGATACGCTGCAGTAGACTTTCGCTGAGATGGGCGTCGCAGAGTGTAATAAATCTGGGAGGAGATAGTGAGTAAGAATGTCACTGGTAGTGGCAACAAAGGCATCTCTAAAAATAATGGGAGCATCCGGTTTTAGCATGGTTAAAGGATTGCTCTCACAGCGCTATACTGATGAGATCGACTTTATTCGCTATGAGAAGTCGGTGGCTGTACTTCTCTATCCGTGGACACGAAGGGTCACGCAGGGTAAAAAAGGCTGATGGTGTCAGGTGGGAATTTTTTGGCCATTCTGTTCATTCGAGTCTGGCTGTTTCGTTTCGATCACGTTGAGCCGACTAGTTTGTGACGTCTGAGCAGTAAGTACACCCACTTCTAACAACAATGACGGTCTGGGCGCGCTATAAACGAGAAGGAGATAGACACCAGTAGAAGAAGCTGTGGTGAGAGACCGAACGCGCAGGCTCAGGCCTGAAATACAAATGGTTATATGCCAGCTCACAGAAGGAATCTCAATTTCTGTACCTAACATTAACCCTTACCCAGAACTTAACCCTAACCCTAAACCTAACCCAAACCTCAGCGGAAGCCTAACTTTAGTCTTCTGGAATTTTCCACAAGGTCATCTCCTTTTCGCTAGAAATCCTATCTCCATGCCCCGAATTTATAGTTATTTGCTAGTTTCTTTACTCCACCTATACCTTCTAGAAAGGCGCCGCTAATGGCAATGGACCTTGGAGATTATTTATAATATATTTGATGCTACCTAAATGAAATGAGTAGACGCGTTATATGAACGGATTTAATTAGGGGAGTAAAATCTCCCCAGCCCTTTCATATAGTGCCATCTAAATGATGATGCTAGTCTATTCAATTGTATCTGCTTTAGACATAAAAGTCACCGATGACGGCTTCATACACGAGACCATTGCCCGTAAAACTCAATGGACCAGATTAATGTTTTACACATGCTCCATGGATGAGACCAAAGAGCACTCGCTGACGTACATTGTAGACTGGATTGGTATGTTCACATTACTTCCTAAACGTTGCGCCTCATCTTTCACATGAGGAAATATGCCATCTTCTATATTTTAACAATTTTGTTGTTCGCATTTATTTTAATTGTTCATCTGTACACTAGAGAAACCCGTAGAGGGAGCATCCACAAGTTGAAGCAGATTTACTACGAGTCACATAGGGGCAAGCAAAATTCCGCTGAGTAGGTTGCCAACGCGAAAAGATACATGAAAATCAAACGCAAAGGCAAGTACCGCAGTCTTCGGTGGCAGCTGGAATCAATTTAAGGTCATTGGAGTCATACATGTTGCTTCCGACGGGGCATGCTTAATTAGTAACCAACTGTCCAGTTTCCTCAATGCATCTCGTGTCTAAATTTCCGAACTTGATTAATTCCTGCCACCTATCAAGCAAATTAACCTAATATACCAACATTCGATCGTATTTTCTCATCAACTCTGCTTATATTTGCTGAGAGAAACTCCACCCGCTGCGTTATGCAGTCAATTTACAGAGACAGTTTGCATGTGCAAGTACGGTCGCTTATCATGCGTAAATAGGTGTTAATTTTAATAATTTTCTCTGGGCAGTTTCCATAAATATGATTTGCGTGTTTATTTTGCGGAATTAATACTTAAAGTTAATTTCAGTGCGTATATTATCATGCATTCCCTTTCGCTTAAAGAAAACCAAGTACGCATTATTTTACTGGCGTTCTCTGCAAAGTCAATTTAAGTCCAATGCAATTCTTATAGATATCGGTCAAGCAGTTTGCTAGTGATATTAAGCAGACATTGTAATAATTTCCCTTTAAGCACAGTCAGGGAGCAATTGCGTGAAATGCTGTTAAAATGCACTTTCGATTAGGAAAGATCATTAAGGTGGGGTCGTAAGATTGGATATCACGTGGCCCATCCCAAAATATGTTAGACTTGCTAAGTTCTTGACTTCTGAATGCCGTTTTTTGATCATATGAAAAAAACTGACTTAGCGATAAGTGACTAATTAATCATCATGCATTCTGCGTATTTTGATAAAAATACGCCTTTTGTTTTTTTCATATCAAATCACACCAATTTGGATGTATAAAGAGTTCTATTTAATAAGTATTTTAGGATCATACAATGTCTATTCCTTCAGATCGTATTCTCAATTTATAAATGCTCTTCATGAAGTATACAGCTAGATTTGCGTGCATTACATTCATTTTAAACTTTACATGGCGTCTTCGTAGAGGCATAAAGGAACACAGGATTCGTCTTACGCGGAAGGTTTACATCTTTTAGTCTGAAATCGCTTATGCAACGCCTAATCTGGATGAAACTTATTCGAAGATCGGAAGACTTTTAATAACCTAGATGGGCCATTTCTTCCAGTCTATAATGAAAATATGATGAAATTTGGTACTAAATATTAAAACAATACTTCTTCGTGCACGTGTGTTAGAAAATATACCAAAACCCTCGAAGAACATTGAATATCGTCGAAAAAGCTGCAAGCTATTTAAGCAGTCATTTGTTACTAAACGCGGTTTTTGTATGGATCGAAATGAGCCATATTTGAAATATAAAATGCTGACGAGTCAAAAATATTACTCAATTATACAGCATGATAATTACTGTTTCTACCGCACCCAAAATATCCTCCCTTATTGAAAAAGCACTTCATGAGATCGATCACTGAATGTACTTTTTATGGAGAAAGTTATATAGGAAACTTAAAAAGGGAAAAAAACAGCGGGTCTCCTTCATTAAAATCAGTTTAGTAAACGTGTCGAAATATTTTTGCGAAAAACGCCGTACAGTCCTGGACGACCACGCCTCTTAAATTGCGTCCTCATTAGTTCACAATTTTAAATTCTAAAGCAAATTTCTTTCAGGTCCAATTAATCAAACCGCAGCCATGGAAGTAAATTCAATAACAAGTAAGATAAAAAGTTACTCAATTCTTGCTTCACTTTGAGCAAATGCGTTCTTAAGTTCATTTTTTGCAAAATATCCAAATACCTCAATCGCGTCCATCATCAACCGAAGAAGACGAAGAAAAAGAGA